>NW_017564154.1:2395691-2586185 GCF_001854935.1 Bemisia tabaci
TTTTTTTTTTTTATTTTTTGTTTTTTTGTCTTTTCAATAAAACAAATTGCCTTGGACTAGAATCAGTGTATCTCTGAAGACAAAAGCTAAGTTTTTTGATACAGAAATACTAATATATTCATCCGTTATATAATCAGGGAGATGTTGACCCAAATATTGATGTATATTTTCTCTGTTCGCCCAAATTAATTATGGTATTTTCTTTTTTCAAAAAATAAATAAAGCAATGACATGAAAGTAGTATAGTGCACATCAAACATTTCAGTTACATCTATTTGAATGAAAAAATGGCAACTTAGGAGGCACATAGGTCACTTATGATGCGTATTCGGGCATATGTGTAGAGTAAAAATATCATACTTTACGCCAAAAAAGCGAAACTGAAAGTTAAATGCGTTAACTTCCGAAAACCATGTATAATCCAACGAAAATAAATAATTGGTAAATAACAGCTTTATTGTATGCAAAGAAAAAAAAAATTAAAAATGTTAAAAAAGAGATGTTGACACAAAATTACATAGCCCCTTCAATTCTGAAGATACTGCAAACGAACTGTACCTTAAAATTTTCATATCCCAGAAGCTAAAGTTCCCATGACGAATATTGCTATCGCTAGCGATTGCAAAAACCAACTTGTTCTCATTTAAAATGATGAAACAAAATATGTATTAAAGGAAAGTATAATTTGTGTCTTGTGTTTTGTAAATATTGAGGTGTCAAAAACGATTACCAAAAAATAGTTACTATTTAGTAACTTAACAGTCGGATCCAAGTAACACAACTTTAACGATAGAGTAATTTCCTGCATCTGTCCACAAACATTAAATTTTTGGTACTAGGTACAAGAGTAAAGACTCTTAACAAATTGAAGGAGTTACAAAGAAGACGTTACTCTTATTAAATTTGAATTGATTCTTTTATTCCATAATTATTACAATCATAAGAATTTGATAAAAAAAAGAAAAAATAAGAAAAAATACATGGTTTGGCACAAAGGGCACAAATATATCTAATAATACAAAAAACAAAAAATTAAAAAAAACAACAAACAAAAAGAAGAAAAATGAAAAACGGATGGGTGATTTGACAAAATAACAAAATTAAATTCAGATTACCCTGCAGAACTTCTACATTCAAAAACTCTGCCACCCACTACAATTATTTAGAGGAAAAATATTCACTTTTCCGCCTTACACATAGCTGTCTTTTTACTGTTTTAACTCGTTTTTATCTCCATTTAAATCAGGAACATTTACGACCGTGACCCAATCGATGAGCGATCTGTTTTTTTGAGAGTACGGACTCTCACTAAATCTCCTTAAGCATCCATCATTTCACCCGGCTCCACGTTGTTTTCATTTTCGTCCCCCGCATCTTCAATGACGCAACCGGACTACTTTTTTTTACAACCACTACACCACAGGAGGCCGACACGAAAGAGCTGACCTACTGACCAAAACAAAAGAGCTTTTGCTTAAAAGTACTTTCATAAAGTACTAATTAACAACACAGCTATCAAGTTTTCCTTATTATTGTTTGATCATACGCTGCATGTCCTGAATTGCAACCGTTTTTTTTTTTTTTTTTTTTTGTGTTTATTGTTTTTTTTTTGTTTTTTTGTTTTTGTTTTTTTTGGCAGCTGTATGCAAACCACATTGTTGCTACCTTTAAAAATCTTGAATTTGCCACTGCATTCTCCGTATGTCACTCCAGTCTTTTACTCCGTGCATCCGAGTCATCGTCTCAGTTTCTCTGCCGCGCTCGATAAATTTTCGATACACAATGCGTTTTAGCAAGCTCTCTGACCGGGAAGCTATTTACCAAAAATGTGTTAACTTGGGCGCCAAGCTTTTTCTGCGATTCCGGAAAGATTGCAAAGCCTGTCACTTAACTCGCTACAATTTGAGGGGGCGTCGCGAAATCAACGCGAAAATATTACAACGTATCGTGACGATACAACCCTAAGTGTACAGTCAAGAAGTATCTATTCCCGCCAAAAAGTCACCCTCAGCGGGGACCAGTCGTGTCCACCCACAGGTCGCACTTATACGCCGTACACCTCTGTGAGTAATAAAACTCAAAAAGCAGATGTAACACAAGAAAGCCTTGCGCGCCTTCCTCGGTTACCATAATCTAGGACTTCGCGCATCCCAGTGTACGTCTCCGCCAAAAATTTTGTAGTGTTCTACCTGCAGCAACCCTGCTCCCGCCACGAGTTTAGAAATTCAGTTGGCACTTCCGATTTCCCCCACCAGTCCCCTGGTGGAGGGAATCAGAACTGCCACTGACGGTTGTTCGCGCTTGGTTCTTCTACGCGTCGGTGCGTGTTCTCGTCTTCTTCTTTAAAATGTGAGTGTCTTTTCTTGAAAACCACCCCTTTTGGGGCTGGTAATGTCTTTTGTGTGATGTGAGAGTGCTGTGACGGCTTGCGGGTCGCTCCTTTATATATAGATATCGCAAGATATCGCATTTTATATGGATATATCGCATTAAATAATTTGAAATTTTTTATTTATTTCGATATATTTGCCTTTAAACAATCATTTTTCCCGTTTATCACCTTCAGTTGATCATACGTTCACTTGCATGAAATCATGACCTAAAAAAACCTCAAACTATCGCAAATTCAGTACTGCAAATCGATATTTTTCTAATATATCGATATATCGATATTTTTTACCAAGTAGAATTGTGATTTTTTTACTGTCAGTGATCACACAATTGAATATGATAAAATTGAAAGTACGATATCGCAAGATATCGCATTTTATATGGATATATCGGATTAAATAATTTGAAATTTTCGATTTATTTCGATATATTTGCCTTTAAACAATCATTTTTCCCGTTTATTACCTTCAATTGATCATATATTTACTTGCATGAAATCATGACCCGAAAAACCTCAAATCATTACAAGTGTAGTACTGCAAATCGATATTTTTACCGGTAGAATAGCGAATTTTTAGTCTTGATTGATCATACAATTGAAGATAATAATATTCTAAGTACAAAATCGCGAAAATATCGCATTTTTTCATTGAAAAAATTGGAATTTTCGGAATTATTTTATTATTTGTCCTTAATTAATCTTCTAACACTAACTTTTTTAGAAGTACATTATTCTAAAAAACGTTTATTAAACAGGAAGAAATGGAGAACCAAAAACTTAGTCTAACTTTCAAACAAAAGAACAAATATGGATGGATTCCCACGTTCGGGTCTCCTGGATGTGTCGGAATCTATCTCCGGAGTGCGTATAGTTATCGGATAGAACCTCTAGGATGGATGAAGGTTGAGACGGAGATCGCGGTGGAGATCCCGCCTGGATGCTATGGACGCATAGCTCCTCGGTCCGGTCTGGCATTAAAAGGGATATCGGTAGGCGGGGGAGTAATTGATCCCGACTATACCGGTTCCCTAGGTATAGTCCTTTTCAATCATCACCCGTCTACCTCTTTCTTAGTTAATCCCGGTTACTCTGAGCGAAACGGAAACATCTATCTATAGATAGACTCGCTACCGTACAAGGATTTTTCATAGTCGCCCTTTTCGCCTTGTTTATATTTTATTTGGTACGTAAGTGGTGTGTCCGTAACGAACAACAGCATGTGCAAAGTGCTACGGCCCTGCGGGCCCTGTCGCACACTGTGACGAAATGGGTTAAAGGTCGGACATGGGGGTGTCTCTAATTTTGGATCCGGAGTGTGCATGAAGTGTTCCCAAGGGTTCATACCAAACGAATCTAGCATGTATTTTCAATTTTTTTCCTCCAATTTTTTCCTAGAGCTCCACAGATGTGGCTGATTCCGCTGTTCCTGAAATTGTCACTCTTCGTCAAAATCTTTTCGACCCTTATATTTTGTTGTGACGTTATTGCATGTAAATTTTGATACCTAGAACTTATTGTTGAGACTCCAAGGAACATTTTTCACTGGTAATAATTGAAATTATGTCAAATCTGAAGGCTGCCACGTAACTCTAAAGTTACCTACTTCAAAAAGATGAAAATTGAACTTTAAGCAAGCTTTCAAAAAATTCGCCGCATTTCGCCGAAAAAGTAAGCATACAGCGTGCTCAAGTAATCCTTCGAGGATGATAATCAGCCATATTTGGCTGCAGATAGGCGCAGATTCGTGAGATTCTTTGATTTTCGTCTGAAAAGGCCAGACGGCACGAGCGGGTCTCTCTCCGTCAAACTCAATTCGACCCTTATATTTTGTTGTGAGATTAACCCATGTAAATTTTGATGCTAGAAACTTATTTTGAAGACTCTACGGAACATTTTTCACTGGCCACATTTGAAATTATCTCGACGCTGAAGGCTACCACGTAACTCTAAAGTTACCCGCTTCAGAAACATGAAAATTGAACTTTAAGCAAGCTTTTAAAAATTGTGCCGCATTTTGCCAAAAAAGTAAGCATATGGCGTGCTCCAGTAATCTTTTGAGAATGATAATCAGTCATATTTGCTTGCAGATAGCTGCACATTCGCGAAATTTATTGAATTTTGCAGACGGCACAAGGCATCCTGCAAAAGCGTACGTAGGGACGTCCCTCCTAAAAAATTGGAAAATGTACAATTGTTCATATATTTTGTATGGTTTTAAGACCAGCATTCCTCTGCCCAAGATACCTAAATTATAACCCCCCCCCCCCCTCCCCCCGGTGTCAGCTTAGAGGTATTTGCCTCTCTCGAAAGCAAACATCGCAGGTTGCTAAATGCGCTTGATCTAATTATTAGACCCTGCGAAGTAAGGCGTAGCAGTTTCATCTAAGTAATATTGTGAACACAATAATGACTACGCATAGTAGTGTTATACATCAGCAAATATGGTTACATTCCATCCGCTTAAGACGCGACGTACAGCGTAACTGGCCAATGCGGATTTCCCATCGTAGGATTAGAGGTAAATTGATCGACGAGGGGACTTTATCCTAACTGTTACTAGACCATTTATTGATGACGGTTATGCCACCTGAATCTGGTATCCAAAACAATCGAGGGGATAAGAGGAAATGCATCAAATAATCAGTTTTACATTAAACAGTTGTATATGGTTGATAACAAGAATAAAAACGCAATAATCTTAATCGCAAAATCTTAAAAATCATGAGGCCACTGCACTTCTAGTCCTTCATCATAGCAATAATGACATGCAGTGACATCAACTTCGAAGAGGACCCTCTTGAAGAGAGGTAGAGGAAGTAGAGGAATCGATGGACGATGGCGGAACAGACGACAGCGAATAAGATGATTACATAGGCCTTCCAACCGATTTTTTCTGTCAACTGTGTTCTAATAGCGAACCGTATACTGAATAAGTATAGAGTTTTTTTATGAACTGACGGTTTACTTTAATTTCATATTGTTTCAATACGTTCTAATTATTCCACTTTGAAATAACTGCACAATAATCAGATATATTAAAGCATAATTTTATTGTACCCGATACTTCTTCCTTAATGTTGATGTGATGTAATGTTGGCGTCGATGAATCGATAGAACTATGGTCAAAATCGAATTCTACGATAAAAATACTTCAGATTATGTGAAATTTAACTTGAAATTTTGGAAAAGGGAGTGAAACAGTTGAGAAACTGGAGAGAAAATCTACGAAAACACATTGGTTCCTACAATCCTGAGCAATACTTCATAAAAACACCCGAAAACATGCATTTCCGTTTGAAAATTGGCAAAACTAAGTTCAAAATCGGATTCTGCGACGAAAATACTTCGGGAACGCATGATTCTGACCTGAAATTTCATAAAGATCGAAGGATATAGCGGAAAGAAGTTGCGGAGGAAGTCCATGACCGGGCAATCCTATGTTTCGTTACAGTGTGTGTCGGCGGACGGGGTCTCCTCTGCCTGCTAAGGTTCTTTCGGTGAGTTCTGTATGTAGTGTCTAACAAAGTTTGTGTTAGTTTTCTCTAGATTGGCAGTTAGGGGGAAGGGTAGAGGTTTTCTCTTCCCTCCCCCTTGTTAACGCAGGGGATCTGTCTGTGGATTTGGGGCTTGACGCTCCCCCGTACCCGAGTTAGCCGGCAAATTGCTAGAGATAGTCGGTCACTCTTTACCCCCGTAGATTGTCACCTAGGTGACTTTCTCGGGCTTCTCCCCCCGCCTTCGGGCGGGTTTGGCACCCCCTGATGACGCCGCTTCTCTGTGCCTGCGTCCTCGGTTGTTTGCCCATATCCTGTCTGATCCACGGCGTACAGATCAAGCGGAATCGTTGACGTGTCTGGCTCCGTGATTCCCGCGCCCCCCAGGATTTCGGAATGCGGACCTTGAGTCCGCGCATCCGTCCCTGGTGGTTGGCGGGGGCTGAAAGCGGGCCGGACCGGAGGAGCAAGTCAAGTTTTGACTAGTGCTTCGGAAGGGGGTGGCCGGCCGCGTCCCTCGCTACTAGTAGGGAGGGGCGCTGCGAAGTCTGGGTCCCATGGGTGGAGTGGGTAGGACTTGGAGTGTCGGCGTATAACAGGACTCCTTGGAGTCCTGGCCGAGTGCCACCTGGAATCCCCCACACACTCACGGGAGGTAACCTTTCCGCTTCAGAGGTCCCAGTGCTGACGGACCCCTAGGGGTACGGATTCCCATCCTTAGAGCTGCTGGGAGGTTTAAATCCCTCCTGGCGGGGGTTAGGTACTCCGGAGGCATCGGGGTACTCCTATGAGGATGGGGGCCCGGCTGGACATTGTTGCGGGGGGCCCTCTTGCCTGACGAGGTCATGACCGCAGGTTGACCGTTGGGTGGGAATTCAACTCGGACAAAAGGGGATGCGTAGTGCGGATGCATCTCAAGGGGAGTGTTGTTAGTGTTTGGCGGGCCCACCGTCATAGGCCAAACCCACATAACCATTCACACTCCCAGGCCGAGGTCTCCGGGCAGCGGTGCCCGGGACGTTACACTCGGTCTGGGCCGCGATTGGTATCTGGTCTCCCGGGAGCGGGTCTGGAAAACCCCCCCGGGGCCCGCCGGATCTGGGGGCACTGGATCCACGGATCTGGTTCCCCCTCAATCCAGTGCGGGAGAAAGCAGATTTTCACTTCTGTTTAAACAAAAAAAAAAAAAAAAAAAAAAAAAAAAAAAGTTAATCCCGGAGATCGGGTAGCACAATTGATATTGGAAAAATGTCTTTTTCCAGTATCAATTGTGCTAAATTGCGAGGGGTCTAACGTCTTAAAGGAACTACAGCGAAATCCATCCCTAGAGGAAAGAGGTGATAGGGGCTTCGGATCCTCCGGAGTAAAGTAAAGTAAGAGAAAGTTTTTAGTAAATTATCTTTTGTATAGTCTTCAAATTTTTACAAATGAGTCACTATCAAATCGTATATTTTATTCATTTCACTTATTCATCACTTCATTTCATTTTTTCACCAATTGCATTTTTTTTTTTAACCGACCACATTTTTTTTCTCGAGTGTAGTGCTTGGTACTCTTCAAGAACCTTAAAAAGTAAAAAAAAGAGGATATAGACTGATTATCAAGAGTAAAATAATTGGTATGAAATTTTTCACCAAATTTGTTTTCCAAAGAGTTAATTTGTTTTTTTTTTCTTTCTTTTTTATCAAAAATTTAAATTTAAAAAAAGACTTTTTTTAACTAAATTGAGTAAATTATTATTAACAAAGGTGAAACATTAAAATTAAATTGATTCAAATCATAAATTTCCTTAGAGATATACCTCAGGATTTGTTTTCCTACTTTTAATTATATTTGTGTATATGTTTCAGGCTTGAACTATCCTAACATAGTCTAAATTGATTAAGTAGCAGTGAAGATTCTGTCAACTCATGACCAACACGTCAACAAGGCTGTGGTCACTCCAGTTTGTCTCAAGACTACATCAATCCAGTCAAGTTTGGTCTCCTCTCTCTGGATAAATCTGGTCTCCTCTCTCTGGATAAATCTGGTCTCCTCTCTCTCTGGATAAATCTGACCACGTCTCAGCAAATTTCAAACTTTTTTACAAGAAGATCAAGGATGCTCAAGACAGCCAAAAAGATATCATTTTCGGTACCACGAAGTGGAGAAAAGTGGAAAGCGCTGCATTTGACAAGGAACATCCAGGAGATGAGATAGAGGAAAAGTTTGCCGAAACGGGAGTCACGTTCTGGAGCAATTAAATGTGTGCGATATTTTAATGAACCTTTATGAACCGTGCTGTGACGGCTTGCGGGTCGCTCCGCCAGCAGTAATCCTCTAGTTTTTCATCTTTTTCCTTCCTGCCAGGTTGAGTCAACGCGACTCAACCCCAGAGTCATTTTTTCGAGTGCTTTCGGCTCTCTGAGTCGAAACCCTTCAATTTTTTCTTACCTGCTATATTTCCACTGCGTAAATTCTGTGACCGGGGAGCCTTATACCAGAACCGTGTAAACCTGTGCGCAAAACATGTCTTGCGATTCCGTAAACAGTGTAAAGCATATCATTTAACACAATTCAATTCTGGTGCTCGTCGCGAAATCAACGCGAAAATCCTTCAAAGAATTTTTGCCTTCCAACCCGAAGTGAACCGGGTAGAAGTGAGCAACGCTCTGCGATTGTATAGACAGAGATATCTAGGCGGACTAGAATCTAAACTCCGCATCACGTTCGCCGTCACCTACTACAACGGTGATCATGACGAAGCGCACCGCTTCTTTCTTGAATTGATATCGAGAAAAATCCCTAGCAGGTTTCCGGGGGACGAACTCGTTGACATAGCCTTAAGCTGTCTCCGCAAATATCGAATCGAAATCGGAGAGTTGGATTTCAACTAAACATCAGTAGTGTGCAAATAAGTCTTCACCGCCCTTAGTGCCATACACATATTATTTAACATTGTGGATCCAAATTCGCCAGGATGATATTGGCAGACTCCCTCCCATTGTGTCATATGTACCATGCATATGTGGCTTTACAATGGGAAACCAGAATCATGGTTTTTTGAACCAACATTATGTGAATTTATTACAGGAACTCAACAATACCGAGTCCACATATATAAGAATCGGCAAACATAAACTATGCAGATGACGAACCGCCAACGCATCCACCTGCAAGAACCGAGTCTACCTGCGAGATCCGAAGAAACATCATAACGAGCGAAAAAAACAAAATCCATCACCGAAAACACCATAGTCCATCGAAAAACGCGTAAAAACATACCAAAGACGGAGCCGCAAAAGAGGTTTTAGCAGCAGACACTTAATCCATCAAACTTAAATGTCAAGTCGAGGTGCGAAATATCCGAATAATCGATAAACCCAAAAACCCCGCAAATACACGTAAGAAAGCTACGCGTCTTACTCGGTTTCATCAACACCCGTTCAGTATATAATTATTCAATTAAAAATAATGAACCCTTATCTAAATCAATCTCGTAATTAAAAAAATGCACAGCTTAAATTATGACAAGAGTAAAGACCCGCTTATACGCAAGGGATAATCACGCGCCTTACGTGCTTTCAGCACCAGACAAACCACCAGCTCAATGCTAAACAGAGCGTAGCATACCAAAAAGTAACTAAATCCATTTTAAATTACAAAATTGCACAGCAGAATCCATGACTATAGGGAAGACCCGCTTATACGCAAGGGATATTCACGCGGCATACGCGCTTTTAACACCAGACAAACCATCAGCTCAATGCAAAACAGAGCCTAGGTCCTCCAAAACTAGCAAAAGCAACGACATACATTGCGTTTGCGTTTTCCAACACAATATCGCGCAACTAAACGCGAAATGTCACGGAGGCATCTTTAAAATGCACAGCTTCCCATCGCAGATCTCCATACGTTATTGAAGTCTAGGACTTTGTGCATCCCAGTGACCGTCTCTGCCCAATATATTTTCTTACCCGAGATGTTCCGCCTGAGTAAACTGTGCGATCGCGAAGCCACATACCAACAGAAAGTAAACCTGTGCGCAAAACACTTTTTGAAATTCCGGAAAGAGTGTAAAGAATATCATTTGACACGATTTAATTCCGGTGCGCGACGCGAAATAAACGTGAAAATTTTGCAAAGAACCCTTGCGTTCCAATCCGATCTGAACCGTGTAGAAGTGACAAACGCGTTACGATTGTACAGCCATCGATATCTAGGCGGACTAGAATCTAGACTCCGCATCACCTTCGCAGTGCATTACTATCACCCGTTGATATACCGAAAGGTGCAGCCGGGCAGTCTTCTACATCAAATTAAGGTCCTTACTTAGCTCTCTCAGACTTTACTTTCTGGCTCTAAATGTCTCTCTACGCTTTGTTTAATGCACGGAGAAAAAAAACTCGTGCGTGGGACCCGAAGTTTAGGTCATATGGATCTCTGAGGTTTTCAGATTGAACATCTGAACACTTTAGGTCTAGCTGCCGAAGTTCGGATCATACATCTGAATCTTCAGTTCTTACATCTGAAGTACTTCAGATGTGAGAACCGAAGTACTTCGGATGTGAGAACCGAAGTACTTCGGATGAGAGAACCGAAGTACTTCAGATGTAAGAACTGAAGTTTCAGATGTATGATCCGAACTTCGGCAGCTAGACCTAAAGTGTTCAGATGCTCAATCTGAAAACTTCAGAGATCCATATGACCTAAACTTCGGGTCCCACGCACGAGTTTTTTTTCTCCGTGTGCCTTAACCTACACTACCTCCAGTCTTCCTACATGCTCTCTAATCATTGGCTGACTTCATTTAAAGTCTTCTATTTTATCACACTCTTTTGGGCCTGATCTGCTGTCTTAATGTCCTCATGTCTTTCTGCTGTAGAATCTTAAATTTGTCTTAATATCCCTGCCAATTTATTGTCATTTTCGCATGTAATTTTCATTTTGTATACTCTTTGTAAACTCTTTTGTAGAATAAAAAAAAAAAAAAAAAAAAAAAAAAAAAAAAAAAAAAAAAAAAAAAGTGCATTACTATAACGGTTACATAGACGAGACCCACCGTTTCTATCTGCAATCCATATCGGGAAAAATCCCCCACAAGTTTACGGGCGACGAACTTGTTGACGTAGCCCTAAGCTGTCTACGTAAATATCGAATCGAGATCGGAGGATTAGATTTCGACTGAACAGCGAAATCTCGAATCTATGTAGTGTATGTGAACTTTTTACCGATTCATTTAGATAAATAAACATTTAATTTCAATTACGAATGCATTCATTATTTTAGAATACGAATAATAGAAAATGTTGTCTAGTCTTTTAATTTGAAGGCGTACTAACGATGTAGAAATGAGTGAAAGTCCGAAGCCGCTTGTTGTACAGACCATCGATAAATTGTCGCCTTGGGAATGTAAATATTTATTAACCACACTCGATCTTCCTTTCGATTTGAAAAGAGCCCTCGCATTTCGCTTTGGCGTGTCAAGTTATTATATGTGTAACGAGCGACACGCTCGTTCGATAGATAATGCAAGGTGCACGAAGAAAGGTCGATTTTACGTGAGAGAAATATGCAAATGCGACCAAACCTGCGTCAACGCGATGCTAGCGTTGAGAGCAGAAAACCTATTTTATCTGGACAATCTAGAATTAATGTTGATTTACATCTACGGTTTCTTTAAATTTTGCTTTGCGGAGTTGCCGCTCAATCATATTTTTTTCGAAAAAGTGTTAGACGTACCAGACCATAGACGTGTATAGCTGTATAGGAAGTGGTATCCCCCGAAATTGAAGGCTAATCAAGCGTATTGATCTCGCGAAGAGCAAAATCACTTGCTTCTTTGTTTTGTTTTTATGTTTTGTGTGTTGGCTAATTGAGTATGGAGCAATGTAAGTAGTTATTGTACAAAATAGAATTAGCTTACGTTCTTACGTTAGCGGATGCTTATAGATTTTATTTTGATAAAAAACGAGTTACTATTTGTTATGAATGAGTAAAAGCCCGAGAGCGCTTGTCGTGCAGACCATCGACAAATTGTCGCCTTGGGAATGTAAATATTTACTAGAGCAATTCAATCTTCCTCATGATTTGAAGGAATCGCTTGCATATCGGTTTGGAAAAACAATTTATTACATGTGTAACGATCGACACGCTCGTTCGTTAGATATAACAAGGCGCACGAGAAAAGGTCGATTTTACAAGAAAGATATATGTAAATGTAACCAAAGCTGTGTCAACTCGATGCTGGCGTTGGATGCTGAAATGCTATCTAATCTGGACAATTTTGAATTAATGCTGCAGTACAACGCAGGATTAGCCAATTTTTGCTCCAAGGAGTTGCCGCTAAATCATATTGTTTTTGATAAAGTGTTTCACGTTCCAGACGACAGAACCTCATAGATGTATAGGAAGTAGTATCCCTCGAAAGTGAAGGCTTTTCAAGCGAATTGATGTCGCGAAAAGCAAAATCACTCGCTATTTTCAGTGTTGAGAAACTGAGTCCGGGCCAATGCAAGTATCTATTGTACAAAATAGAATTACCCTACGAGCTTAAGTTAGCGGTTGCTTATAGATTCGGTAAAACGAGTTACTATTGTAATACGCGTCACGCTCGCACGATAAACGTTAGGAGACGAACAAAAGCTCATCAACGTTTTTACGTGCGTGATATATGTAAATGCGATACTACGTGTACGTCCGAGATTTTAGCGCTGAAACAAGACCTACTATACGTTTTGAACGATATCGACGTAGTGCGTGAGTTTTACCGCGGTCTAAAAGAATTTTGCACCGACGAATTACCGCTGCAACATTTATTTTTCTCAAGCGTGCTTGGCTATTACGATCCAAGGTAGAAAAACACGCGCCAGATATTTATCCAAGTTGGTACTTGAACTATTTTGCGTGAATTATATTTAATATTTGTTGAAATTTTTTTTTTACCTCGCTCCGTGCCCACTTGCAAATTCGAATCATTAAAACAGTAAGCGCGCCCCATGCAGCCCCGCAGCACCATGGCCGATGATATTATGTTTTATTCCTTCCCGTTAAAGAGCGACCCGACCCAATCCGCATCGTTCAGAATCGAAGATTTGTATCGATTATCGTTTGATCAATGCGTGTATTTCTTGCTCGAGACAGAAGCACCGACTAATATAAGACACGCAATCGCGTACCAACTTGGAGCAATAACGTTTTACAATAGCGAGCTTCATAAAAACGCTAAATCTGTGGTACGACGCACACCGGCCCACAAGCGCTTTTATAAAAAAGACATATGTAAACGCGATACTGGCGAATGTATATTTGCGCTACAGGTAACTTACGCATACGTCGACTCTATTCTAAACGATACCCAATTGTTTGCATCCTACAATAAGGGGATAATCGATTTTTGTTTCGGCGAGTTACCCCGCGCCCATTCTTTGTTCAGAAACTTGTTGGGCATTGCCGGCAAGCGATAAGCGGGGGCTCGCGATGTTAAGGTACCGTAATGTACCAAAACCTTTGTGCGAATTATGCGTTCACCAATTGACGATTGACGAGAGCATGAATTTGATTCCGCGGCTTGCATTACCCGGACAATTGCGCTATTGGATTATCGAAGGCGTAGCCTCTAAAATATTCTTCGAGGAGAGAGGGCACCGCGAATTTGCGCGCACCGAATACGTCGTACCGAACAACCCGTGCAAGAGATTTAAACGCACGACGAAATACTCTATCGAAGACTTATGTCAATGCGATAGTGGGTGCGTGCGAAAAATCAACTCAACGCTCGATAGACTAGTTTCTCAATTGCATGCGGAGCCTCTACTTGCCGAATTTCTCGTGCTGAGCTTCAGGCATTGGTGCACGACTAAATTACCCAGGCGACACCCCATGTTTTACCGAAAACCGCTGGAGGACACCAGTGACGAGATCGACAGCGATATAGAGAGTTATATGATGGAACTGTAAATTTTTTTTAAAAAAAATTCAAATTTAAAAACAAAAAGATTAAATGTTCGTCGAGCCGTTGTTCGAATACGCGATTAAACGCATGAGTTTTGACGAATGTGTGTTCGCATCTCAATTCGAATTTGCCATACTTGCACGGGGTGGGTCTAAACACGCAACTCGTTTCGACATTATTTCGTCGCGTAGATGTGTATCGCCACGCAAGAAGCGACCACGAGTGCGATTACGACTGCGTGCGCGCCTACGAATCGATTCTAAATTAAATAATCTAATTAATCGATTCTCCAATTTAAATGGCGCGCTAAACCCGAATCGTACCGACGACTCCTGAAAGGCTTTTCCCATTGGTGTGCAACGCATCTGCCGCACACAAATCTGATATCGAAGAACGTTCACACGGAGCTACTATTGTTAGACTAAACCCGGCGCCGCGATGCCAAACCGGTGGCCAAAATTGATCGATTTGTGTTTACGCTTGTTAGATCTTGACACGTGCGTGTTCACTCTGAACGCGTGCAGTCTGAGCGAGAGGCTTCGAACACAAATCCTTTTGCGAGCAGCCGAATGTATCTTCACCGAGACTACAAATCTCTGCGTTTGGAGCGAAGAGAGTGGTAGTACCGGGTTTTTCATGCACACGTGCAGCGCTAGCTGCTTTGCACGAGCTTTTTCCAAAGTAGCCAGGGTGCACTGTGTATTGCGCAATAACGCAGAAGGTCTGGCGATAGTACTTTCGCGTTTGAGCGAACTTTGTGTCGAGAGGAAAGGCCTCACGGACCCGTTGTCTGCTCGCCTACGGGAAAAATTGTTCACCTGGCAACGGTGTAGGAATAATTTACCCAGGCGGCTCCAGCGCGGCTTCATTTTCGAAACCGACTAATTCGACACAGGCGAACATGTGTCATTGGCCCCAACAATATCCCGCCACTTTGTCAAATTTGTCAATTCGGAATTTGACGTTTGACGAGTGCTTGACGTTGTTGGACCGATGCCACTTTTCGCCCGAGACAGAATATATGCTTAAAGAGCGGGTGAGCCAGAGTCTTGTCGCAAAACTCCCGCCACACACGGTGGCGCATTCATGCGTGTCGAATGACGACATTTGCGTGTGCTGTTGTCGGGGCTTATGCGACAAGACCCTGGCGCTACAACTGGACAGAATACGAGCGAGTATACATGAGCCGCGTCTGTACCGCTCCATCATAGAGCATTTGGATAGGCAAGCAGGCAGAGTCATACCTCGCGCGCTATGCTACGTGCGACGTCACGTGTTGAGACGATACCGGCATAGAGCGATCGAGTTTGATGACTTCTGTTACGATTCGGGTTACCATTGTAACGAGGCTACGCTTTCCGAAAACAAAGCACTCTTTTTTTGTAAAAGTGAGTATTGTCAGTTGCATAATCTCAATGAGTCAAGGGCTTATTTCCGTTTCTAGAGATAAAAAACGCAATTATTTCTTCGAAGATTTTTTTTTGTTTCCTGATTTTTTTTTTGTTCCATTCACATTGACGGAAAATGGCATTTTACGGCGGACCATTCGTACCCGTGAAATGTGGGGGGGTCAGCGCACAGGCCCTGATCCACTCGGTCGCAGCCCGATCGATTATTTCCAAGGACGTGCTTGCAAAACTGATCACAGCATCGGGTCGACGACGGGCGGGGCTATGAAAAAAATTTTGGAGCGTTGCGGGACGAAATTCAAAAACGTTTCCTCCGATGATGGGGGCGAGTTCTATAACGCGTCCTTCAAAAAATTAATGTCGGATCACAAAATTAATCACTATTCGACCTTTAGCAATAAGAAAGCGTCTATCGTTGAGAGATGGATTAGGACGCTGAAAATGGCCATGTACAAAAATTTTCAAATTCAGGGGAGTTTCGACTGGGCGAATCATTTACAAAAACTAGTGGACGATTATAACAACAAGGTTCATTCTACCACGGGTATGAAACCCTCTTCCGTGAGAAAAAAACACGAAAGTTTTCTGTTAAACAAGACGGGTAATTCAAAGTCGTCGCGGTATAAAAGCGTCGGGCATTTATTTTTCTCAAGAGTGCTTGACTATTACGAGCCAAGGTAGAAAAAAAAGTAAAACAAATACGCGTCAGATATCTATCCAAGTTGGTACTTTGACTATTATGCGTGAATTATATTTAATAATTTCCTAATCTTTTTACCTCTCTCCGTACCCAATTGCAAACCCATATCAAAAAGCTGTAAGCGCGCGCGAGCGAAGGCGCGTACCGCCATGAGCGAGCATATTATGCTGTATTCCTTCCGGTTAAAGAGCGACCCGACATAATCAGTATCGTTCCTAATCGAGGATTTGTATTGATTAACGTATGAGCAGTGCGTATTTTTCTTGGTAGAGACAGAATTAACGGCGAATATAAGGCACGCAATCGCGTACCAATTTGGAGCTATCACTTTTTACACTGCCGAGAAGCATAAAATCGCAAAATCTGTGAAACGACGCACACTGGGGTATCAGCGTTTGTATAAAAACGACATATGTAAGTGCGATAATGACGAATGTATAATCACGCTGCGGGAAACTCAGGCTTACGCCGAGACTATTCTCAACGATCCGCATATGTTTGCATCATACAATACGGGGATAATTGATTTCTGTTTCGGAGAGTTTCACCGAGAGTATGATCACTATGCGGATCAGTATTACATTAACACATTCAGAATGAAGTATCTAATTTATAAGTCCTATCTCAGAACAGGGGTCTCAAGGGTCAGAGCGTATTTTCTCATCATGACGGAGATATTACGTATGAAAGAAACGCTGGGTGAAGATTATGAGTAGATTTTAGATACATACCCTTCAGATGAAAGTGGTTCTGAGAAGGTTCCTTTAAGTTGATCCTTGATCACTATTTTCTCTATGTTACAGTGGCTGAAGCTTTACTAAAAAAGATGGACCAGCTTAAGGAGGAATTGAAAAGCATCCATTCGAAGGGGCAACAGAAGCGCAAAGGGGAAATTGAAGAGGTGGGGGAGACTTCGAAGAAGAGGAAACCATATGTATCTAAGAGAGTAGGATCAGAAAACGTCTTCATAAAAAAACCTTTACTCCTAAACCGAAGAGTATACGATTTAACTATGGACTCTACTAAACAAATTTTTGTTGGAAACGATCCTAAGAACGATTTCAAAGTAGGTATTCTACTTTTCAAAAGCTCATCTCCCCAAGAATGTATTATGCTAACCATTTCACAATGGGAAAGCTTCAAGAAACATTTCGTTTCCATCACTACCTTCTTTGAGGAAAAGAAAAAACCTCAAAAAGTGTTAGATTTGGACAATACTCAAATAGTGTTTGAATCCCATTATGGTAACCCTAGTATTAAAATTTGTGACAAGAACACCAAATCTCAATTGATTTTTCAAAAATCCACTTTTGAAACGTTAAAAAAAGTGTCTTTCCTTGTAACATTAGTCATTAAAGAATGTTCTGTGACAAAAAATAAGTTCAAAGAAATGTGGAACTGGGAGAGTGATCATGATGTATCAGAAGGGATGGACCGTGTTTTATTCAACGAAGTTTTGACTTTTAAAGAAAAAAAAGACACAGCCCTGTACTCATCAGATGATGACTCGGATTAAAGAAAGGTATAACACTTGAAATCTGTTCTGTTTGAGTTAGAATCGTACTTACACTCATAACATAACAATTACATGTATCACTTTATAATCACTTTTACTTGTATCACTTATTAATCACTTTTACTTGTACCATTTTATTAGTATCACTTAGAATCACGTTAGAATTTAAATAAAATGTATAATCTCTAACTCTGATATTATTTTTTACGTCACATTTTTAAAAAAAAAATATATATATTTAAAAAAAAAAGCTAGCTTGGTGGTTGGGTATCGAACCCCTAGTACCTAGAATTTGTTGGATTCCAAGTCTAGAGTGTTGTAAGCCCTACAACAGAAGCGTACAACAAGGGTAACAGCTTTCAACTGTGCCTTGCCTGGAGAGCTGGCGGGCAGTCGGGCGGCGGCCGTTGCAGTCAGAAAGTGCAACCAGTTTTTATGCGCTATTTTTTATCCGGATTCTGTATGTAAATACTATCGATGGAATTTTTAAAAACCTCATCTTCTCCACTATGCACTCCAAAAGTTAGCTCCGTTGCATACCTCGCGCATCCGTTTATTTGCTCCTGTGCTGTACTGTCTCGCGCGTCGATTCTTCCACGATATGACCCTGTGTAAACACTTCGATCGTGAAGCCGTCTATGCACACCGCGTAAACCTCTGCGCAAGGCATTTTCTGAGGTTTCGAAACGACTGCAAAGCATACCACCTCACCCAATTTAACTCCGATGCGCGCCGCGAAATTAACGCAAAAATTCTACAACGAACCCTCGTCATACAACCGCAAGTAAATCGTCTAGAACTATCGAACGCGTTACATTTGTAGCTCACAGGCAGAGTTCTTTATCCTCAACCGGTATTCAATACCATTTTTCGCATCAACACACGGTTCACGATCGATGAGCGAACTGGCCGCTAATGGGTTTTAAATTGAGGTCTAATTACCTTTCCCCGAATTTTGGGTTCTCCATCGACGAACTCGGAGCGGTTGTCCCGGCTACTGTATAAGTTCATTGATTCCGAACTTTATACAGGCCTTTCGGTGTCCGATCTTGATTTAATAGCAAAAGACGTTGGTATTCTATCCCCTCACTTGAGCGGATACCAAATGGCCCGGCCTTTGAATCAGATCTCGGATCTGATTTAAAACCGTGGCCGCCGCTTATTAACTCAAGTCGACGACTGTATGATACTTCCACCACGACACGCGCTCTATCAATGCGTGGACCTCCCCTCCCCGCCGTCTTGTTGCCCAGCACCCTCCAGCCGATTCTGCGTTGCACGGCACCCTTGCGCCTTTCTCTTTCGCTCTGGCCTGGCTGACCAGGTATCACACCCGCGCCGCGCCTCCGGATCCGGCCGGACTCCTGTTTCCTCTTCTTTTATGAATCTGAGAAAGAAAAAATCCTCCGTCTCCGCAATTCTCGTGCTTTTTTCGTACCGTTATGGTTTGTCACTGTGCAATGACTTTTTGGAAAGAATGAGAAATGATTTTGTTTTTTAAGATTAAGGCTCTAATGAGCCGAGGATTAAGGCACTGTTGGAAGCGCCAAGAAACATGGCTAATATAGGCGGTGAAACTTCCAAATCACGTATCCATCCCATTGGCGGTTTCAAAAATCTCCGCTCCTATTTCATTTTTTGAAGGAGAATAATTATTCAGAAGAATGACAACATTATTCCTTGAATTAGTCTAAGAATTCGCCTCGCACAAAGAAGGAAGATCACCGAAATATTTAAGAATCGATCGATGTTGGGTAGTTCTCTATTAAGAGAATAACGTATCGATGGTGAAACTCCCAAACCACGCATCTCGTTTTCAGAGTTTAAAAATCGCCGCTCCTATTTGACTGTTTCAAAGGAGAAGTCAATTCTTTCAAATTTTTACACAAATTTCCTCTCACAGGGAAGAAAAATCACGACAGTTTTTAAGTATTGCCGAGTAGTTTTCCAAATAAATAATAAAGTATGACGGAAAGTCTGCGGCGTCGCAAACTGATACATGTGGTTTGGAAGTTTTGCCAAGTATTTATTATATTCACTGCTCCCCCCATAAATTGCTGCTCCCCCGCGCGGCGCGGTTGTGATACCTGGTCAGCCAGAGCGAAAGAGAAAGGTGCAAGCTGCAAGGATGCCGTGCAACGTGCAACGCAGAATCGGCGGAAGGGTGCAGGGCAACAAGACGGCGGGGCCGAGGAGGGGAGGTCCACGCACTGAAAGAGCGCATGTCGTGGTGGAAGTATCATACAGGCGTCGACTTGAGTTAATAAGCGGCGGCCACGGTTTTAGATCAGATCCGAGATCTGATTCAAAGGCCGGGCCATTTGGTATCCACTCATATGAGGAGATTGAATACCAGCATCTTTTTCTGTAAGTTCGAATACTTCGAACCCGAAGCAGCGGCTTTGCTAATGAGTTTCGGGGGGGAAATCTAACCGCTGCGGGACAAGTTCTCGGATCTTGAGCGAAAACGCGCTACCTGCCGTCCGAGTTCTGGATGAGTATTTGTAACCCGAACTAATTGCCGCTTCATTGGAATACTGATCGATGAGTTGATTAAATACGAGATTTTGAGGATAAAGAACTCTGCTCACAGGTGGGTCTTGTACCTCTTCCTCCGGCCCTGATCACCGCCCTGAAGGACCTCTCTGCGGACTGGACTTTCATCAAACTCGGAAACATAATTTTAAGGATTACCCAGGAATTACCCAAGCCCCTATCAGAGTGTGGAATAGGGGATATCACAGCGATTATCAAAAAAGGTACGTGCTGCACGACATTTATAGATTACGTCCTATCCGAGAAGTTGAAGAAGATATCGACAGCGTCCTGTTAGTCCTGAAACTAGTTAAATAGACGAGCGCAGTAGTTGTTTCTTGTGTTTTATGATAAAACGTGAAGCTATCTTCTTGCCAAACGTCCCGCATACATGTTCTCTTGCAATACCACAAGGAGTAGAGATGATGGATGACGGCATTATTGAGGATACTCTATCTCATCAACCAGCAAAGCTACTTTCAGTTGTGATGGCAGAGAAGCCCCCGACCAACGCATTACAATAAAGCAAAGTTAACATACCACCTTAGAGTGGAGCTTCACTTAGTCGCGGAGAACTCCAAAGACTCATACTTAGTGAGCGGAGCCTATCAGTTAATGGCTGTGGCGGAATAAGAGAGAATCAGCAGCACATCGCAGAGGCATTTTTGCGTTTTGATCACCAGAACATCGCGCACAATCACAAAAGACGTAATTATGTCAAAAAGATAGAGCCTAAAAACAGCGACTCGCCAAAAAGAAACGCCGTAATGTATGCACCACCGGGTTCAGGAAAATCGGATCTACTGCTTCAATTGCAGAGGCCGCCACTGGAAAGGCTCTTGAACTGTACCCGAATGCCACTGCTGAGATTGTTATGGACGAGGTGCTTAAAAGTTCTGCAGGAAGTGCTGTTGAGATTCTAGTCACTGCAACGGAAGCTTTCAGAGTGCTGGAGCCAAAATATGCAGAGATGCTCCTGATGCACACAGTCCTTGCTGTCGTCAAGAATATAGCACGATTTCAGACGATTTCGCCAAGAAAATTAAAGAAGTCGCAGCTCAATTTCAGTTGGACGTAATGGTCGATAAGCAGCTGGTGAAAACAATATTTGACGCTTACCACCGTGCGATTGATGCCGATATTGTGCGAGCCATGGTTGCATACTGGTTAAGTATCTGCCCCCCAGAGTGTCTGAGAGTCAGTTTGGCACTCGCTCAATGTGATTGGGAAGGATTGACAACGTATCGTGCCATCGTCGAAGCCATGCAACTCATTCTCTCGTTGGAGACTACGTGGTCCGAGTGAGCGTGATGAAGATGCGGGATCTAAACGCAGTGGCGCCGAAGAATTATTGGAAACATACCGCCTACCGCGCCACGATGCTCATTCCGGCCGCCCTACGTATCCTCAAACGATGTGACCCCGACACCTACACCCGTGCCAAGCAATACGACGACTCCCGACTGGAGTGTCTGATACCGCGTAGTCAACCTCTTGTCGGGCTTTTTATTGGGTGTGCGTCAGGGCAAGTTTAATGACGCGTTAGATTGTACTTCGGAAAGAGAAGATTTCGCGGACCCCTCAGAAGTGGCATTTGTAATCGACGACTCGCTTAGAAATTCAGGGCGTTTTAGTCGAACACCATCAGAGGCTATACAGGAAGCATTGACTAAGATGTATCTTGGCTACAGCGACTGGGAGGGTAACAACTTCATGATCTACAAGCAAGAAGACCCTATCCCGATGTTCGATGGAGAGAGGATAGACTTGAGACCTCTTGAACAGCATGAAATCAAGCCGCTGAGTAGAGTCGATTTGACGGAAGAACATCAGACCGTCTTTCCCTCGACTAAATCCTCGCACTCTAACGAGATTATCAGGGAAGCTATCGGGCTGGTGGAAAAATACGCTATATCGACATCCTAAGTCAGCCCATTGAAGAGCAGGTAGTGGCATTATACGGTTCCCCTACTGGAAAACGAATCTTTAATGATTACTCCAAGACATTTAAGAGCAATTAGTTGGCTGATTCCCTGGGAGAAGACTGTCTCACGGGGCTTATTTTCGGCCTCCCCTGGTGTAGTGGTTGTAGCGCTGGCCCTATGACCAAGAGGTCCCGGGTTCGATTCCTGGCCAGGTGATCTGAGTTTGATGATTTTAGGCAATGGTCACCTGGGGCTGGGGTAATTAGCGTGGGTTTAGCCGATGGACTATTTGAAATTGGTGGGGGGGAAAAAAAATCCGCATCGAGAATTTTTAAATTACAGAGAATCTGTGCAGCTATTAAAATTTATATTATTGCACCAATGCGGAAAAGAATATCCTTTAAAAAGATTTCATTGGATATTCTTGATTGTGAATAAATATTGGGTGTAATATATATATTTATTGTTCATTGTTTGAAAGTGATTCAAACGGTGGTAGTTTTTTTTTATTTTCGCTGCTGGAACGAAATTCATGTTAAATCCCGGTCATGCAGGCAATTCAAATAAGCATCATATTTTTCCATAAATGGAATGCGTCAAATTCAGAATTATGAATTGGAATGAGTCATCTTAAGAATCTAGATTTTTTGAAGACGTTAAACAAATTATTTGCAGGTAACCCTTTAAATGGGAAAGTAAAATATAAAAATGATCGTTCTCTACGTGGAATTATTCCGTAAATAAAGAGGCATTACATAACTCCTCACCTCTTAGACTGAAAGAGGTTGTTCCATCCCCCATTAGATTTGGCCCCCTATCAGATATGATCCATCTTTTCAGGAGTGATACAGTAGCATGCGAGACGTTCAAATATGGCGGTCATTTTGACTTAGGCCCCCCCAGAGAGGGGGGGCGGGGGGTCAAAGTCAAAACCTTCAACTGCCTATAACTTTTGAGCGAAAAATCGGATTGAGTTGAACTTTTTTTTAAATGAANAGACTGAAATTCATGGTGAAGTACCGAAGCAGGGGTACCGCTCCATAAAACGAAGTACGGTTCTAGCAATAAAAGTAGTGTAGTATCCAGTTCTGATCATGGGAACTTATGCAGAGTCCCTTACAGCTACCCCAGCTGAAGAAATTTCATGTCAAGCAGAACGAGTGTAACAGGTTGATTGACGTTAGTAACAGCTTGCAATTATTCATGTTATCTGGTGTGATTCGCAACAGCTGTTGTGGCGCCAAGCCAGTAAGACTGGAAGACTCGAGATGTAACCCTTGTTCAGAGTAGTTGGTGCAGTTTTAGAAGTGTTGGCAGAGTAGAGGAAAACAAGTGGCGTTGGTACATGGTGCCTACAGAGAAAAAAACAAAATCGGATGAATTAGTGCAGGGGACTGAGACCAGTTATATGATAAATAAAATGAACGAGACAGTTTTAAGGGAGGATGAGAGATAGGTGAGTGTTTGAGACAGAGGGGTAGAAAGTGGGGCCAGTAGGGCTAGTCAGGCATGTGTTATCGATGAAACGGAAAGAAAAGCTGGGGATTGGCACATCTCTGACAAGGACTTACAGTGGAGATTTAAATGTTGGCACAAATGCTGTAGATTTCGGTGATTACTCTTGAGAACGGTGTCTCGATAAAGATTTCCACCAGCTCCACAAGTTTTCATCCAAGGACTGGCGTTTGCTCATTGTAAGCGAAAAATTTCCTAAAACAAACAAAAAAAATCAAGGGGTAAAGGACTACGTGCAAAATGGGCCATTTGGGGCTCGGGGCGGATACCTTTGAGACTTGTCCTATTCATTCACCTAACAATGCCCCATCTTTTCCCAAAGTTTCAAGCCCCCCAAAAGTTTTGGGGAGACGCGGCGGGGGGTCAAAGTTAAAAACCGGCAAAATTTTCACAAATTTATTAATCGAAAACCAAGAAGTTTTGGAAAACGCGGTTTAAACGAGCGTATTCAGCGTGACGAGAGCTTTCAGAAAATGAATAACATCATAGGGTTTTGTCAACTTCAGCTCGAGTTATCGCCTCCGAAACGCCGGAACGCTCAAAAAAGACCCCTTATTTTTTCACGTTGTGGCCGATTTAAAAAAAAGCCATTTTTTTATTTTGATGAAAAACTGATAAGTTGTTCCTGACTCTCTGTAGCCTCTCTGGCTCTTTACCGCATGCTGGGGAAATGTTTTGGCCGCGAGTTATAAGAGCGGAAAGGAGCGGAGGTCGGAAAAATCGGCTATTTTAAACTGCGCGCGGCGACGGATCAGGAGACATGTGGCAACAATGCGAGGTCGGCAGAGGAGTGTGATTCGCCGAACTGAGTGGGAGGGGACGTTTTCCCTCCGATCAACGCTGCGCGCGCAGTTTAAAATAGCCGATTTTTCCGACCTCCGCTCCTTTCCGCTCTTATAACTCGCGGCCAAAACATTTCCCCAGCATGCGGTAAAGAGCCAGAGAGGCTACAGAGAGTCAGGAACAACATATCAGTTTTTCATCAAAATAAAAAAATGGCTTTTTTTTAAATCGGCCACAACGTGAAAAAATAAGGGGTCTTTTTTGAGCGTTCCGGCGTTTCGGAGGCGATAACTCGAGCTGAAGTTGACAAAACCCTATGATGTTATACATTTTCTGAAAGCTCTCGTCACGCTGAATACGCTCGTTTAAACCGCGTTTTCCAAAACTTCTTGGTTTTCGATTAATAAATTTGCGAAAATTTTGCCGGTTTTTAACTTTGACCCCCCGCCGCGTCTCCCCAAAACTTTTGGGGGGCTTGAAAC
This sequence comes from Bemisia tabaci, assembly GCF_001854935.1. Classification (NCBI taxonomy): domain Eukaryota; kingdom Metazoa; phylum Arthropoda; class Insecta; order Hemiptera; family Aleyrodidae; genus Bemisia; species Bemisia tabaci. The sequence continues at coordinate 2,420,376 of NW_017564154.1, forward strand.
TTTGGGAAAATATGGGGCATTGTTAGGTGAATGAATAGGACAAGTCTCAAAGGTATCCGCCCCGAGCCCCAAATGGCCCATTTTGCACGTAGTCCTTTGGGATTTCAGTTGCATTTTAATTGGATTCGATGAGAGGTAATGAGCCTGAGTAAAAGAAAGGTTAATTGCACAGTTAGTTCACTAGAACCCCTGCAACGAAAATGACCTGAAATTCAAAATTTACATTCTGTAATGCTTGCTCTCCAAGGAGTTTTTAATCATTTTCTCTACTCCTAATTATATTAAGAATTCTGCAACAATTGTACAATGGGCCTGTTGCAAACTTTTGCTAGAGCACTCTTTAACCAATATAGATAATGTCTCGAAAATCACGATGAGCGCATCGGCAAACCATGAAATGCACTCCTAACTGCACAATTTGCGTAAGACATTTGCGTTCCCGCTTCAAAAAGGATACTGCGGCACAGGTGAGCATTTCGTTAGAGGAGTCGCTCCATTTAATCCTTGCTCAACGTGGTCGACACTTCCGCGCGCAAGTTGAGGAGAGCACGAGGTTCATCAAGGCGGATATTTACTTACCGACGTGAGAAAAACGTCCATTGTTATCAGGTGGTTAGAATCGTCACATTAGTTTTGGCGGATTGGCTTTGGCTATGTTGAATATTGCGTGGTATCTTAGTGATCAGCGGTTGGATGGAATGACTCCTCTAACAAAATGTTCACCTGTGCTGTGGTATCATTTTTGAGGCGGGAAACTAAAAAAAAACGCAAATTCCTTATGCTAATTGTGAAGTAAGGAGTGCATTTCAGACTTTTCCGATGCGCTCATCGTGAATTTTGAGACATTTTCTTAGAGAAACAACTTTTATTTTTCCTTTTATAACTGTTACATGATGTGAGATAAGGATAAAAATATTCTATGAGTATCTTGCACATAGAAATGACAAAAAAAAGGTATTAAAATTAAAAAATGGCTACAATTATAACTCAGTTAATCAGTTAACAAGTGGGAAATTTAACTTTCTTGCCAGAAAATCTTACTTTGAGATGAGGTACCGATACGAGGAAGAATACAATTTAACAAATATTTTCGGGTGCAAAACATCAAAACGTTTGAAACTGAACTAGAGAGAGGTTAGAGCTTGCCGTATTTATGGGGGAAAGCTGTTTAAAGTTACAATCTGCCATAATCATACCTTAGGTGATATAATTGGCTTAAAATGCTACTGCACATCCTTCATTGCGCGCGATAAAAATTGATGAAATCACTCAAAATTTACTCATTAAGAGGCATGACCCATGCACTGGGATTCACTATGACGTGCCTTGCACCGGTCTTTTGGCCTCAGGCACTTAGCTGTTCGATCTAAGCCAATCATACTGCTCCAACCTAACTCTTTTTCTCTCTGGAGAATATGACGTCTTTCCTCTCCACTGCCACGACGGCTGTTCATCTTCGTGGTGCAGACGACAACCCCCCCCCCCCCCCCCCCCNGGGTATCACTCTGATTCTTCACCGCGCCAGCTTAAGAGAAGAGTCTACTTTAAGACAGGCTGGGCTGTCCACGCTCTGGCCTCTTCTACTTGCTCTACCGACCAAGTAATATTACTGCTTGTCGCGACTTTAAATATTTCTGAAGCTGTAGCACGGTGGCCACCCGCACACCACTCAGCGCCCTCGGAAAGTCGTAGGAAATTCACCGATCATCTCCCATTTATTGGGACCCCGGCGGGTCATAAAATCCATTGGCGACTACGAGTGCTCCTGATATTCGACGAATCCTACTTAGAGCAAGACTTTATTGCCTTTTGTTACGGATCTAGATACTAGAGCAAGCGCTTCCAACGCAGCAAGTTGGTACTTCCCACTTGTTATTCTTTTACAAGAACTCAAGTTTTCTTATTTTCACCGATTTTGGCATGAACCGCTCCCTTGAAAAACATTTAAGTGCACGAGGACCTTTTTCCAAAAACGATCAAAAATAGTAAAATAAAATTTTGTCCTCTACTTTTTAAAGGTCTGATGTGATTCAAAAGGAAGCTTATACTTACTTAGTAGCTCTCTGGAGATTTAACTTTCTTTTGTAGGTAGAAAACTTTTTCTCATGGCTTAAAAATATATTCATAAAGGGCACGTTTTCTCATATTACGAGTATTTCACTCACCATTGTCATCACAGATGAAACTCTTGCATCCCTGTTTCATTGAAAATATACAAAATTCTCCTTCTATGCTCTTCTTCAAATATAAATGCATTTTTGATATGTGTGAATGTCTAGATAGACATTCACACATATTTCAATACAACAAGCCGCCAACAGACTGTAAATGCTTACTGATAGAACTCCTACATAACTCGTGGTTGAGTCTTTATTTGAATTTGACTTGGATTATTTGAAAGGAATCTGATCTTTTGTTTATTCCTCCTTACCTGAAGCCGACTTTGTAACTGCACTCCATCATTTTCATTCTGCACCAACGATATTGAACTATTGCATTCTACATGCACCATTTCAGCTTGTACCTCCATTTCCTAATAATTAGAAACAAAATTATTTAATGGCTAATTAGAAGAGCTCAAGTACTTTTGATGGTTCAATTTCCGGGTGAAGTCGACAATCACGATATCGTGTTGAATCAGACTGATATCATGCCTAATCTATACGCCGAATTAGTATGATAGCAATATATCATGCTGAGCAAACGTAATAATCGGAATTGTTCGTTTTTAAAATGATTTCCTCTTTGGTTGGGTAGGTATTGACACCGTCATGCGCACGATTCTCATTCGCTCATCTCATTCTTTGTTGCACTTTATTGCGGACCAAGCTTCTCGCACAGGGCGGATTAAGGGGGTGGCCACATGGGCCGCGGCCCATGGCGGCAAAATTAGGGGGCGGCAAATTTTGCCCTTTTTTTTAAATGCAGATACAAAAAAATCGGATTCAGAATAAAATTACAAACAAGAAAAGGTGACAAAATCTCTCATTTCCTAATGAGTTCATTAATTTCTAATTTTGTCGTATTTCGGTGATACAAAATACTGCGCACCTTTAATTAGTTGAGTTAAGAGAGAAACCAAACACGTAAATTGGCCTGGGGCGGCGCGGCGCAGAGAGAAATGATGACGAGGACTTGAGATGAAAAGGAGAAGCCCTCGGGCGCGGCGGCCGGCATGTGACACATATTAGCGCCTACGAGACTACATGAATACTTCACGCGTTGCGTCAAACACAGGACGGTCAACAGCTACAGCGGTCGGCGCGGCGTGAAACGCACATAGTGCCTACAAGGCTACAGGAATACTTCACGCATTGCGCCAAACACAGTGTGGTCAGCGCGGCACGGCGGCGGAAATTAAAATTATTAAACCACATGTATGTTTGTTCTTTCTTAATTTTTTAGTTCATTTCTTACAAATGAAAGACCTTGTCCACACAGAGGTAGGTTTACGGAACTGAACTTTCGCGAGAAGTTCCGTAAACTTTTGCTAGTAGTGTTGACAGGGCTTAAGCAAAAAACGTATCCAACACGAGTGAACGCGTCTTATGCACCTTACTCCCTCCGGCACGTTCACTTGATGGTTTTTATTGATGTTTCAAAATAAGTGAGAAGAGGGCGGCAAAATACAGGCGGCCCATGGGCGGCAAGTAGGTAAATCCGGCCATGTTCTCGCACAAGATTTCTCTCGTCAATAAAAAACTAGGCAAGTTTGTTATTAAGATGCGTTCGCCGATTATTGTAAGTAATTTTGACTTCAGTGTCTCCTCTGAAATATTTATGCTGGCTTTAGGCAATTCTTCCAATGAAAACTGATAATTATTGGATGCAGGTGCGTTAAAACCATCTCTAATTCTATCCATTTAAATTTACATTATCCGTTTCAGTATGTGGTAAATCAGTATAAAAAACATGATATAACTTATCAATGCATTCTGAATGGTGCGTTGCTGCGTCAGCGACTAGATTAAAGCTATTAACAACTCGTGTTTGTACCTGTCTTTAGTGTATTCTTCCACAAGATTTTCAATTTTTTTAAGAAGTGCAGTTTTACATTCTTAGATGAGATATTAAGCACTTTTTTTGCGCAAATCTGCCCTTATTTCCTTCTAAAACTCTTCAATGCAATTATTTACTGGCAAAATTAACGCCGTCTACGTCAACTTTTTCTTCCGATGTAAGTCTCTTTTTCACGGGTGAAAAGTTACTCGCATTAACTTGTACGGCTTAATGTTCCCATTTAATTTTCGATAGACTGTCCATTCGAATATTTTTATCTGCATTTTGCATGAACCGTTTTATTAATTTTACCCAGCCACTTTTCAAACGCATTATCTCTCCTCTATTTCTACAGTTTCTTTCAAATCTAATGCAGTATCATCGTTTCTATTCTCGCCAAAGAAGTGCGGCCGCATTAAGTCGGCGCGAAACGCACATAAGGTAGCGCCTACAAGACTACAAGAACACTTCACGCATTGCGCTAAACACAATGCGGTCGCCGCGTACTCGACACTATGGTCTCATAGCCCGATTTAAGCGGCAATAAATCGAAAAAATGAAGGTCGGGGGAAAGTCCGATTTTAAAATGAGGAGTCCCATTGATTTTCCCAGATTGACCTGTTTAGAGCTAATTTGACTGGGCTTTAAAGAGGCGGACTTTTTGAGTGAATAAATACATTTTAGGTTTCTCACTGTCGGTTAGTTTTCCATGGGGAAAAAAAACATGAGTGCTTGGAGCATTTCCGCAATTAGATACTCATTTTTTACTAGACCGTACATAAAAATCTACTACGTAAAAAGTTTCATGAAATTTAACCAAAATTCAGGGCAAAGCTTCTGCCTCCCCAAAAAACAGAGTTTTGTCCATACTTCTCATTTTTAATCTAAAAAAACGGTATTATTCTTGTGAGTAAATGCATCTCATTAATTCAAAACCACCCAGAACTCAATTTCCATGACAATAACGCTTGTGATGGTCCAGCCGGGAAGTGACCAATTGCTACAGGTCATTTCAAGTGTTGTTGACACCGAAATTGTAAAAACAATCCCAAAGATGAGCGCTTACCTAACTTTGTGCTTGAGATACTTTGCTCTAATATGGCGCTTGTGATGCAAAAGTTCATCGACTTCGGCAAAGCATTTTCCATTTTCATTTATTTATACTAATTCTAAAAAAAAATGAGTATTATGTTTGAAATAACAAGATGCGTTTACATACGAAAACAATTCAGCTGCAAGACATTCTGAGGGTTGCTGTAACGAACATTGTAAACAATCAAAAAGGAGAGCAGTTGCCGAACTTGGCGCTTGGGATACATCTCTCCCAAATGGCGCTTGTGATACAAAAGTACATCAACTTCGGAATTCGAAGTAAAACGACCGTAAGGAATACAAAAAATACTAATAGGAAATGTCAAAATTACTCTTTGGGGCCGTCCATAAATTACGAAAGGCAATTTTTCCGATTTTTATGACCCCCCCCCCTCTTCTATCGTTTAAATGCATACATAATTTAATAAAAAATGGTGCTGAAACAAATCGGTATAGTTTAAACATTACTTATCGCTGGTAGGAGATCATGAAAAATAACAGTTTTTAAATTCAGAAAGTTCAGAAAAATTACATTTTAGCCAAAAAACATTGAACATCTAAAAAACGAAATTTGGACTGGTACTTAAGTCTTTAAATTAACGGAATTTGGAAGAAACAAAATCGTAGCGTTTGGCTTACGTAAGGCACCTCTGGATTCCCCCCCTCCCCCCGCCCCGGTGAGTGCCTTATGTAATTTGAGGACGGCCCCTTTGAAAAGGTTCCTACTTATATATTTACTGCCCACTAACGTTACATTTATTTCTGGCTTCGGAGTCTGCTTTTTCCTCTAAAAAAAGAAAGAAGATTATTGGACGGTCCACATAAGATTAGGGCCCACACCCTAGGTCCTGAGGTTTCTCTGCAAGAGGAGCCTTTTACAATTGCGTGCGCGAAAATGCACGCCTTGCTCTTATTAAAAGGAAAAAAGTATTTCTTTATGGCCACTCGCAGCATTTATGACTCAATTCGTAGTGTATAGACGGCAAAAATTGTCCACCACCGGGTCGCGATACAGGCTTCACCTAACCCAGGGGCAAGCGCATTACCACCTGGCCACTGCAGATGTTTGTCGAAACTAAGTAAATTGCTAATACATGAGGGCAATTGGAGTTCTCTCTTTCTCCACCAGAGCTGAGAGCATATACGCATCGGTGACACGCTCCTGCTTACTGATGATCTGCGGCAGGATTTTCTGTAGGTCCTAGTCTTCCGGGCCAAGACTAAATCTCTGCTAAACTCAAACGCCAAAAAATATCTGTTGAATGGTGCGATTTTAGGATGTGACATTTGTCTCTTCTTTTCTTTCCCCAGTTCTATTTCGAAAGTATCATAACTCAACTTCGGTGAAAGTGGCGCTTGTGATATGTACTTTGGCTGGAAGCTGACGATGTGACAGAGGATCACAAAAGGGGGCCATTGACTAATTCTTTAACTATGAATTTTAAGGAATTAGAAAAATTGAGTTACTTCATGACACTTACCTGAAGGTACAAGCTTTGGTCCTTGGTCTTACAAACGTTGCGCTCTTGTTAGATGAATCCAAGAGAAGAATACGAGTTCCAGGGGCCATATCTGCGGACATACACGTACACAATTTGCCGAAATCGCTGAAGTGGCTGCTGAAGTGAAGCGAATCAAAAAAATTAGGTCGGAAGGCCGGCGAAAGTTGACAGACAGTGGCTGGCCTTCAAAATTCTGCTTCTTGCTTGTTGTCAGATATAAGGTAAATATTTCTTATCACTCATGAAACTTATCACTTGGCACTTGGCACACTTGGCATCACTGAATTCCATCCAAGCACATTCACCATTCATCAGCTATGTATCGATCGCTGCAGTCCATCTATCATCAAGTCAGCTGTTCGTTATCCATTACACTAGTAACAACAACAACTAATGCAAGTGATAACTGGTCAAACCCTGATTTTTGTGTTCTGCTACTTAGTTTTAATCTTACTCATTATTAATTTTAGTGCTTACAATTAATTTATACTGTTTCTTTGGTGATGTTCTATCCCATAATTTCTTTACCGTTTTGATACTCTCGCTGTCACAACAGATATGGCTCAAGAAACCTCAAGTAAATTTGATACCATAGAATCTCTGACGAAGGAGGCTGATGCTCTAAAACTAAGATTAGAGGAAGAAAGACAAAAACTTAATGATGTAACGAGTAAGTTCCACTACAAGTCAATGTCAGTTGTTTCATCAGTGTAGCTCTACTTTTTAAAGATTGATTAAATGTGCGAATTGAACTTAAGTTGAGAACCATTGAGAGGCTTGGAGGACAAGGCGTATAAGTGCAGTTTTTTAAAAAATTAGGATATCAATAGTTTCAAGTAAAACTAGTCTTAAAGCATATACTGCTAAAAATTCGCTCCTAAATTCCAATTTTCAAGTTTCCAAAAGTCGGTTTGTACTTTCTTTCCGCCATAAGGATCCATGTAATTTCGAAACCTCAAACAAGTACTTCTCGAAATATTTAGAACTACACGACTCTTGTGCCTTGTCCTCCAAATCCCTCTATTAATGATGCTCCTCACTTTATGTCAACAAAGAGGACAGGCAGCTAAGTTTGATCAATTATTGGTTTCACACTACTTTTTTCACACCTTTTAAGAAGATTCTTGGTTTTTTTTTTTGAGAAATTTTATTAAACCTTGCGAATGGAAAACAGTTGGTCCTCCTCTATCAATTGAAAATGTGGTCAAAAGGTTACACTATCTCTGAAATAGAGATCTTTTTGCTAATTTCGATTTTTAGTCTCTTTGTAAGTAAGTATCAAGGAATGTTACTAGTATCTGTGGAGTTGATAAATTTATCGAATAAATTCCTGCAAAATAATAGGTCTTAAGTCTCTACGACATGCCATAAAGTTAATAATCCATAAATCTCCTAAACTTGTTTTTTCATCATATGCCTCTTACATACTTCCTTTCTTCCCCCATAGTTGCAACTGTTGCCGACCGCTTGGATGTCATCAATTTTCTCACCATTAAAGTGAAGCGTCATCTAAAGGGCCATCAAGCAAAAGTTCTCTGCTCAGATTGGTCTCCGGACAAACGACATATTGTTTCGTCCTCCCAAGTAAGTGATGTTTGGGGCTTCAAACTTCAGTTTTCAAAATCAACAGTGAAACTGCAGGAAAATGCATCTTGTTTGCAGTGTTTCAAAAACTCCACTGTCATTATATTTTATCCAAGGAGAACAATCCAATGCTATTGCTTGAAATATTCATTCAGTACTTTTCACACTGGGAGGATTTTAGGACTCACTATGTTGAGTATTTTTCCATTTAAAAATAAATGCACGACAGGAAGTCAGTAGGTAGTGTTGCAAATTGAGTCATGTGTCACTGCAGTTTCGCCATCAAAATATCAGACAAAATGTGAGCTCACATATCAAAAATAATTTGAATTGGTTGTGCCTTGGATAAAATATTCCTCAGATAACAGAGATAACCCAGAGAAGATTCTGAGAAAATTTCATTTCATCAAAGATTATTTATGAAGAGAAATATTTTTCTAACCCTCGAAAATTATCAGCATGAAAAACTGGAGTCAAGGAGGAAACTTAAGGATTCTTTATTTTCTTTAATTTTTTGTATTTTGCTGTGAAGAACTAATTCTAGCTTTACACATAAAAGCATCTATTTGCGTGGTGAGGGAATTAATGGCACAGATGTTGTCTCTGAAATGAGAAATAAAAGTGATTTATTTCCTTTCATAGCCACGAGTTCAATTTTTAAGAATTTATGTATGACTTTTTTCCTCGTTTTTGAGATAGTAGGCATTTTTTAAAAAATTGGATCCATAGGTAATTGATGTCTATTTCTAGACTGTATTATCAGTATTTGAAATGTGAGCACTCAGAAATCCTATAAAAAAATTGGCAGATTAGAATTCCACTTACCAATCAATATTAGTAATCAATGAAATCACTTTTACCGCAAGTTTCAAGTACTTTGACTTCAAAATATAATCACATACCTTTGAGACGAACAGCCAGCGTTTTTGGTTTACTAGCCAAGGCAGTATATAGCCATCACTGAGGCCCTACATCGGTTTCCCAATAGCTCCGGAACACTTGGTAATCTATCATCATGGCCATGGATGATCATGCCACTCCAACCCGTCTGTCCCCAAAAGTTGTCTGGGTAGGTGGGACCATGGCTATCAAGGACTATTCAGTTTGCACCATTTGACTGTATTATTTGTAAATCATTAATCCTTGGTAGAGGGCACAGCTGCCGGTGTTACTTTGAGTGGGAGATTGAAACAATAGAGTTCAACTTAATGGGAGCCTTACTGTGCTCAGTTGCACTTGCCACTCTGTTATGGCCTGGTGCTGCTTGTTAATCAAACAGCCATTAATCCTTGCGGTAAAATGTGATGAGTATCATGGCATCGAGTTCAGGAGTGTGGATCAACCTTGGGGTACATAACGGCAGAATTACCAGCACCTAGACCCTTACAGGGCAACTTGTAGGTCAATCGGGTCAATCACTGTTTTATTACTATTATTGTACCCTTGAGGCCAGCAGCAAGTTCCTATGGATCAGATTTTTTCAAAATAGTTAAAATAGGATACTGAAAATGCCCCCCATGGGTCAGTGGCATAAAATTTCTGAAGAGTAACTGACACCTCGATCCAGAGGGAAAATTCATGTAAAAAACCAAAAATTCCATTTGAAAGTTTAAGAAAGTACTTCTAAGGGGAGAAAAAGCTAACTAAAATCTGACCAAATGGAGCTGATGGTTGTGATGGCATAACTAGGCCATCTCTTTGGCTAGGCCCTAGCCAATTAGGAAAGGCCCACTCGCTCGTCCGCCTACATCATAACAGAGCGCCTAAAATATTATTTCAAGTGGGTACAGATTTTGGCAACCTCGAAAGCTATCTTTTCCATCATTTTGAGATAAAAAATCCGAGAAAATTACTGGGAACTCTACTTACTCAGTAATTTAAGAGAATGAATTAAAAATAAAAAGGCTCCTTTGACCCATTGAATCAAGTATGATATAAGTTTTGAAAGATTGATCTAGATTCATTTTTAAAATTAAAATTCATCTTATTTGAAACCTTGCTTTTAGTGCAAATACTATTCTTTGTTTTTGCCCTTTATACTTGCGAGGGAAAAACTGAGTTTCTTGTGACTGTATTAATGTTGTTTTATTTAATGACTGGTAATCAGGATGGTAAAATGATAATTTGGGATGCATTTACCACCAATAAAGAGCATGCTGTAACTATGCCGACAACTTGGGTCATGGCTTGTGCCTATGCACCGTCTGGCAACCTCGTTGCCTGCGGGTAAGAGTCAATGTAACCTCCTCGGAGTATCTCGTCTGCTCGATGCTGCATTTATAATTTTGTTCTGTTTTATGCCAAGCTTACCCAATTTTACCTCTCAAAACCAAGCAGATACTTCCTTCCAATGTCATTGTTTGCTTCATTGTTTTCTTTATTGTTCGTATCGTTCATCATCTGTTTCTCACTTTTTCTGTGATGTACAGTTTAACCAACATTTTTTTTCGTTTTTGTCTCCTCTTTGCTTGTACCATTTAATCAAAGTTTGCAAAGAATCCCAAGTGTTGAGCTTAAGATTTTTGTTTTATGGATAAATATCAGAGATTTCTAAAGCATGTGTTGTTCCATTAGTGCATTACGTTTAAAATTGCCAAGTCCCAAATTAGAAAAGAAAATTCCATTTGGTAATAGTATTCAATAGCAGTCATCATAAAATTATCAGCTCAGATAAGTGAGGAAATAGTTTTTCTGCACTCCTCAAACTCCTGCAAGCCCCTTAACAATCAAACTTTCTCTAAAGTGAATTTTTTTACTATACAACCATGTCTGACTGCAGGAGCAGATATTCCGGGTCACAGAGGCAAAATTTCTAGAAGTGAGACTGTTACAAGGAAAGTTAGCAAATTCAAAGATAAAGTCAGGGAATACTGAGAGTAACATGTTGACCCAGCAATTTCAGTCGGTGCCATCCGAAAGATTTTGAACACCTTCTGAGTACCTTTTCTCCTAATATGAATCTTTGTAATAGTAAATTTGTCCAGAGTTTGGCAAAATTTGGCGTGAGTAAAAGGAAAATTATTTAAGCAGACATTTTATCGAAAGTTAGAAAAAACTGGAAATTTTGGAATCACAGAATAGCAGAATACGTCAGAAAAAAGTCAGGGAATCAAGAAACAAAGAAGTGATGTTTTTAGCAAAGGTTTCTTTTGTATATGTGTGTGTCGCATGAGATAGTTTCCAAATGTCTAAGAAAATACTGAGATCTGTTACTAGCTTTTTATGGGTCACAATTTTAAGTGTCCAGCCAAGAACATTCAGTAGTGTCGTAAACAAGAAGTTGCCAGCAGTTCAGATTATTGTTTTGCTAAAAGGAGACCTCAATTGAATTATAATTTGACAATTTTATTTCTAATGTCCATTTTTCCAGTCCTAAGTTCTTTTGAGTTGATAATACTTTTTGGAGTTGGTTGCAAACACGAAAGTGACATTAAAACTTGTCTTTGGGTTTCCTTAATCCCAAAACGAGTCTTTTCATCCTTTTTATGGTTGTATCAACTCTTCAAAAGCATTATGAACCCAAAAAAACTTTGGACTGGAAAAATGGACATTAGCGGTTTTCGCACGTCCCGATTCAATTGCAATCGCAATTTTCTAGAGCATTCTCTACAAGTTTAATTAGACCTGCTGTAAATAATAATGAAGCTCTTTTTTTCTAACATTCCTTATTATGAGTCTCTTACAAAGAGAGTCTACGGAGGCACTGCCCCAAATTGGGCTAATTCTCCAATCTGAGTCTTTGAACCAATTCATTGCATGTTTTTTCCTTTTTTCCTAATGTGCCTTGAGAACAGCGTAGTACTTTCCCAAAATTTGCATTTTTAGTGGCACTTTGCTCCTTGACGGGTGCCTCAGCTCAAATGTCTGATTATATTGCTCCGGCACAGTCTCAATCCTTTTCTCCATTCAGTTCCAAACTGCTTTATCTTCGGATCTACATTTTCACTCGATTGCTTTGCTCAATTTACAGCTAATAATTAGCTTGTTTTTTCTATCTAGTTTCGAACTTGAATTTCCTGTTGCAGCTTCCATTTCAAAAATTACAAAATCAGAAGGAAGCATAATTAATTCAGCTCTTGCAAGAACGTCTGACATTCAACGTAGTGTCACAGACTCTCAAGGAGACGGTTTCATTTCTATTTACGAAATTAAGTCCATCTAACCAAACTTTCCATAATTAAAATTAATTTTAATTTGATGCTTCTAATGAATTTTTTCATGTTAACAGTGGCCTTGACAACAAAGTAACAGTGTACAGCCTCAACACAGATGACGATGTGTCCACCAAGAAAAAAACCGTTGGAACTCACACTAGCTTCATGTCTTGTTGCACTTTTCCTAACTCGGATCAGCAGGTGAGACCATTTGAAAAATCTAGGACTTGTGAGCCATCTTGACGACACCTGTCTGTGATTTCATCATGTTGATGATAACTTTAATACAAATTATCATGTGAAACAACTGCATGACAAGGAAGCTTGCGGGGATGAAACCCTTCATAAAGGACCATCGCGGGAAGAGGCATATATCGATAGCAAACGTGTGAAACCACATATCTCATCAATGAATCATAAATCAATTAATGACCCATTAAACATGAGAACATTTTGGTTGCCAGAAACACTCATAGGTACTCCAACAACCTGGCTTGAGTACATTCTACAGCAATGTATATTGAATGATGTAGCCACTAAATTAGTCTAAGGCCTTGTCCACACGAGCGTGGTTTGAGGAACTTATTCGACAAACTGCTCAGTTCCCGGAACTTGTTCCTTGAAAGGAGGGATGCTGTCCACACGAGCTCGCCCAAACTAGAACCGGAACTTCAATAAAACTATACAATTATTGCAAAATAATAGATTATTACGGCCGCCAAAGTAACAAAAATAAATGTCAAGACATGTAAAGGATGTAAAAAACAAAAACAAACAAATTCACATCCAAAGAAACATATGTAGAAGCTCGGAGTACGGAGGAAGTTCCGGGTTTAGAAGGAATAAGTTTTCAGCTCAGCTAAAACTTATTCCAGGAACAAGTTCGTCGAAATAATTTTCGCGAACCGCGCTAGTGTGGACAAGGCCTATAACTAACCCCCAAGCCTAGAAAACCAATCTGTATTGTTTCAAACAGTATTACCTGCTCAGCAACGCTGCTCCAATTACTACTTGGCTTAAAAGTTTCAGCCTTAATTTTACCGATGGCTGAAGTCATAAAATGCAAATCTCTGCTCATGTGTTATTATTTTAAAGGAGATGAACTTTAACACAAAATTTTTGGTGAATTTTTGTCACCTACCCAAAGAAATTGCCTGCAAATTCCAAGAGACATTTTGGTTAGTTTTTATGTTACTAATAACATAATTGACGATTCATAAATTCTAAAATGGAAGTACGAATTTCAGGCGTAAACCTCAGAATATACCACCAATTTCATATTTTTTCACAAGCAAGGTGGAATCGTGTTTTTATAATTTCTTTTTTCCTAAGAAAAGTTACAAAAAAGTACCACTTTTTTCGATGTTATAATAAAAAAAAATATTATAATCTAACTGTGGTAATTTTGATTGGTTCTCTCTTTAAAAAATGAAACGCAATAGGAGATGTTTAAATTTTGCAATGGAAGCACTCATTTCTCGACCTTAGCCATTGATATGCACCTGACTAATTTTTCTTCTTTTTTGGGGCTGTCATATCAGATTTTAACTGGAAGCGGAGACTCTACTTGCGCTCTCTGGGATGTTGAATCAGGACAATTGCTGCAGAGTTTTCACGGACATTCCAAAGACGTCATGTCCTTAGATCTTGCTCCTTCAGAAACAGGCAACACATTTGTATCTGGAGTGAGTATTTCTTTGTGTCAGGTTTTTAAAGCCCAACATTCAAGGAGGCCGTTCCGTCATTCAGGAATGGTTAAATCAGGTTCTAAGCATCAAAGACAATGAGCTGTATAACGAACCAAGCGGTGCACATAAAGCCCGGCAGGTAGCATCCGTGGTATGTTTTGAAGCAATTTTCAGAATGAAACTTGGAATTATCCGAAATCAACCCTTACAGCAAGGTTTACCTTTACAGCAACCTTTTCTCGAGCAGCAGCAAGATTTAGCTTTCTTTTACAAACATGAACTCACGAATAAAAGAATATATTAGAGAACTCATTATCTCTATAAGTAAGCAGATTGCGTGCAAGAAATTTGAGTCCAATAATTCCCCTCTGACGCAGTGCGATGCACGGGCCCACTGACTGCTCCCTGCGGCAGCCTCCCCCCCCCATGTTGATAAAATTTCCGCCTATCCATAATCGCATAAACATCCATCCATGTGCATATGTTCTGTTTTTAATTCCATGACAACTAGGAACTATCAGCTGTTTGGAGTAATCGTCCACTTTTCTTGTATTTTTACAGAGCTGTGATAAAATGGTCCTGATGTGGGATATGCGAACAGGAAATTGTGTTCAAGCTTTCGAAGGCCATGAGTCTGATGTAAATAGTGTCAAATTTCATCCTAGCGGTGATGCTGTTGCAACAGGATCTGATGATTCGACGGTAAGGACTGAGTCCATGATGCCTTTATTAGTGTCTGAATTCCCTTGAATCTAGGGAATGCATTAAAAGTCCTTGAATTCTGTCTTATCTTGTTACTTTGTTCAGGACTGTGTGGAAGATCTTTTTCTTTTTTTTTTTGTCATGAAGACCCCTGAAGTGTTGAACGACATCTCCCATACATCATACTTTTACTTTTACACATTTAAGTAGCAAAATAAACTTTACTTAGTTGCAATAACCGTTTCGAAAAGGTGAAATAACTCACAAATTTCAAAGAGAAAACTTCTAAAAGTGTTGAAATCAAAGTTGAGAAACCCATTTTTGTTCTTTTTTATGCGGGAATGCCTCATTGTCATTTTACTTGTTATACCTCTCTTTCTCTAGTAAATTCAATAAAAAAAATGTACTTACCTAAATTTTACATAATATTCTATTTTCTCTTGTTGCATGTTTTGCTGCTTATAATGAGAAATTTCTAGAACTCAACAAAATTTTGATGCCAATTTTTTTCAAAAAAATTTCTTTAACGTTAATATGTACCTACTGCATTAATTATAATTTAAAAAGAATAAAAATGGTTTGCTAACTCATACATTTCAACAGTTGCTTTACCTATTTTTTTTAAAGGCAATGCTATTAGAGTGCTCTTCAAGGTCTTTACATTTTTTCTTGTGTCCTAGAACTTTAAAAAAAAATTGATTTTGGATTTTGATTGGCTTTTCTCCCCTGAGAAATGATTTTTTTTCTAACATTTTACCTATCAACATCAAAACCAGTTCAACATTCGAAGATTTTGCCTAACTGTCCCTTTGATTTAATGCCTTTTCATGGGGTGTCTTTTTTCTCTCTTTACCATTTTAGTCTTTTCTACAGGAATATTGTCTTTAATTAAAGTACTCATTTCTTTGATTTTCCATTACAGTGTCGTTTATTTGATCTAAGAGCTGACAAAGAAGTAGCGGTTTATACAAAACAGAGTATAATGTTTGCTGCAAATGCTGTCGATTTCTCTGTCAGTGGTGAGTAAATAAAATGTTGATGGTAAAACCATCCACATATATGTATTCGATATGCGAACCAAACCATGTACTTGATTAGCACTCTTACAGCTTTCCTGAAGAATTTTACTTTTTTAAAGGCCAAACAATTAGTCAGCTGTGATGGTCTCAGAATCGTGTTTTGATGCTTGATTCTTGTCGATCAGCTAAAAATATTGATCTGCCAAAACAGCAATTCTATGTTCTATGCTCTATGCTCTATGTTTAATATTAACCGAGATATCGCGCTTTGAAAAATTTGGTTAATGACGTCATACACTGCATTAGTGACATTCTTGGTTTCTTCCACCCTGCTTTGATCCGAGTCTCTCGTTGAGTAACCAGTGCAAATGTGTGTTTCCCTGAATGATGAAATCAATGAGTCACTACTGCAGTGGATGATGTCATAAACCGAATTTTTCAAAGCACGATATCTCGGCTACTATTCATCGTAGAAAGTTGCTGTTTGGATACTCGTGGAATTTCATATCAGAATGTTGCTTATTTTGACTGTAAGAAAAGTGAAACACGAGAGGAAATTATACACCATCCTATGTAGTTTGGCAGATTCTGGTTGAATCCTTCCAATTGTTCTAACTTCACTTCTTCAAAAAATGAGAGGATGAGTTTGAATTAAAACAGAAATCTCATTCAGTTTGCTCTAGCCTCTCATAAATTTTGCTTACCTTGCGGAAAGTGTATTTTTAAATAACAAAATTATCAGAAAAATTTATTTTACTTAAAAGTGCATTAAAAGAACAACTAACTTGTCATTACAGGTAGGCTTTTATTTGCTGGTTATAATGATTTCACTGTGAATGTGTGGGACTCGTTGAAATGTGTGCGAGTAAGTCTGCTGTATGGACATGAAAACCGAGTATCATGTTTGCAAGTTTCACCTGATGGCACTGCTTTTTCAACTGGCAGTTGGGACTACTCATTGAAGGTAAGTCATGAATATATTTCTCTCAATATGTACATAAACTGTGAATGAATGGGTTATTTGAAGAAAGGCCCAGTGGCGTGGCATGAATTGCGATAAATCGATTGTTATGCCATTTGAACCAATGGTAAAGAATCGATTATTAAGGTGTTCGCTGCGAACACCCTGTTTATCGATACTTTTCCATAGGTCTAAATGGCATAACAATCGATATATCGCAAAGCACGCCATGCCACTGGAAAGGCCCGACTGCTAGAAGTCAAGTTTCCAAGAAATATGAAAAAACTCGATTCTTTTGACAATTCTTCTTATTTCTATTTGAAAAAAGTAACCAATGTTCAACGCGCCATCTGTAGTGAAATACCAGTCACTCGAAGTGGGTCGGCAAAATAGGACAAGAAATAAATATTTTGATGAATACACCTCTCTTCCGCAAAACCTCTCAGCACTGCCATTTTTAGCAGCTTTATGACAATGAAATAATTTGATGACAGTGTTAAAAATCATAAATTGTGCCTTTGCTCCTAGTGCTTCTTATAAAAATCAGTAGGAAGCACCCTGCGCTGGAGAGGTGGCTCAGAAATCTGGTCAATTTTGACAGTCTGATGTGTCCTCTCAAGACTAATAATATTCAAACTCATCTTCTGAAAATTTGGCGGCTATACCCTGTTTTAAATGACCTGTTCAAAAATGCTTCCTCACTTCTCTTGTAAGCATAGGTAGTGATCATATAGCACAGCTGTTCTTGCTCTTCCTTGCTTCTTATGTAGGTTGAGGTTGAACTTATTGAGATAATTTTGAAGTTTTTTAGCGCGGATCATCTGTGTTTAATAGTTGAATTTCAACCTAGTGAGGTTTCATAAAATAAATTGCTATTGGAAGAATAATTGAATGCACTAAGCACTTGAAGCAAATTTTTTCAAAGTGTGTGTCGATGTCTAGAAAATCAGGAGTAAAAAGTGAATTTTTTTTGGCACTCTTACATGGGGTTTTTAACAATGGAAATGTGGTATTGTTGCTAATTTTGGTAAAGCTTGAGCTACATTCTGTCACCTTTTGGAAGAATTTATTTATTTTCTTGTGTCCAATCTTCCTTGATAAACAAAAGCTCTCCTCTATCGCTAATCAGATATCGCAACGTATCTACTAGATAATCCAAAAAATAATTCACTTTTCAGCCCATGCTTTTCTTAGAATTGACACATTAAAAGTTTGATTTTAACAGTTCATAATGCTCAGAAGGTTGTAAAGAACATTATATCAAGGAATAAAAAAATTTAGCCAGTGCAGAATTCATTAGTTTTCCATGCAGAGTCCTTTGAGTTTTATTCCTTGAAATCAACTTCTAAGAATTCCAAACAATCATACAACAGTTGACTGTAGACACTTAACCACACCACAGTTGACCGTGGACCTTTGACTGCACGCCAGCGCGAATCTCATAGACGGAAGATAATAGTCTAAAGCTTTTTCCCTCACACTTCGAATCCAGGCTTAGGGCTGGCCGAAATTTTAATTTTTGTATTAAAAATAATGTATGTGGATCGTAAAATTTTGGGCTTGTTTAAAAATGTGGCTTTTAGTGCCTTAACCGTTGGACATAGAGCCCTTTGAAACACTTTCCTTTGATTGCAGCCCCTACTTGCACAATGATAAACTGAAAACATGATTTCTTTTTGGGTTGAAAAACTAATTTTATTGTTTCAAATTAATACCAGAAGAATAGCTCCCTTGAAAAATTAACCTCTATGTACTGAAATCACTTTTCCTTTTAGCAATCAAACTTCTGTAAGCCCTGTTTTTCATTTTTTTCCTGTTTTTTATTTCAGATCTGGGCTTAAGGTAATTTCCAGAAAACTGTGTCAAATAGTCACCCACCAATTCTATGTGATTCCTGACCTTCAATCCTACATCAACCGTGTATTGCGTTAACGTGTATAACCGTAGTTAGTGTTTAAACTGTTTCCCACCTCTCGAAGTCTCTGAAAATAAGACCATTTTGTTATGTATTTTGTACCTCATTATTTTTTCAGGTTTCTTTCAATTGTTAAATTTTCCCCCTTCTTTGAATTCTTCATTTTTTATAATTGTAACAGTGCAACTCTTAGCCACAACTAATTCCGAATTACTCAGAAAGACCTAATGAAATGTGATAGCAATGGAAGATGATCACTGCTTTAGAAGACCATCATATTTTTCTTTAAAAGCTCAAAAATTAATAAAATGAGGCGTTATAAATTTAGAATGGCAGAAAATGGTAGTTGTGAAAAACAGTATGATGAAGAGCTAGTCTTCTTTTTCATATTGAACTTTGCATGGTTCTGTGACCTAGCAGTATCGAGCGGAGACGTAACCCTCTCATTACCAGATACCATAAACGCAGCATCTGTGATCAGCAAAATGGTATCCTTCCCATGCAATTCCGCCATTACTCGACAATCTCTCTTCAAGAACATTCATGTTTGTAGCTCCATCTATTGAGAAGAATCTGAAGTACCTACAACTTTAGGTACCTCCCAACAGAGTGCGCTATGATTTGTTTGTGTGACAACCAGTCCTAATCATGGGATATGCACCTGCAAAGTATAGCTTGATAATGAAAGTGAAAGGGTTAATATTTCCCTGGTAGCAGTGGCTGTTGAAAAATGGTTAAAAATTTCGTAAATTTCAAGGAGAAAAGTCTTAATAAAACTATTGAAATATCTGAGTTGGGAAAACTTGTTGTCCTTTTTTATGTAAAACTGCCACCTCGCTTTTTTAAAAGCTTTTTTTTATAATTCTACTGCAGTCAAGTTTTGCAAAAGTTTCACATGAACTCCACGTAAAAATTACTTTTTTATATCGCATAACCAACAGTTTATTTTGTGTTCTTCATCTATGTGAGCAATTTTTAGAATTTTGCAAAAGTTTGATGCTGTTTTTTGTCATGTCTTTTTTTAAAACTGATTTTGCATAACTTTTAAAAGAACAGAAGGGATTTTCTAAACTCATACATTTTGGGAAAAAAAAACTGCATGTTTTTTAAAGTCCACGAATAGTCAATGCTACCAGGGTAGCTATCGTTCATTGATTTGTTCACCATCGTGGCGGATATTGTGCTAGAGTATGATTTATTTAGTGATTTTTTTTATGTTTAACGATGATGCCTACAAAGTCCTTACCACTTTCAAAGAAAGGTAACATCTCGTGTTAATCAATTTGTGTTTTCAATTCTCCAGTGTACCACTAGACAAGGTGCGACTTTAAACATTACCGTGTATGTTTTCTCATCAACATTTCACATTTAACTTGATTTGTAGAACAAAAATGTCCATAAGTAACTCCTAACAAAGATATTTACGATTATTTATTTTGATGCATCAATTGGAACTTCCTGCTCATTAGAAACTGTAATCTGCTTGACTCAAACTCCAATCTAGACGTTAATTGGGACAGTCTTAGCAGTATGAAAATATGACAACCTCAATCTCAGGGCTTTGGCTCAGCTGTTGCACATTATTTATCCTTTATAAAACACAGGAAAGGAACACTGCCTATTGAGAAGCGTGTCATAACCATTGTATTGTGCAATTTGATTCAAGAACACTATGGGTTTTTGTGTAAGCAGAAAATTCAAGTTTTGCATAATTAGTGGTAAACAGAAACAATAATATCTTAGTTAGGAGTTAATTTTAGTGATTTTTGCTGCGCAAATCATGTTCTATGTGAAATTTTGAAGATATGGCACATCTATGATCATATGATGGCATACAATGCTCAAATTCTTATCTTGTCTGGTGATTTATAGAATTTCAGCTTCTTCCTTTTGGTTAGCTAATATCTGTGTACAATTGTTCCAATGCATTTACAACCATTTCCTCTATCTATGTCATTGTTAATAATTCATCATCATATATTTTTCTCCTGGCACTCATTCATTGTATAATATGTTATTTTAATGTGTAATCTGTTATTTTAGCATTTGATCAAATTGTTTGTCCAAACATTATGTAGCCTGTAGGAGCCATTCTCTTGAAGTTATTATTTTAAATTGTGCGCAAGAAATATCCAGTGCTGATAATTATTAACGCCCACCTGTATCTTTGTAATGCAATGCAAGTTGTAATAATGGTAATGTTAAAATTGTATATTCATTGAAGAGAGATGATATATGGATATCATTAAGAAAACTAGTCTTATTTATGTTAAGAGTTTTGAAGAAAGACTTGCTAGATAGGGATGTCAATGTAATTAAAAAGATTACTGCAAAGGCATTCTCAAGCAGTGCCCAAGGCTCCATTAGACTTTATAGTTCCTTAAAAATTTTTGATTTTTCGACAGATAAGACCCGTTCGCTTAGTGCAATTCCCGCTTGAACACAGTTTAGCAGTATGGTTACATTTGCAGAAAATGTCAAATAAACAACTAGTGCCCAACGCCATCCAGAAGGCTATTTTAATTTTAATGGTATGTTATGCAGAGTTTTTTATATAGAATTATTGCATTTCTGCCTCCATACGACTGAACCCAAATTTTTCCGCCTAATAAGTAGGCTTTTTTTAAAAAGGTCCTATGTATATATGACTGGTTATCTAATGCTATCCATCTGATATTGTGCGTTAAGCAGCTTTATAGGTGAAGTGGTGAAAAGAGGGTTATTGAAGAAGGTTTAGGCCAGAAAAAATTTTCCACAAATGAAAAACTTCGAACTTTTACTGCACCAATACCTGGTGAATCTGTTGTATCCATCTTTATTCACCATAACCAATAATAAAATAAGAAAGCAATTTAGGGATTTGAAAGTTCAAATTTTTCAATAATTGGGGTATTCGCTGAGAGATTACTGTCTTGAATGTTGAGCCTGTTGAAAGAGAGATTGTTTTCAATCATTTTCTGATCGTATCCTTTTTTCATTTGATGTTCATTCAAGACTCCATTAAGTGTAAATAATCCCACAAAACTGCTGTGTTCATTCTAAACAGAATGACTTGAATAATCAAATGTCTAAGTCCAGTTGGTATGTGTATATTAAATCTTAAGAGAACTTTGCACTGCTTTTCGATATAACAGGCAAACTTATATCTGTTTTAATCTTGTGGATTTACTTCATATCTCCATTATAATACACACCCACCGAGATTTCAATCAATATTTGCCACTGATCAGGGAAACTTTTTAAGAGCATAAAAAATTCATAGATCATCTCAAAATTAGCTGATCAATTTACGGACTAATTAATATCTGCTTTGAACATTTGAACGCCTCAGTTTTTACTCTTCCGTTTGTTTTTTCTGTTGTTAAATTTTTCTTGTTCTTTTCTAATGTTGCTAAATAGAATCGACCACCAGACAGGATACAAAATTAAGAGCCCTAATGTACGTTTCCTCATCAAAATTTTATCTAGAGCATGATGGATTCGTTAAGACCTCCTAAAGTCAACCCTTAAGTTTATATTAATTCACACCTCTTGCTCACAGAAAAACCCAAGTCCACTGAAGTAATTTCGATGTATTTTACAATGGAAGAAGTTACCTGGGCACTAAATTTTTTTTACATAATTTAAGGTACATAGCTTGTATTAGAAAGAAAAGGAAGCTTGTGTGAAACCAAGCTCTACTCACTTGCCTAACGTCCAAGTGGATTTTGTTGCCGAATTTGGCTTGCGTTGATTCTAGTATTTTCTCTTGAGCAGAAAGTTTGAATTGTCTGTTTATAATGTTTACTGCAAACGTTCATTTCTCACATATGAGTTAATTTTGGTAGTTTTTGATATGCTTTCAACATGTTCTGCGTTAAATTTTGTTAAGAAACTGTGTACTGTAGTGCCGAGTTTTTTACCCTGTTTAGTGGTTGATTGTTTTTAAAATTTAAATCTATTTCTAAAAATTATTTTTCAATGGAGAGTCCGGAAAATCTTGGTGGGTCCCAAGCCTGAAGAATGATCTCAGTAAAAAAGTGTTAAAATGCCTGTAAAAGTAATTTCAGGATTTCTTCATTCAAATGGAGCTCTACTCTCACAAAACTGAGGAGAAAAATTCTTACCTAGAAAGTTTCCAAGAATGACGAAATTGCTCAAAACAGCAGCACCTCCTCCATGTATATTTTTAAATACGATTGTACTTGCATTTCTTCATAGGCACCTTTTAATTTTATTCTTTTACTCTTATATCTTTGTTACATACATTTTTTGTTGAATTTTACACGATGTAAAATGTTAAGTTAAATTTCTTGGAAGCATGACTGATGAACCAATATCTTACCAAAAATATGAACCAATAAATTGTTAGTCCTCAACAGATTAAGAAATTTTTTTATTTAATTGGTAAAAGTTCCATGATCAAATTACTCCAGATGAATCTTGTTTAAGGAGATGTGAAACAGATCAGGTCAATTTTTCAAAATTTACATCTCTCCGCAACAAAATATAATCTTTACTTTATGTTTCTAAGCTTCAAACCCATGACTATCCATCCCGCATGCATTCAAGTGAAATGAACATCTCGTCATGATCAGGCCAAAGTATCACAAGCGCCATTTTTGCTTAAGCACTGTGTTGCCAAACTTCTCAAATGTGTCCAACCTCTCCAGTAAAAGTAATGAACAGAATCACTTGCAAATTTTACTTAATACTTCTTCTGTCTTCAAGATTAATCCCTGAAATTTTCAAGATATTTTGTGCTAAAGTTTTCAAGAAAATTAAAGCAATATTAAGGTGTCTGTCAACATAAAGTCTAAGCTTAAATGGCGCCTTAATCAGGAAAATTATTGGTTCATAATACACAACTAACCTAAATTTGATTTAGGGACTCTGGTGCTGCGATAACACGAACTGGTCCACCAGTTCCATACGTCAATTTCATTGGCAAAACTATTAAATAAAATCCTTTGGATGGCAAATTTTTACCAGCAAGTGCAACATTTTCGAGATTGTAAATATTTTTAAGGGCTAGTATTCGGTGAGTAACAGCGCTCGCAGCATTTCCACTGTCCACAGACGCAGTATCGACTCCCACGCCAACGATGCTTCCTTTGCTGGCAATCCAGTTAGCTGCAGATTCCCCAATTCCGGGGAAATTGCGCTGATTTGGGTTTGAACTGTTTAAACCAATGCCAAAATAGTCAGTCCTGTGTGTAAAATAGATATTGAGATTAATATAGGGCCTTTAAAATATATGGTTGAAAACAAAGTTCATGCCAATCAAATTGAAACTGCTATAAAGAGCTGCTAGATCAACCAATTCGATCCCTGTGATCTGTTGCAGCAAAAGTCTGCGATTAATATTTGTACCTCAAGATGATGGACTTCTTGACAAATACCAGAAAAAAGCCTATAACATTTTCTATTTCTCATTTTTTTTGTCGTATGGTACTTATGATTCAAACACAAGTTATCTACTAAGGCTGTTCCAAAAAAACTAAGAGTTGCAGTCTGTTTCAAGAAATCAATTGTGACCTGCAGCTTATATCATTACTTTTCTATCAAACGCTTATTCAGCTCATTTGATCAAAAATTTGTTCTTCTACGGTGATTTTTTGGCGGCGAGTAAGGAGACCCCTAGAATTTTCGAGCTCTTTTTCATTCTTCAACTCTACCGAGGCACAGGGTTTCTTTAACCTGTCACCTACCAAAAAATCTCTGTAGAAGAGAGAATTTCTAACGGGATGAGCTCAACAAGCGCTCGTTAGAAAGCTTGTGATGTGAGCTACAAGCTCTTATCAATCATACTTCAATATCTTCCATAATTTTCTCAGAACAGGCCAACTTTCAGTTTCTTTGGGGACAGTCTTCGTATTTTCATGAAGGAGTAAATCCTGATAAACAGAAGAACTCCAATATCTGCCGAGGTGAAAACGGCTTAGAAAAAGTATGAATGTGAAGTGAATTATTTAATATTTAAGTTAAAAATAACGTATTTCCATTAAATTTTAAATTTTCAAATTCAGTTCTCTATCAAGGGCAAATCACATGAAACTTCTAGTTACCGATCGTTCTTACCGATTAACGTATCTGTCACCCCACCCAAACTTGATAAGCAATATGTATTTTTTGTCTCGATCTAAAGCACCGTTTTCCCTCTCCCAATCCGATAAGTTTTCACTTGTCAACAAAAAATCTCGGTTATCGCCAACTTTCTGACTCACATCGATCAGCACACCTGAAATCAATCAGTAAGACAATAAAGCAATCTAGTCGCGTATGCAGATAAGCACAGTCAATGAATTTCAATGCATTATGAAAAATTAAACGCAACTAAAAATCAAAGCCATTTTGATGATTAAAGTATAAAGTTTTGGAGCGTTTCGGCAATGACTAAAATTTTAATAATGGGGCTAAAGTCATTAAATTTTACTATTATTGCAAATCATTTTAACAACCTCACAAAAAGTAAACTCAACAAACGAGGTGCGGGTAGTGCACAAGACAAACAATCAATCACAAAATGTAACCGTTAATAGTATTTTGTTTTTAAATTTCTTTATTTTATTATGTTTTTTTTTTTTTTTTAATGCTTTTGAAACCAGCAGGTATGACAGCCAGTTGGAAGGTATCAGCTTTGTTTTAGAAGTGTCTTGACAAATGTCGACATTGCATCCTTCCAGAGTGATTGGTGTGGTTTAAACAAACTTTGATCAAATATATCAAGTTTATTAAATATGCATCAAGCAGTTGCATCAAGTTGAAATTGAGGAGAGGAGGTTGGAAGTTTAATTCCTCTGTAACGCTTATTTACACGTTCAAAATATTTTTTCTCTACTTCAAATTTTTGACAGGAGCAAATCCTCCACAAGGTGGCTTAGAGGACAGGGAGCATAAGCAGAGTTTTTGAAAATATGGAGATATTAATGATTTCAAGTAAAACTTAAGTCTTAATAATACATATTCTGCCACAATCACTCCCAAATTCCAATTTTTACAGCATCAAAAAGTTACTTTGAACTTCCTTTCCGCCGTACTGCCGTGCTAAAGAAATACGCTGTATGAACATTCAAGAGTTGCCTGATTTCTTTCGATAAAATGCCCATTTTTGAAGAAAACTTTGCATATTTTCCCCTGACATTCTCAGGAACTGTAGGTGAAATTGCGAACAAAATTATCTGAAAAATTGGAGGAAATTTTTCTACCAATTTTCCCGAAAATTCGTGATTAACTTTAGGAAATTTGGCAACGTCTGAAGGCTCATGCAGCGTTTTACCTCAGCACAATGGCATAGGGATCCATGTAATTTCAAAACTTCGTACACTATTACTTTCTCGCAATAGCAAAAACTGCACTTATGCGCCTTGCTTGTCCTTTAAGCCTCTCAATCCAAATTGACCTCCAAATAATTTTTTTCAAAATGCAGCTCGGTGTGTTTCCGCCCATAGGTGGATCCAGCAAATTGGCAACATTGTCTTTTCTTCATTTAAACCTACGGAAATATGTAGATTCTTAGAGGGGCCAGGTGCGCCGACAAGAATCGATAATTTAGTATAGGTTCAAACGGAGGAAATCCGGTGTTGCCAAGTTGCTAGATCTACCTCTGTTTCCGTCAAACTCGGTCTAAATTAGTCAGAAATTCTGTCATTTTCAGATAAAAAAAGAAAAGCCAGAGGCAGAGCTGAGACCAACCTGCACTCCCCAAGTCCCCACACCCCGAAATCGTTTCAACCAAAATTTGCAAAGTTTAGGGTTATTTTTTTTTTGTGGGGACTCCCTCCTCCTTCCCGTCCTAACAACAAATTGCTAAGGAAATAAATAGTAACATAGTCTTTAACAGTAAGTTCACTCCTCAGTTTGTCGGTACTCATCAGAAGAATATATTGCATTTTTTTAATCAACATGAACAGCATAACATACCTACTTATAGGTACGATTTTTAAGTACTTTTAAGTGAGAATATTAAAAATTAGTCGGATTACATTTTGCAATAAGGAGCCATGATCTCTGGCTCTCCCATAATATCACATATCTGCAGAGGGAAGCCAATGGCATGTATGTTGTTTCTATAATGGGCCACAGAGAGTGGTTCCTTTATTGCAAAATGTAATCCAGTCTCAGTCTTCATACTTACCTGGTAGAATCAAATGCTTCAAAGGGATCTGTCCAAGTCTCCAGCCGTCTTTCCAAAAGTGAAATGGTGCGTCTAAGTGAGTGCCAACGTGCTCAGGTGTCGAGAACTCTCCCATCGCATAGTGAAATGGCTCCGAAAACAGACTTACATTAGATTCAAATGTTCTTTTATCATCCCACGATACAGTAGAATTGTCGAGTCTGAAAAATGAAAATTCAAAATTACTCACTTAGTTAGGAACATCAGGACTCACTAAAAAACTGAAAGAAGTACATTCATATAGGGTAAGTAGGTAGGTAGTATTGGGGGGGGGGGGGTCAGGGGATTTTTTATGCGAGTAACCGGTCTTTTTAAAGGACTTAATCATTTGTACATACCTTTACATCCGGGTAAATGTATACCTACACTAGTGGTTATAATTTCTGGAAAACCTAAGGTAAGTAAGTTATTGCTTACCCGTGGCCCAAATCAATAAACTCCTTCAGCTCACCACAAACAGACAATGCACCTGATAAGATCAGACTTAATTTTAACAACCAAGCTCTCCTGATAAAATTCATTTTGTTCAAGTCACTGTAACTTATTGAATATTGTTTTCCTCGACGACTCTTTCATAAATTATGAAAAAAATGCAAGGCAACCAACTTCAAGAGCTACGAATAAGTCAATATTGTTCTTATCGTTCTATACATATACATACTCTCCAGGCACAAATTTATATCATGGTGTGGTTGATTACATTATCTTAGTCTACTTATCTTGAACAAGCTATGAGGGGTGAAAGTTCAAAGACGATCGATTTAAGCCGTCACGGGTGGAGGAGGAGGAGGCTGCAAGCTGATGTGCCAATTACGGACAGTCGGAAAATGCTGAGAATAATAATTGCCAAACAGTTCTTATTGCGATAGGCCTTATTTCTTAATTATTTGTCATACCCAAGTACATGCGCTCTTTGTAAAACTGAAAGTAATCTCATTTAAGTATGTACGTATACAGGAAAATATTGTCGTGCCGCGTGCCACCCCCCTCCCCTCTCAATTTCCGGCGCACTCAGTCGTTTCCGCTTCGAAGTCGGCCCCGTTTCCGGTTTTGCGGTTCACGATTTTCAAACGTTCCGCTCACAGCGATCTGATTCTCTTTTCCGACAACGGGATTGAATGGAGGTGGACTATCGGCTATTCGCTTTCTCTCGATTTTCGTGTTGTGTTTTGTTCTTTCTGTTCTCCTTCAGTTGCGTTTTATCCGTTTCAAGTTTCCGGCCGTAATCATGATGCTGGCTTGTCTGTAAATTTGTGCTTACGTTTCGTTAGAAAAATGTCGTTTTAGTCTTTTTTACATTTCTAATGGACGGTAAGTTACCAGGTTTGGATTTCCTTTCGACTCTCACCCACCCAGCCTCGACGGATGAGCAGCCTAAATTCCCTTTGGCTCCCGTATCAAAAGGCGGCAACACAAAATAGGTTGTAGGCCATTCAGTGATTTAGCCAATGTAGTTTATCATTGAGCAATTTGCCATCCCTTCGCATTCACAATGAAATCGAGAATTTTGCCTAAATTCTCGCTTCAATACTTTCCTGACACCAACCTAGTCTTCCTTCTTTTGACTTATGAAAATATGCTCTAATATCTAGCCTTTCATCCTGTGTGGACATATCTATTTTGATCAGTGCGGCTATGATTGCGATTCTGCTTCCGAATTTAGGTGCAACCAGTTTTGAATTATCTTTCACAGAAGTAACTTAATTTCTTGATCTAAGCTCGTTTTTGTCTGGAGTCTATTCTTGTCTCGCCCCAGAGCCCTAATTGAAGCTCCAGACAATTTTGCCCTATATTTGGCTGTTGTTAATGCGTCATTTTGACTCATCATGCTGAAATTCCAATATTCCAAACAATCATCATTTCCTTCTTGTTTTGATTTCGATGTGATCTAGTTAGCTTTTTGCATCTCTCAATTCTATCCCTGTCACATCTGATGATGCATATAGATCCAGCAACAATTGATAAGCTCCAAGCAACTCTCCTAAACTAACTTCGCCAATTGAGATAAGTCATAACTTGGGTTTACGTACCAAGTATCATTGAAGTTTTATTCCTCGTTCTGTGGTAAAAATTGAATACTAATTCGTTCACATGGTGATTATTTTTGATTCTACACGGACGGCTATCAAATGGAGCATCTATTCGCCCCTTGTATCTCTTGAATCCTCCTCCAGTTTGAAGGAAAAATGCCCCTTGGACTCCATCAGAAATGTGCAAATATCTGAGCAGTTTGTGCAGACTGCAAGGCACTTACGATGGGAAGATCAGAAGATGGGTGCATATTTGACCAAGTTGTAAATAATTTTTCTCTTCTTAACATTATGTTCTCCACCTTTTGCCTCCTCATTTGTGTTGTGTATTGAATTCACATCCTTACTGTTTTAACTATTTTCAGATATACAGTCATGGTGGGAAGTACCGTCTATAGCACATTTCTGTTCCTTATTTAGAGCAGCTTTTAACCTTCTCGATTTTGATATCGAAGTAAGTACCTTACTTATCAGCATTTAAATCCAGCATAACAATTTTGATTTCTGTTCAAACCTTGAAGGCACAAATTGTAATCTATCGTTAATTGATAATTGTGTTTATTCATTCCAATTTAGTCCCTAGGAAGTCATAAATCAATGATCCTTTGAACAAAAGAAATCATGATCGCAAGAAACACCTGAAAGAAATTGAATCCCTGTGGTATGGTCATGTGTCCATTTACTCTTGAATCATCTAAACTGCGATATCGAACTATGATGCAGCAACTAAATTAGTCAATAGAAAGAAAGAAATTTAAGTTAAAAATAAGTGAAGCAATTAAAATCACTAGATTAAATTTTCTTTCAGTCCTTTTCATGGGTGCTTCATCCCTTCCTAATGTTGTTGTATATTTATCATCGCAGGAGCTAGAAAATGCATTGCTGACTGATGGAATCGAAGATGCTGGAAGTTCTCTTCTACAAGAGTTAATAGTCAAACTATTAACCGGTTGTCTAAACAACAATGGCATCTCTACCTCTAATTATCAAATGTTTCTCCGCCGTCTCTTTCGACAGAAATGCAAAGTAAGTCTTGTCCTTTTGAATACCACCTCATCAGACCCATAATACTCATGTTAAAATTCAACCAGATTTAAATGTAGCGATGAAGAATTTAAGGTTGTCTAAAAGTTAATGATTCTATCAGAACTGCTAACTGCGCTAAGCCTCAAGAATGTTTAGAATCTTCAAATTCATAGGAGTCATAGAATGATAAGAGCCGCTTTAGTGACCAAATGCAAGGTGTTTCCAGCACATTTACGCTTTGGAATTCATCATTTTCCTATTTTTCATTTCTGGAAAGAAACAGTTTGAACAGTTAGTAAGTGCACTCATTTAAAGCAATCAAATTTTCCTCTATGAATTCTTCATTGATGAAAACTAAGAAATACCGTTTCCTATCAGACTATCTTATCTTTAAGTAATTAAAATCCCACCAGGTTTCCGTGGCTGCCCTATACTTAATTTAATTTTTTTTCTAACAATTTACACATATTCTGTCCGATTCTTCATGTTGCTTTATTCCTTCTGTTACGTTTTGATTTTTTTGTTTTGAAAATGCTGTGTTCTTTCATTTCAGGAGTATGGCCGAGAAAATCCATTTGATAATGACATTGACTTCCAGTTCTTGTCACTTCGAACCAAAGTCGAGATTCTGCATTCTCTTTGTGATTATAGACTGGATGCTGAAGATGTTATGGACTTACTTAAAGTAGGTATTATTTGTCTGTCTTGAGGAACTTATAATTTCCTATCACTAAGTAATAGCTTTGGGCTGTTGCAAGAGCCAGGAGTCTAGTGAGAAATGCATTTCCTAGTTTTTCAAAGATTCAGAGCGCTTTTTTGACTGAAAGAAACAGGCTCAAAGTGATAGGTTTAAACACAGTTTTTCTCATTGTCCTGAAGCTTACAACGTTTTACGAATTGATGGCCCATGGTTTCAATCACCTTAAATCCAATGCAACATGCAGGATTGCCACAGTCAGGGAATACCTGGAAATATCAGGGAATTTTAAAAAGTCAAGGAAAATGTTTAAAGTGTCAGGGAAAAAAAGTATTGATTTAAAATTATTTAAAATTATTAAAAATTATCATCTTGATTTCCTTTCTAGAATGAGTTTGATGTTTCCAACATTTTTGCCTGAATCCGATTTCAAATTATGTCTTTTGAACCATTTAGCGTTTCTTCAACTGTCTAAAAAATTTACCAAAATGTGTCCAAGATTTCGGGAAAGTACTAGGGAAACTCATTTTCTAAATTCTGTGGCAACCCTGAATATTGCCGCCACACAATTCAAATTATGAACAAACGATGTCATTCACAAAAACAACTAGCAAAAATATTTGCTTCAAACAATGCTAATAATTCAATCATGGGGAAAATATATAGCCTTTCATTAATCTTTCACTCTGATGGTGGTGAATTCTTCTTGTGACGTCTGAAATCTCCTGGCGCAACGTTTTTCCGTTTGAAGCAGGGTTGGATT
This sequence comes from Bemisia tabaci, assembly GCF_001854935.1. Lineage (NCBI taxonomy): Eukaryota > Metazoa > Arthropoda > Insecta > Hemiptera > Aleyrodidae > Bemisia > Bemisia tabaci. Next base: position 2,451,663 of record NW_017564154.1, read on the forward strand.
GCTACAATTGGGAAAATAGTGGCTAGCCCAATTCACTTGATACTCTAAAAAGATGCAATTGAAACAATGAGTTATTGGTAGATAGATAACTAGATGGATAGTTGTCATTGTTGAAATAGACAAAATTTGACTCGGTCATACTTAACCGATTCAATACAGCAGAAAAACATTGATAACCTGATCTTTTCCTGTCCCTCTCCATCTACTTTTTTATTTCATTGATTCTATTGTTAATTTTTTTTTTGTTTTTTTCAGAACCTTGACTCTGACAGCTTACGTGTTTACCCATTGGGTCGAGACAGAAATAAGTCAGTATTCTGGTACTTCTACGGCACTCGTTTATACAGAGAGGATCATAATAAGGTAATTAGAATTAGGAACTTTGCTATTCTTTTAGACCTAATGGCCATGAAATCTCTAACAGTGACATGGAAAATTCTTGCTAATAATCCTCCACTTCAAGTTCTAACTCAAAGTTGTATTAGTTTAAACCATTCTCTATGTAGGTCATATCATCATCATTATCATCATCAATTCAAGAAAAGACTGGATGAAATATTAAGAAATTTAGCGCTGGTTAAATTTCAAGAGTTTCGGATATGATGTTTCTTACTATCTCCTGATTAAAATCAGCTTTTAAAATCGAATTTTTTATGTTCAATGTTAAACGCATTGTCAAGTGAAATAAAACAGGTGCGAGAAGCTTGCTTCTCTTCCCTTGACTGGCTCAGACCAGGGAAACAAGATGGCGCCTCAGCTCAGTTCAGAAAAAAAGGCTCTGCATCTTCAACTCAGTAGTCAGTCTTCTCAGACCTGATTTTCTCAAGATTGACAAGTAAAAAATTATATTTTATGAGCTTATTAACTCAGGAGATTGTAAGGACAATCATGTAAAAAAGTATCGAAATTTAACCAGTGCCAAATCTCTTTCTTTTAATGACAAAATCAAGTTCTACAGTAAGAAACCAACCATCAGACGCTGTCAATGAATTCTTGTCTCTTTTTTTTCATTGTCCATTTTTACTTTAAACGAGGAAAATTCGGCGCATACAGTCTGTATCTAACAATCAGTTCTGGCTGTCGCTATCTTAGGCCATCAAGAACTCAGGTCGCCCAGCCAGGAATTGAACCCGGTTCCACTCAGAACAGGAGGCCGACGAAAGTGCTTGTTTTAGAAATCCAAAATTTTTCAAGAAACAAAATAAACTCGAGATAAAGACCGTTAAAGAATTTTTATTTTTTTTTGGCAAATTAATCAATTCAAAAGAACTCAACATGGGCACTTTTCGAACCAAAATATTCAAACCAAGCAATGATACTTCGTGAACAATAAAATCAGTTGTTCTTTTATAGGGGATAGAAGTATGCAAGAGAAATACTTGTCTTGAAACCAGTGGAGAAGTGAGTTTTTTCTTAGATAAAATCTGGCGGTGCATCAATTAACTTTTTTTTCTTCTCTTAAATTTTTCAGCAAAAAGAGGTGGACAAGAAAGGTGAAAAACGTGGAAGAGGCCGGAAAAAAAGCAAAGAAAAAGGTAAAGGTGACAAGTTTGATGCAAACGAAATTGGAACCGGTGAATGGAATGTTGTTTGTTACTCAGAGTCAGATTGGGAGCGGCTCGTGCATGATACAGAAGGTTCTGGCGACAAAGAAGAAGAGTCCTTGCATCAAATTCTGGCGAAAGACTTCTTACCGGAAATACCCAGACTTTTTGAAGAAAAAGAAAGGCTTCAAAGGTAAAAATTGAAAATTCTTGAAAGCTTTTGGCAAGCAGAAATATGGAATTTACTGTTTATTTTGTAAACTACTATTGCTGATATCTCTTTTTCAAGTTATTTCTGGAAGTTTTTGATACGTTCAACGTTCCTATGTGTAGAATTTTGTCAAATAAACATGTTCTTTGGTGCTTAATCTTTAACTCAGTCTATTGGTCCACTGAACTGAGAACATAGTTTTCTTTTATTAGCTGACTCAAAATAAGATTAGTGTTTGTGGGTGACAATCAGATGAATGTCATACCAATTTTTGAACTTCTCAAATGAATTCAAGGGTCCAATTATTCCTCCTCTTAATTATCTCCCAGGGATTTTTTTTCGCTACTCCAATCCCAGCAATGTCCTAAAAATGGCGAAAATGAACTTTTGAACCCCATTACTAAAATAATGTTTTCTGGAAACAACGCCAAAATAAATTAATAGCCAAATTAAAAAATCTCAGTGCTAGGCTCAAGCAGCACAAAAATAATATGATGGCAGTGGCCAAGCTTTTTGAATTTTTTCAGTTGACCTTTTGAAATCTGTTGGAAATTTGTGATAATCAAATATTTATATCGTTTTATACTTTGATTGGCAAATAAAATCCTGGAATTAGAGAAGATCAATATTTTTTGCTTCTGTCGTGTCAGAAACAGATTATATGCATTACTGAGACAACATTGTTCTCTGGTCATCAGTGTCACTATTGGAAAGTATTTTCTCTTGGTATAGGTAGTCTGTTACTTATCCTTCTCCCTTTTTTTTCAGGAAACGGTTATTAGAAATGCAACCAAGGAGACAGTCATCACGAATTGAGAAACTGAAACATCAAAAGGAAGTGGAAAAACAAGTGGAAATGGAAAGGAGGAAGGAAGAAATCGAACGAAGGAAATTGGATGAAGAAACAGCCGCTCAGAATTCAGAAGAAGATGATACCAAGAAAAAGGAACGGATCAGGAAAGATAGAGAGAGGAGGAAACAAGAGAGGGATATGAGGTAAAAATTATGTTTCATCTCCCAAGTTTTTTGCTTTTAGAAACCTTGTTCGTGCAAGATTAATTTTCTTGATCATATCAATGCACAAACATTTTTTTAAAAATTAATATAAATCAGTCAATTAAAAAAAATTTGAATCTCATTGATATTCTCAAAAAAAAATTCATATAAAATCAAGTAAATAACAATAAATCAAAATCAATATATCGACGGTGAAAGTCGGCAATCACATAACTCGTTTGCGGTGTCTGAAAATCTCCGCCTCTACGTCATTTTTTTAAAGGAGAACAAATTGATATTATTTCTTGAAGTTTTTGCAGAATTTTCTTCGCATTGAGAAGAATAATCATGACAGTTTTAAAAAATTGCTGTTGAGTAGTTTTCCATTTAAAAAATAAAGTATGACAGGAAGTCTGCGACGTCGCAAACCGAGTTATGTGATTGCCGTCTTTCACCGTCGATATATCAGTTACTGTCCAAAACCCTTGGCAAAAGCAGGGTAAGTTTTCGTATGACAGCCAAGAGGAAATGAACAAATTCATTGTTACTTTGTTGAGGACCAAGATTGTGGACTTACAATGTTTCAGAACTGGTCTGTTGCATGCCAGAAGTATTGCCAAGTGGGTAGACTTTCTTCAGGTCAACTTACAAAAATATCGGTATGTTCACTAAAAAGAAGTCTTCAGTCCAATTTTTCGGTGTCATTTTTTATTTTTCGCACTACTCGCTGAGTTTGTTTTCTGGCCCAGAAAAAACAGACAAGCATGAAAATCAGAAGTGTAAAAAGTTGTTTTGAGCAAAAATTAGTCACAACCTCAGCTGTAAAATGAAGGTTGTTCTGATAAATCAGAACCGGAATGCTGAAGATTGAAAAATTGGCTGAAAAAATCAGACTGCTTGGATGGTTTTACTGTTCTGAATCAGTTTTGTCTGTAGCACGCTTGATGAAATTTTTGTAAGCTACAGCGACCTTGTCTCAAGCTACTATACGTCTTTTCTAGCACTAGAAATTGTCGTTGCACACTATTTTAACCTAATTAAATTTCTTCTTTCAGACGCGCGAGGTGGCATGCCTCCGATTCCTCCGATTGGAAATCCTCTTCAGATGAGGAGAGTGAAAAGCAGTATGAGAAAGTAATGTTGGCAGACGACAAGGGGAAACCCAAGGGACGGCAGACCAATAACTCTTTATCCTCCGCAACGGGACAAATTATCATTCAGTCCCAGCCAGTCCGCCAGAAAATCCGTACATCACAAGTGTAAGTATTTTAACTTTCATTTCCCTCAAATTTTTCCAAACCTTTTTAACATATTCGAATGTATGGGATAAATTGTACACTATAATCAAATCCTAATCTAACTTTCTAAATGGTACAGCTTTTTATCTCGCACTTGCTGTAAATAACGTGTGTTGTGCAACTTCTTATCTCTTGTCATTTCAGGTGTGCAGAAACTTCTTCAGTGTAATCCTGGGATGCAAATAATGCTTGACCTTGTGATCGGTCGGTCAAGGCCAAATTGTGGATATGAGCGGAGACTGCCCCCCCCCCCCCCCCTATCGTTTCCATCTTCGTTTCCTGCTAACATAAAATTGATGCAAATATCTGGATGAAAATTGTTAATCAAATAAAGAATTTGGCATAATCTTAATCAGCGTGTTGTATTAGCCATTTTGCAAAAACCCAGTGCGTTCTAAGAAATCATTCAGGCCAAGAACTGTTTGCACCCTTGGTTTACGCTTTTACCAGAAAAACTTGTCTAGGTACGATCGATTTTAACTGAATTCTTCTCAGCAAAACTAACCTTAATTTTCTGTAATACTGTGTTTGATCATCATTCTGTTGTGAGAAGGTACTAATTTTCCACGGACTTCTAGCTCAGTAGGAACGTTTAAAAAACCTCAGTACAGTACAGAGACTAAAATTCTGCTTTTTCCCGTCATCTACACAGCTCTTGTGCCTGGCAGAATGTTAGCACATTAAGTCCGTAACCTACATTTTTATTTTTATTTTTTTTTTATCTGAAACTATTGTAAAATAATGAAATTTGTCCTCAGGTTCCCCACATCTTTTGAGGATATCAAAATAGGGATGTACAAAATAATAGAAAAGATCAAGAACCATGAAGATGCGTGGCCCTTTCTGTACCCAGTTGAGTCGGAGGACGCTCCGCGATACTACAAAGTCATCAAAGAACCAATGGATTTGCAGACAATGGAAGATAAACTCGACAATCGAGAGTACTTCTCGGTTTCTCAATTCAAGCGAGATTTTCAGCTCATAGTTGAAAATTGCAAAAAATTCAACGGCCCAAGCAGTGGTAAGTGTCTATTATGACCAAAAGTATAAAAAGGTCAAGTCAATCTAGTCTGTCGTGAAATAAGTGACATATAATTTGAATGATAGTTTAATTGATCCCTCTGATAATGAAAGTTGTTTTGATTTTTCTAATGATAAAGGTATTTGCTCGATCCCTAATTTCATAACGTTCATTAATGGAGAATGCTCCACTCCCTATCTAATGAGATAGAAAGTGAATCCAGGGTGCGTCATGGTGTGTTTTATCCAAATTTACCGTGCAACGAAAATTACTGCATTTTATTCCTTACCAAGATATTAACGTTTATTATATTCGGCTTTAGTTACCAAAAATTTAAATTCTGGCTCACAATCAAGACCACAGTCTACTTGAATCAAATTGTGCCCTACAATGGTTTTGGCCAGCAGCTGAGCTAAAGCGCCAAGATAGTGGTTGTCATATTTTCATACTGCAAAAACTGTCATGGTAATGCTTATTGTGCTGTTCAACTCGTAAGTTGATTACGGTTTTTTTTATGAGTGAGGAGTTTGAATTTATTTATTGAGAAACGTTAATATCTTGGTTAGGGGGGGTTTCATTCCTGACGTGATCCCTTCTGGAAATACCAGCCAACCTACACCAGAAGTCCGTCCCTGTCGTCTCAATAATTTTCTTTCACAAATTGTCTTCTTCGTGATGAAGAAAAATATATCATAATTTTGAAACTCGCACCTCGGCTAGTGTTCCATTTTGAGTTCTCAATTGTCAATATTTCAAAAATTTCAAGTAACAGAGAAAGGAAGAAAGAAAATAAAAACAACTTTAGTCTCTGCCCAGCTAATTCTGTTTTGTTCTCGAGATCAGTTGCTTTTTCAATGACTTTTCCTCAGTGCTGTAGACATGACATGTGTTGAGGCAGGAAGGAATACGCCAAAGTTCAGAAAAATGATAATCGTCACATTTATTGTTGAGGCAGGAAGGAATACGCCAAAGTTCAGAAAAATGATAATCGTCACATTTATTTTCAGATTATTCTGGGATGGTGGTCAGTTTGGAGAAGGAATTCAATGCATTGGTGAGCAAGTATTTGGCGGAGTTATCGTCGGATGAGGAGTTGGCTGTAGAGTTTCCTGAAGAGCATCGCAAACACAAGAAGAAGCACCATAAGTCGTCAAACCACCACCGATCCTCTAGTTGGAGTAAGAAGCATCGTCATGATGAATATCTTGACGACAAAGAAAATGAAGACCGATCCTCAACCCCTCCAGAATCATCATATGTTACCAAGTATGAACTCACATATTTTATTCATCCATTATATTTTGAGATTTGAAATTCATCATTGGTGGAGAATGACTGAACTTACTGTGGAACTTGTTCCTGTGTTGCCAGTAACCATTCCTCAGATGTTCTCAGAACTAATGATCACTCTTTGAAAAAGAAATTGAGCAACCAATTCAAATAATTGGTTTTGTTTCCAGTTCAAAAATAAATCTTTCGTGTAATTTTTTTTGCGTTCAATCCAAAAAATATGAGTAAAACATAGCTTTGAAATGAATACTAATCACAATTATTCAAGTTATATGACATTGTCATCTTCTGGCCAAAGTATCACATGTGCCATTTACGCTCAGATGCTAACCGGACATCCCAACATTGTTACAAGTTTTTCTTTGAAACTCGTGCACATATGTTCATGAAAATTCTAGGGACTAATTTTGGCGTTTAAAAAAGTATTATGTACAATTTAAAAATGATTTTTTCATTAGTTTTCCTGTAAAAAAATTGGGCAAGTTTGCAAAGTTTGGCAACATAGTGCCCTAGCACAAATGGCACTTCTAATACTTAGGCTGAAAGGTGACAATAAGTGATCCTAATTGTAAATTAAAAACAATTGATGTATCTTTTTAAAGTCACTGTATCTCAATTGACCTTTGCTTCAAATTGAAAGTTTTGAAGCTCATTTTAAGAGGAGGATTTGCTCCATAGTAGACCAAACCCAGTTTGATTTATAGTCGTCAAAATGCATAGCTGTGACAACTTTGAAAGTTTCTTAAGTTTCCTCCAAACTTAGAACTCAGCATCTACTGTTTACACGTATATGGCTTCATTTGTTTTATAAACCTCATCTTTCTTTCTATTTTCAGGACCGCTCGGAGTGTGAGGAGTGTTTCAAGCAGTGTCGATGAAAAACTGGACGATTCGCAAGATGACGAATTAGAAGACACGCGTAGCTCAGATTCTAGAACGCGGAGGAAAAGTATGCACAGCAAGAAATCATCAGAGAAAGAACGGAGCAGTCAGAAAAAACCTCCCGTCAAAAACACTGTCAAAAGTGCGGCAGCCATCGAAGCGTTGGAACTAGCCACGGAGCAGACGTTGAAGGTGGGCCCTCTTGTTTTCTAGTAATGAAATAGTTTCTTGGGGTCTGATCAATCGAAATGATGGAATTATGAGTCCCATTTACAGGTAAAATATACATGCCTGGTGTGATAGAGATTTTGCTGGGACTAATGTGCATAGATGAGTTAATCAGCAGATTTGCTAGATAATTGTTTTGATCGTGTTTTCCAAGTTCCTGATAGATAACGCCGTGCGTCTCAGTGGGGTGGCGTGCTTTGTGATGAATCAATTGATTTTTCATTCAAACCTATGGAAAAGAATCGATTATCAGTATTGTTCTAAACATTAAAAACCCATGTCAAAACACAAAAGCATCACAAAGAGGGGTTGAAGAATTTGAATTTAGCGGTCACATATTTCATGGCCTCCATGATAATTTGGATCACATTCTGCAGAAGTGAACCAATGCGATTACGATTACAGTGTTTTTGAAATTGTGCATTTTCATCTTAATCTAGAAAAAACCTGAAGTAGAAGATAGTTTTTGTTTTTCTACCGAATACTTTTTAATTTTAAAGAAAAATTATCGTGGAAATTTCATCACTGCACAGATATGTAGTACTTTTCAAAGCAAATATAAACACTAACTGCGTTGGTTCCTTTCTGCTAAATGAAATCCATTTGGTTTTCATTTACACAATTTCTTTACCGAATTTCATTTTTTCGTTATATTGGCCAACTTCGTGGTTTTTTCGATTTTGACGGTCTCAAAGAAAAAAAATATGTAAAAGCTGCTCTTCGTCGTTTTGTGACCAAATTTATCGTTTTTGCCAAGAATCTCAATTTTCAGTATTATTGAATAAATTTGAGGACTATTTTGAAACATCCTAAGTTAAAGATTTAAGCCAAATTAGTTTATATTCGTGGAAGGGGCATGTGAAGAAATGCAAGTATGCGATTCGATGTATGCAATTTATGTTTAAACATTTTTGCAAGTGTTTTTTTCAGTTTCAGTGTTTTAAATTTTATGATCCCATGCTTGCAGGATATCAACAAATGGCTAGATGACACCCCGAAATTCTCCGACTACTCTTGTGATAATAGCTCCCCAGCCCACCATTTAGGAGTCGTGGACGATATTGAAGTCCAGAACCGAATCGAGTCTGAATACAGGAGATCTTTACTGGAAAAACCACCACGTCTCCAGAAGGTAACTTAAAAATGTTAAATTTATGATATGTAACTCTCTTTGATAAGGAAAACCTCGGAACCAAAATAAATTAACATTGAGATACTCGCTCCACTGCACAATGTTCTGTAAAAATACTGAGATCATTCAAATATGTCAAACAATAGAAGTAATGACATTTTGAATTTTGCAGTTCATAATAGACCGATAAAGTGGCCACGCCATAGTTTTATATCGTAGTCTTGATGATACAAATTTAAACAGACACCTAACTTTGTTGTATTCATGCCATTGATATGGCCCTGATAATGCTGGAATAATGTCATCAAGATATTTGTTTTACTTGAACAGAATTGTAAGTATTGAGTATTTTACTGCATGGAGATTAAGAAAAGTTCAATTTCACTGCTTGAGACTGATTCAAAGTTGAAACATCTAAAGTGGTAAATTTCATGAAATTAAGGGTAAAGTTTCACCGCGTATATTACAGTTTGAAGAACTAATTTTGCTTCCAGAATAGATAACTTGAAACTTGGTGTTTTTCAATCCCTAAAAGTAAAATAAAAAATACAGGAAAAAAATTGTATTGCATTTTGCAAAAGGGAACCAAGAATATTCCAATGTTGCTAAGATTTTGCACCTTTGTCACACTGCTAATGCAAACTGATTATCTAAAGAAGTTTCATCTTCACTCCCTATAAACTAAATTCAAGACGAAAATTACCTTTATAAAATTTAATTTTTTGCACGATTTCAGTAATTTTTTGCAAAGAATTCAAGTTGTACAATTCTAGCAACATCGAAATACTCTTGGTTCCTTTTCGCAAAATGCAATCCAATTAAGACTCAAAAACAAATGTACAGGGATCATCAATTGACGATGGATGTTAAATTGTCTGTTCCTAATTTTGCCCCAAATTATGTTTTCTAGCCCTGTTGAGACTTTGGTCTAGGACCTAGAGGAACCCAGAGAAGGGGGACCCTTAAATATTAATATTTCAAAATAAAAAAAGGTTCTTTACCCGAATGATATTCGTTTCCACCACCGGTTTTTGAATTTGGAAAACAATTTAAAAGCAAATCATCCTAATGCTCAGGCCCCTCATGATCAAATAAGTACATCCTCAATCTCTCTAATGACTCAAAAACGAGCAGCTATTTCTGTGGAATGATTGGCACAGTCATTAATTCAAAGTTTAAAAACCGAATCCTTGACTTAACTAAAATGATTCTTTTGAGTATCCTGCCTACTTCTAGATACCTTTTTCTATCGACGGCTTCGTAGATGTGTGTAAATGATAAGTGAGCCATTTTTGAACTATCTTGCTCATGCAACTTCTAAAAAAAAATTGTTTATCAAATGTATAAAATTAGTTAGTTTTTTTACATATCAAAGAAAAAAAAATAGAAAATAAGGAAGAGTGTTAGCCCTTTTTTCTGTATGATAAGTAATTTCACATTTATTTGAATTTCTTGTCTTATTTGCAGGAATCTTTGAAAAGGAGGCACTTGAAAGACCCTCAAAATGTCATAAAGAAGAAACGAGAAATTCAACGCAAAATCGATCGGTTACAACCAGGCAAAAGCAAGGGGAACCTCCTCTCGACCAACAAGCAACCTCCGGAGGAAACATCAGTAAGCGGAAGCAATAGTAAAGAAAGTATGAAAATAGACGAGACTGACTCGGATGCACCGAAATTGAGTTTAGGTACTGTATTGCTCTCTGGTGATATTGGCTTAGGCTCGCTTGGCTCTAAAAAACAATCATTTGGGGATAGTCCTCCTAGTGATACAAAATACTCTGACGATGAGAAATATGAAGTTTCATCTAAAATTAAAGAACCAAAATTAGATTATGTAGATAGCGATATAAAACTTGTGGATACATCAGATTTAAAACCAACGGAGACAGTAATTTCGGAAGAGAAGAAAGAAGAAGACGATCTTGAGGAAAAACCAGAAATTAAGTCAACGTCCAGTGTACCTGAAAAATCAAGCGCCAAAGCAGAATCTGCGAGTACCAAAGAAAAACCCAATCTCAGCGCCTGGTTCAAAGCGTTTGGTGCCCCCAAAACAGCAGCTGCGCCAAAGCGCAAGAGTGACACTGTGTTTGGCAATCCGCCGACGCCATCTCCTTCCGTAGACTTTAAAGACAGTAGTAACGATCTACAATCCTATTCCAAATTCAGGTATCTTGATGATAAACCATTAGATAGCCCGAACGACCTGCCACCAATGACTCCTGGCCGCTCTCTGAGTCCAGACGATAAAGATCGGAAAAATATCTACAACTCGCCTGAAGTTAGGCCGGGGACAAGGAAACGTAAAGTGAGCACTGGAAGTAGTGTTTCTGAGCGCTCATCTTTCAGTCAGGACCCGACTGACCCAATGTTGTCACCGCACCCTACTCTGTCCCCACATCCAAGCTTGGATGAACCTTATCTCTCACCCCAGCAAGATGCTGCTAAATCTTTCCATCACTCTCCTGTAAACGGAACCATCAAAGTAGGGTTTTATCAGGATACCTTCCCACGAGGAGGTTCTGATAAAAGCAACAGTTGCAGCCCACGAGAACAACTACCAAGTAATAGTCCACGGAATTTGGGTCTGAGTCCGAAAAATCCGCACCCGGACAGCCCAGACTATCACAGATATTCTGCGCCATCAACACCTGTGTATCAAGCCCCAGCGAGTCCTGCCCCAGCTTATAATTCTGCGCTGCCATTTTATCCGGGTCACTCATCATTGCTCTCTCAAAATATACCTTACTATGATGTGAATAAGTCAGTTACCGATCAGTACAACACCACTGCTACGTCCCACCAGAGAGCACCCTCACCAACTCCTTCTCCGCCCGTTCAAAAACCTCCCATCTCAACCCTGCCTGCGGTAAACGAGAAACCAGTCTCCGTCTACCCGGTGAAGAAACGAGCTTATTGCGAAGTTGAACCTGATCCTCCTCAGCAGCAGTCTGTAATCAAACCAGTGATGGAAAAATCTAGTGGCTTTACTCCACTAGCATCAGTGCGCGATCCTGAGAGAGTCTTTACGCCGACACCAGGTAGAATGCCCCAGTCAACAGAAAGAGCCATTGGTCTTCATCATCGCTATCCGAATGAGCTCTTACAATCGTCACCTTACTATGCGAATGACAACATCTTCAGCAAGAATGTTGCGCCGGTTTCGACGGTACCCCCACCCTCTTCTTACTCCAAAGCGGAAGATGTAGCCACGACTGCAAGTTATTGTCGCAACGTCGAATCCACTAATTCAAGTAGTTCGTACTCTGCATATAATCGTATCTCTGCACCTGTATACAATTATCCAAACCCTGTTGACCGTGTAAATCCGCGTCCAGAAAAACAAGTTCCTCTGAATTACTCAACCCCACCGAGTTCGTCCGAAATGCTCAGCAGTCGGAACACACCTGCTGTCAACTTTTCCAACGTTGCAGCTAATTCTCCAAATCTTATAAGCAAATCAACCGCGCCTACCTTAAATTACCTTGATCGGAGCAATCCTGAACTTCTGAATTTCTCGAAAATGCACCCTGCCTCGTCTGCGAGCGATTCAGGACGACAGACAGAACTCACCAGTCGCATGGTGGAAAATCCGGGCAGAAATAATCAACATTTAAGTTACCCGCAAAGCCGAGCAAGTTACAGCAAAGTAGATCTGAATCCGCCTCAGTCATCCCGTGTTCATTACTCGAATCCGATCACTGATCTTTCATCGAAAATTAATATTCCCTCCGGGCTTGGCTACCCGCCTAATCAGCCAGGCGCTTTGGCGTATTCACATCCCATGGGTGACATGCGCTATAACTATCCAGCGATGATGTCGGAAATGATGGCTGGCAAATCGTCTGTCAACTATCCACCTCACACGGCTGTCGGTTACAATGTGGATGCGTACAAACATCCGATGGTAGATCTCATGGCAGCAAACAAGACTCCAGTCAGTGAGCCGCAGCCAGCTGCCAAAACACCGAAGGTTGTTCCACCGAAGAAAGCCTCAAGAAGTAAAAAGAAAGCAACAGCAGAAGCAGAAGTCAGTCATCCTCATCCGGAATCAAATTTGAATCCAATCAGCTCCAGTGGGTATCAACAGTACTCAGGGCAGGCTTCTGCTGAGCCGATCTCATTAAAGACGACCAGTGTAGTTCCTGGAAGTGCCTTCAATTTTGGACCTGCTCCGCTCAAAGACGGCTACTCCTCCTATCTGGGAGAGATGTCCCGATCTGGTTATTACCTACCTCACTCCGGCGCAGGGATTCCGGAAGCCGGATCCAACGATGAAAAAGGTTCTGCGTCCTCCTCTCATGCAGCTCCTTCCTACCCCTTCCCTCGAGCACCGTATCCTCATCTAACACATCATTCGCCCGCCATCTATCAACAATATTTGCAGCGACATCAGCAAGATCTTCTCCGCCCGATGGGTCTTCATGGTCTCTTAGCTCCCCCCTCGGGTTATCCCCCAGGCTATATCATGCATGATCCTCTGAACAGGCCGCCCCCTTGGATGTAATCAGTCTCTCGTTCAATAACTCCGAGTCGTGATGTACAAACATAGTGTATTATGTTCTTTTGTTCAGTATTTTCAAAGTTGTGTCTTTGATCCTTAGTCAATTTTCTGTTGTGTTTCCTTAGTTCTGCTAAACTAAGGAGTCTTGAAAGTAATTTAGGAGAGACATGTCAAAGGAAGTTTGCTCCTCCCAAAATACGTCACTAATCAGCAGGGGTGGATTTCATGAGGATCGCACTAATTTCGGGCCTCATCAACAGTGATGCTGTCTCTCTCCCCTTTCCTCGCTCTTTACTAAGAACAAATGCTCAAGCGTGGAAGATGCTGGTTTTTTCATCAGTGAATAATAGCAAGGTTGTTGTCGTGAGTGGTAGGCCATAAAGTTTTCCCAGTCAAATCCACTCCTGATGATTAGTTACTTTGAGGGCAAACTACTTTGATTGAATTTCAAAAATGTGCCTATTTCTGACTGTTATTAGATGTTTAGTATATGTCTAAATAATATGTCTCCGTGTCAATATTATAGATCATCACTGAGGTTGAAAATCCTTCTCTCTGGTACTATGGGTCCTTTTTGCAGCAATGTATTCTAAATGGGTCATCACTGAAAAATTTAGGTTTCGTATAATTTTTTCCGCAGTGGAAATGTATTTTTCTACATCCTCTGGATCAGATGATAGTCCCTTTAATAAAAAAAAAAGATGCTAGAAGATTATGGAAACTCCTGCAATTCTAATTTGGTCCTCAGATGTCAGTTTACAAGGAATTTAATGCCCTTTCAACTTTTCTCATTTTTAATTTTCTAATTTTTTGCTTTTTAAATTATTGAAAGTGTCGCCAGTATTCAGATTCTCCAAGGGGTGAATTTATTTCCTAAAATCTAAGGGGACACAGGGAATTTCTTAAGTAAACCCAGAATTTTTTTCTCTTCCTCAATTTTTTAGTATACACATTTGTTTGAATGAAAATTTAGGAAAAATATGACCTTGGTTTGATAGAAAAATTGATTTTTTTCACGGATGAAGTTGATAAGCAATGGATGCTCTACATACATAGATAGACTGCTTTAGTATTAATTTGTCTCGGAGAGAACTTGGTCAATTTTAAAAGTATTGGCACATATTGCCTTTTTTATCAATGCATAATATTAAATTTTAATTGGAATAGTTGTTGAACATGTCATTGGAAAAATTAAAAAATTCAGAGGATATTTTCTTCTGATATCAATATGTTTTTGGAGACATCCAGTACAAATGCATACTATAGGCACTCATTCACAAGTATAAAAGAGAAAAACAACTGAAAATAAAATTGGAACAATTTAAATTCCTTCAGGAAGCTAATGGGCATTGAAGAAGTTGGTCCAAATCAAGTTATACTGTATTGTGACCTGCTAAAATCTTGACTCATAGTCCGCATCCTGTTTTTTAATTTTGCGAGAAACGGTTTTTTTTCTCAAATAATTAGAATTTTTGAAAGCATCACATCTCTCAGAAAATCATTGAAATTAGGACACTCTCCTTTCACTCCCCCTACTTCTATGCTTTAAAGAGAAGCAAAGGCCGAACATCTTCAGCAGGATCAAAGTTGTGGCAATTCTCACAAGTTGGTTCTACTGTTGGCAAAGCATCAACAACATCAACTAGGTGATTGACTTTCAGGAAGACTTAAAAGTAGATACCTCAGGGAGTTTACCAGTTTCCATATTTGGCATATTATAATGTGAAATAAAACTTTCCCCTGTTTAAATCTGCTATAAGTAATCAGTTCTAAGGAGGCAGCCTGCCTTGAAAATTATCGATTGTTTTACATGTATTGAAAGAGACAAAAACAGTGTTCCCAACTTGCAAGACTTGCCACGGGAATATTTTTATTTTTAAAAATGACTTCGATTCCCTCCAGAATAATCACACCCGAACTTACAAAGAATTAACATGAGCTAAAATCTTTCTTACGGGTATTCAAGCTTGGCAATGAGTGACTGGACGATACCATATCAAAGATTTTATAATTTCAATTTTGATTGGGTCAGCATTTTTTACTCAATTGCATCATAATTTTTACAATGAGTATTTTCTCTAAATTAATTTTCTCTTTCAAAATCTGTTGTAATAAGGAAGGATTTTTATCATGAAGCTGTGTATTTCATTTTTTAACGAAGCCGAAAACTAACTCTTTTCATGATGGCTTAACAAAATAACAGGATTTTTTTTATTTTTTTTTTTTAAGAAATTGATCATGCTTCATTTTAGTTGTAAGTATTTAGGTGCATTGAAGGGAGTTGTTTNGGGGGGGGGGGGGGGGGGGGGGGGGTAAGTTTTTGAACCACTATCTTTGAAGCTCACTGAATCCCTGAACGTTTTTGTACAGATGTAACTAGAATCATATACAATACATTTCCAATGATAATTAACTAACTTCAAATTGTTAGCCTCTTTAATCGTAAGAGATGTCTCATAAGTAAAAGTGATGAACATCACACTGAAAATTAATTTCATCTCTCTCTCTTTTACATCCAAAGCTTCTAAGTGGTACGTTTTTCGATGTACGTAAATAATTTACGTAAAATCACTCGTGCCTGCATGAAGACTCCTCTACCTCTGAAGAAAAAACTTTTTTTTCGATTTGCATGATCTTGTTTTCCCAAGAAAGTTTCATGAAGCCTCGTGTATTTCTTGTACATCTGAACCCATAGTTCGAAGTATGAATGTGACTCCAAAATGATTAAAATAAACTTAACTTGCTTGCTAAAATTAATGTGGTATCATGTTACGGCTGGAAGGGCTACGCACACAATACCATGGAATTCGGAGCCGGTCTTTCAACATTATCTCTCATGATGTTCTCCAAGACCTCCTCAGCACTATGAGCTTTTAAAATCAAACTCTCTAAAGTGAATTTTTCGGCCCTCTTATAGGCGTTTTCTAATGGAGATGTGGAACTGTTGCTGTGTGTGTGCGGATGTTGTGCTGCACGCTCTTATCATTCTGAGAAATTTGGTTCTTTTTGATATGGAAGGAAACTAAAAATCTTCTCGGTCACCGATAAGACATTGTAGCATTTCTTTTAAATGTTCCAAGTAAAAATGCCGAAAAACTCACTTTTCAGCTCTGCTATTACCTTGACACATGGAAAGTTCGATTTTAAAATTTCATCGTGCTCTGCAGTTCTTTAGGAACATCATAGCAACATTGAAATTTACTCAGGGCCGAATTTATTGGTATTGAGTTTGTAGTTTTTTCAGAGACAACTTACAAGCTATCATACAGCTTATAATGTTTAACGTATCTTCTCTTTCACCTCTACTTTGATAAAGTAATACAATGAATTTTACTTTTAGAAATTGACAATGTAGAATTCGGTACAACCTCATAAATTCTTCTCAGTGTTGATCCTCCTTTGGTAGACATTCAAATTATACATTTGTGGATCATTTATTGTGCAATTAGCTAGTTAATACAAAGTTTTGAAATTGTCAAATTTTACTTGTAATTCCTGTAAAAACTGTATGTTTTGTGTAAATATCCAAAAATGTACATATCTTTAAAGTTAAAACTTCTTTCTCTTCTGTTCACTTTTAACTATCTGCTTCAGTGAGTCTGTCTTCCTCAATGTTTAAGAGGGTTTTCACCGTGTTTCTTTTTTGTAATTTCATATCTCAGTGGGTCAGTTGCTCTGGTCATAGAATCTTGTTTCAATGCTTTCAGATTAAGATCAGCAAAAAGTAATTAGAGCTGTCCTAACATCAAGTTTCCAACCAAAATTAACCTACTTGTATGCATCGATGTATGCATGTTTCTGTGACTAGTGCAGCCAATCCATTCAAACCTCTCTTCTTCAGTTTTCTATGGACCTGTAATATTATTACACAAACACTTAAACTTGTTTGATTTGAGAGTGTTTTCATAGTATGCAATACATCAAGAAAAATTTGCTTAATTATTTCAGGTACTTATAAGTTTAAGTAAATCCGTTGTAGATGTCACAAAATCTTTGTTTTACGGTTGAATCTTGTTAATTAGTAGGAAATACAAAGATCCAGCCCTGTTCAACATGAAATTTTAACAGAAACACAGATATACAGCGAGCAACTTCATTAACCAAGCTTTGAGAAGTGTGGTATCTCTTTCATAATTGGAAGTTGAAATTTCGTTGTCAGGACGGATTTTTTATTTTCTGCCAATCTGAGAGCTTTCATCATGTTTATAACCTCTGACATGAACCCTCTTCTGCAAGCATTGCTTTGTGTGACCGCTCAAATTTCACCCTGATTTGAAATGATTTAGACGAACACATCTGAAGAAAAAAAGAAGACTTCAAAAAGCGTTTTGAGGTTTTCCATGAAAGCTCTCGGGGTGTAATTGTCAATTTACCAAAATTTTTCTCAAAAATCACTCGATCCATTCTGTGATATTTTTTCTAAAAACTTTTTCTTTTCTGTCAAAATTGAAATTTCGATCCGTTCGAATTTTGATTCTTATGTAGCTTTAACTTTCAAGTACTTCTATGAGAAGATCATTCAACTACTTAATGCTAGGTCAATATTCAAATCACCATCTAGAACTCTTATTTCTAAGGTGTTGTGAAAGAACCTCAACTAGACATGAAAGCTGTGTCCAAACATTGACTGGGTTGTCAGATAATACTACGTGAGTGTATCCATTTGAGGTAGACTTCTTCTGCTGCCAGAAAAAAATAACCGAGAGTTAGGATGTGAGGACCTGGTTTTGCAGCTGCATTTAACTTCAGTTTATGCGCCTCCCTGCTAGTTGTGTAAAAAAAACAAGGGGAGCTAGGAAGTAAAAAACAAAAACTTAAGTTGTTTTTTTTTTAACGGAGAATCTTCATAATATTAGTATTATTTTATGATAAAGACTGTAAAATTTACAGCGCTGTATTGCAAAATCAAGCTATGAACTGAAGCTAAAACTTTCACTGGAAGATTGTCCCATTATGAGGTTTCGTTTAGGTCACTCTTGAACAAAATCCTGGAGTTCTCCCGAATAGAGGCAATTTTCTGACCAGCCATTTTGTCAATGTTCATTACCACACCACATGAATGCAATTGAGTCACTTAGTTGAGACATTAATTCAATGCACCTCAAATACTTGATTCGCGATTTGAAGTGGAGTTATTGCATCAAGTTGAAAGACCAAAAATCTACCAAATTTTAGAAATTAGCTTAGTTTAGCTGCCCAACACATTTTTGGTTTTATTACTCAATTGTTTGTAATGCTTAGTCGCAAGCTCTATGATAAGTAATGTCTCCCGATCAAATTATAAACCAAAAATCAAGTATAATTTCTATGAGAGGGCTGAAAGTAACACTCGTAATCATTCTGCTAGCTGTATTTTGATTGTGTAACGAGAGCAGATAATGGGGGTTTCAAACTTCTGTGTGTTCATATTGTTTATTTTTTTCTTCTTATTTTTACCATAGGTTTCAAATTTAAAATGAATGTTTCTTTCTCAAGGTTTGACCCAATTTATTTTTTTTATCAACAGACGATTTTGAAGAAGAGAGGTACTTCATAGGATTTTTGTTTTAATTTTATTCTTTTTTCACAACATTCCTTCCCTAGTAAAAAGAAATTATCAGCAGAAAAGGACGGATCATTAAGAGATTTTTAATTTTGACACCTCAGTAAAGGTTAGAGAATAATTCATTTTAATGTTTTGAAAATTGTAAGTTGCTTTTACTTAGCCTGACTTGGTGCGTTCAGTCAAAACAAAAGTTTTTCTAATATTATCGATATACGTAACTTAGTGCTTTTAACTAGAAATCTCATTTTATTAATCTTGTTGACATTGGAATGTATTGATACTGCAGAGAAGAGAAGTTGGATAAAACTTGAACAAATCTTTTATATGGCCAGAGCTGGCTCATCACTTGTTGTGACACATTTTAAATCTTGTTCATATCATTTATGGTGCATTTCGTAACGTCAGCGGCAATTCTCGCAATTTGGTGACAGATCTCTCTCTATTTCAATCCATTGAAATTAATAAATTCCATCTAATGCAACCTGTCTCGATGAAATTAACCATTCTATGTACATTAAAATGAACAAATCCCAGTGCCGTCAACACCGAATAATTGCCTCTGACTAACATTTTATGGGAATTGATGTGAGGCGAATCAGAGATCAATTTCTGTTTCATCATGGAATGAGTGAGCTCTTGCTAACAGCATTTTGTACTTGTATAGCGTGCTTAAAAACTATAATTACGTGCCTTCTTTCATGATGAGAGCTTCTTTTCCTCTTTTTATTTTATTTGATTTACAATTAGTACCTAAACAGCAGATTTTGGTCTTCTCAACTTTTCTTCCCCCCCCCCTCTCTCTCTCCCCCCTTTAATACTCTCATGAATGGCAGAAAATACTCATTCTATCTTCAGAACTTATCTTTTTCAGGTTAATCAGAATATTATGTCCGTACTTAGATATTCATTTATTTACATTGTACAGATACCCGTGTAAAATTTCCCTCCAATTTGTACATTTCACTGAATGTTTAAAACAAATGAATCGATGATTGTCAATCACTTCGACGTACTGAGAAATATTTTATTATACAAAATAGCATTTGAATTTGTATCATAAATATATGATGTTGCTCTTTCGTAAAATGTTCGTTGTTCCTTCCGCTTTCATCAATACCCAATTTTTAAAGGACCCTCTCCATTCTTTAGACCAGGGAGTTCCAAGTCCTATAATGAGAGGCTCCAAGTTAGCATTAGTGAATAATATTAGGATAGGATACAAAACCCAAGTGATGCATTTGGATCAGAATTTTGCAAATTACGTTGATGTTCTGAGGGCCGATTTTTCAGTTACATTTTGTTGAATAGGGTAGAAATAGTGGGCAGGGGATGGAATATTACTATTACCATTGCACAATTTAATAATTTGCTTCTTTAAGTGCCCCACCCTTAAATATTCCACAGAACGTTAAAAAACTGGATTCATTCAAAAATATTGTGAGAAAAGAAAATGTTTTAGGTTCATGTGACTCAGTTCTCTGACAGAGCCCCATGACCAAAAATATGTAACGTTTCTGTCTTTTTGCATAGAAGTATGATCATTCTTAACCTCAGACTTGGGCACTTTTCGGCACAAACAAAATTCACGCCCAGCTTTTTAATGTGAAATGAAAAAAATTAAACTTAACTGCCAATGTGTCTACTGCAGGAAAAATTACGGAGTCTTCATGCAAAGATATCTAAAAATCAACAAAATGGACCACTAGACAAGGTACGAATTTCAGCATTCTGATACATATTTCCTAACCAAAATTTCACGTAGAACACGATACGCACAACGGAAATTACCAAAATTAACTCCTTACGAAGATATTTAATGATTCTTGATGCGTGAATTGAAACCACCCCATCATGAAAACTCAATGCTCTACGTGATTCACATCGCACGCTAAACGTTATCATGGCAGTCTCTGAGATATAAAAATCTGGCAACCTCATTCTTGACGCTTTGGCTCAGCTATAGCAAATTGCTTATAGTTTGAACAACACAAGGTGGGAAATGAACATTGCTCGATTGAGAAGCTTGCTGAAACCATTGTAGTGCGCAATTTGACTCACGTAGAGCTTTGAGTTTCTTGTGAGCGGGCCAGTTCACATTCCCCGTAACCAGTGTAAAATAAAAACGTTAATATCCCCGTTAGGCATTGGTTTCAGTAATTTTCGTTGTGTGAATCGTGTTCTTCGTGAAATTCTGGTTAAGAAACGTGTATCAGATTGCTTAAATTCGTACCCTGTCTAGTGGTCCATTATGAAACATAGACTCATTAGTCTGAACAAATTTTTTCTTCTCACTAAACAAGTTTCGGCCCCAGCTGGCCATTGTCTCAGACACAACTTGCTGTTATATTTTCAGTGACCTTGAAAATCTTGGGAGTTGTCCAGAAAAATGAAGAAAGTAGCTTTTGTTAACAGATTTTTAATGAGCGCTTACAAAATGTCAACATTCAAAAAAATTACAGGAGCTCTCGTGAGCTCCTAGTAAGATATATTATATATACTTGCTCAAGCAATTAAACTGCATATTTATAAAAGGACCTCAGTGACAAAAACCTTGTGAGGCTTGACAGGCGTGATTAAAAAAAGGAACTGAGGATCACAAGGTTATGGCACTCGGATCCTTCTCTAAATGAATAGTCGAGTTAATAGTTAAAACATCATGTGTCATACATCTTCTCATCATATAGGACATAATTGGACGTATTTCTGCCGAACAGAACTGTGCATTCAGACAAGAGCCCTGAGGCCCATTAGAATATATGCATAATAGGGCTCACGTCATAATGCACATGGTTCCGTTAGGCAGAAATACGTCCAATTGTTGCTTTCATTTACCTTATCAGAGGCAAAAGTCTGTAGCAAGCTAAAATTTAGGCTGCAAAATTTTACCCTTCCAAAATTCCTTACTCCTTCCAATTTGAAGGCCGTGAGTTTTCAAAGGATCTTAGAATTTTTAGGATCTACAAGTTTGCAACTTCACATGCATTATTCTCATAGCTGAGGACAGAGAGTACTACAAAAAATAGTTATACACGACAAAAAATTCCTCAGTTTCAGGTCCTACCAAGTTGAAAGGACGAAATTCCATTTGATACTGAAGGGCAAATTTGACTGGCTTTTTCCCTGAAAGTTGTGTGCCTTAAAGTTTCCGTACCGTTTCACAGACACAAAAAGGTAAGCTCCTTTCATAAAATTATTCTTGACCGCGCTCGTTGAATTTTATTATCCTTTATTCCTCCCTCCCGCTTTTTTTCTTGTCTTCTTCCTTCCCTTCCCTCTGCTTAACAGTTTTTCTGTCAACTTTTAGACTCCATCACATTCGCCTCAGATGGCGAGTGAAAAGTAATTAAAAATCTTCAGTCACGCGTCCGTTTTTCCTTAGTTTTCAGTTGTTCTTTGCTCATATCTCGTCTTCGTTTGTTGATTGGATTCCTGGGGTCGTAGATTTCAAACCAATCATCAGATTTTGTATTCGCATCCTTCGCAATGACGGGATCATTTGATTCGAAAACTAATTTATGACCCATCCTGTAACAAAGTAAAATAGAATAACATTATCTCCAGTAAACAAGCAACAATTCCACATTGAAACACGTTTTATTTTTGCGAACGTCAGCAGAAAACGAGAAGAGACAGCGATTTGACAGCTGTAGTACACTTCTGTAACTTTCCCGCCATTTCTGTGCGTTTGTAATTCCTTCAAGTCTGGGCTTTTTAAAAGCAGGCATGTCCAGGATTCTAGCTCCAAAAATACACAATAAATTACGACGTAACCTACTCATCTGGTATTTTCATAATAAACAAAAAACACAAGGTTTAGCGACCCATTTAAGTAAACTACGCTTTTAGGAATTTTTCATTTTTTTTTTTTTTTTTTACTGTAAATGGCAAAGAGACCCTGTTCTGAAAAGACCAAAAATGGAACCTGTTTATGAAAGTATCTTTGGCAGGCGCTGATGACGTAGCAAGTCGCAGGAAATGGCGCTTGCTGATTGGCTGAACTCAGCTTCAAGCATCACCTTACTATGTCATCTGGACTGTCGGAATTCGATGAGCCAAATTTGAGAATTCACCTGGCGGAAAAAGAGTATTTTTTGAATATCCAATCCCCCAAGATTTCAATGTTTTGAAGAATCACAAACAGTAATAAACTAAATAATACCAAGATTTGCCGTCGGTATCTGTTTCTAGATCTGTTTTCTCAGGTTCACTTTCACCATCTTCATTTGTGCTAACTTTCACAGTCGATAAGTCTTTCCTGAATTTTTTCAATAGAGATAAAGTATATTCTTCTCTTGCTGCTCCTGGATGGACACACAAAAAAAGACTTGTCAATGAATGACTGAGATAAATTAATAGATGTAAAAAACAGGGTTGAATAATACTTAGTCGTTCCTTAAACAGTTCCTTTTCTTAGGGGTCCCATCTGGTTTACATTGTGATTATGGGAGCTTTGAGAAGTTCCTTAAAGTAGCATCATAAAAAGGACAATTTCCACGAATCTCGGGTAAAAATTCAAGAGAATAACTTTGGTAGTAAGCCCTTTCAAAGGATAATAAGTGACGGGCATGGCAAAAAAAACACACACACACAAAATGTGGAGGAGAAAATTCTAAAAATTTGACCAACTTTATGGGTGCAATTCCCACAAGAACCTATTTTGAAATTTTTAAAACTTGCAACATTTTTTGTTTCATACTTACAATGTTTTTTAGGGGCAAACCATTGTAATCTCTTGCAAAGGTCTACTTCCAAAGTTATTCTGTTGAATTTTACTCAAGATTCATGGAAATTGACCTCTTCATGATGCTCGGTTGAAGACCTCAAACCTCCCTTAGCCACAGCGTAAACCAAATGGAACCCTAAGGAAAGGGGTTGTTAGGGAACAATGATAAATTCAACGTTTAGACATTAAATAAAAGTGTGAATAGACGGATATCAACCATCTTGAGAAGTTTTTTTTTTTAAAAAATCTTGCAAGTTCAGGCTTCATCACTAATCATCTTCATTTTCTAGGCAAAAGCAATCAGACAAAATAAAAGATCGTTTTGAGTTTATAAAGGAAGACTGGTTCTAATAGTCAGTTAATGCATGTGCAATGAGAAATATGTGTGTCTTGAGAATAATTTTTGAAGTTCAGGTCTATTTGCCCGCCTCACAACCTGGACTGGCAAAGCAAATATTCTTGTTATCACAAAATCACCCGAGTAAGTCATTTTGCAACAAATTTTTGATGATTTTGGCTTGAAAATCCACAGTCCCCAGCTCCTCCGACCATTGACGTATAATACAATCTAGACCGCGCATTAGGAATTTTGGCAAGACGACAGGCAATCCGGATTGTCTCGGTACATATAGCAATCCAATATGTACCGAGACAATGGAAATGCCAGTCTTGCCTGTGCCGTTGCCTGGTACGCTTCGTATATCCGGCCGTATCAACTAAGCTGAAGGCGCGTCTTTACCCTGATTTACCCCGCTAGCTGTCTTACCTCCCCCACCTAAAGTCGGGCCTAGTGCGCGGTCTAGATTGTGTTATAAGTCAATGCCTCCGACTTATTGAGATTCCACTATTCTGTTGCAGTTTTTTGTGTCAGGTTAAGTTAGGTTATTAGGTATATAGGTTATGTTTAGGCATTTTCCAAAAATCAATCCAACTCCAACTAACCATACTTCAAAGTTGGTGCAAAAAGCTTTAACAGAGGGAGAAAGTAATCTTGGCACTTTTTTTTTCATTCCTTGCAAAACTCATCTTAAGGTTACCGTTGCGAAAAAAAACTAGACTAAACAGCTTATTCTTTCACACTGTTAGATTTGAACCATAGTTAGCAGATGGCTGAAGTTCAAAACCACGTCCCTTCATTCCAGTGTTTCAAAATTACTGTTCCTATTTATTTTTTGAAGAAAAGCAAGCAAACTTTAGAGCTTGAAATTTACATGAAATATTTTGCTCACAGAGAAAAAAAATCAAGAAAGTATTCAAGAAACTACATTGATTAGTTTTCCAAAGAAAAATAGAGTATGACAGAAAGTTCGTCACGTCACAAACGGAGGTACGTGGTTCTACAATTAAGCCATCGATTTGTGAGTTAAGCTTCATTACAATTAATTTCTTAACATGAGAAGCTTTTTTCCTAAGAACAAGAAAATACCACTCAGCTTCTTCATCCAAGATACTTTTCCATGAATTACCTTTCAGAGGAACTTTTTCTTTCAATTTCTTGTACTTCTTTTGCTCTTCTCTATAAGCTGCAGTTGTCTCATCCACTTTCTGCGTTGTAACCGGTTTTTCAGACTGTCGATCTGGTGCCGAGTTTGATTTCTTGCTTTTCTGATAATCCTTCTTTAAATCTCGGATCTCTTTGGCTATCTCAGCCCTAAATTAACACATTACATGACATCTTTACATTATTTCAAAGAAAATAAATACAATATCAGTGTTTAAGGGCCAAAGAACCATTACTACGTTTTCACTGAATGGAGTAAATCACAGGAAAACAATTGCCTGCAGTGTATTTTGCACATTCAAGATCTCAGATGTGATGGTGTTAGATATCATGACCAATTTTTTTAAACATTCATATTCCATTTTTAAGTACATTGTGAATGCAAATAACTTAATTATTCCAAAATATCTGATTTAGTTTATCATAATTTTCTTGCTTATATGTAGACAACTCTTGAGCAATTACGCCGATAGAGGTTGACTGGTTCGCTTGATGATTCATCAACACGACTACCAAATTGTCAGACAGCAGAATGGAGATTACAGCTCTTGATCCTCAGCCCTTCACTCAAATTTGATAAAAAAATATAGAAAAATAGTTTCATTTAAAAGAAATTAAAAATATGATTTGATAAAGTTTATCGAGCCTACTGAGACAGTTTGTTGTAAGAATGTACGAAGAATTGAATAATAAGAATCTTACATTTTCCGTTTTTTTTCTTCTCGCAGTTCCTTGCCAAATTCGTACTCTTCATCTGAGCTGCTGTGATGAGCTTCTGCTTTGGCATTGCTCTCTTTCGATTTGGACGGTGCTAATTTCGCTTTGATTCTGTCTATCTTTTCCCTGAAAATAGCAAACCTAGATTTTAAACAGAATAATAGTAGATTCACCTTTGAAAAGGTATTGAATCATCACCAAGATGAGATAAAACAAAATGAATGGTGAGGAAGATCTGACAAAAAACTACTACTTTTCAAACTATCTTACGAATTATACAGATTTTCAAACGTAGCGCCTTTAGAAGTTCTTCACATTTGTAACTCGACAAACATTTTCTCCAAGAAAGTCTCTAAGATTCTTAGCTGTGTGACTGAAGTGCAAGATCACGTAAGCTCTTTTAAGTCCTACATATTCATTTGTCCGT
Source organism: Bemisia tabaci (assembly GCF_001854935.1). Taxonomy (NCBI): domain Eukaryota; kingdom Metazoa; phylum Arthropoda; class Insecta; order Hemiptera; family Aleyrodidae; genus Bemisia; species Bemisia tabaci. The sequence goes on from NW_017564154.1 coordinate 2,477,681, forward strand.
CCATAGGCTTTCCCTGTTTTTCCCATCGACTTTCCATAAAATTTCCCCCCATTTCAAAAGGCATGACCATTACCTTCTTTTCCCCTTTGACATTTGGCTTTTGACCCTTAAAATTTGGTCCTCCTTCCTCATTTTTAGGGCCTTTCCCACATTCTCACGCGTCCACCCCAGAGATGCAAAATGAACACGAAATGCAATTTCAATGATTTTTCAGGGACTGCGTATGGAACCAACAATCATCCATGGATTCTGAAATAAACTTCAAAATTTGAGTCTTGAAGTTATGTGACAGAAATTCTTTAGTAGCAGAAAACGTCGTAGTTAGAGTGTTCGCAAAAAGTAAGGGAAAATTTTCTCCTAGAAGATAGGGTCCTTTTTCACAGATACCGGCACAAATTAGTAAAACTGTTCTGAGAATTTCGATTACATTAATGGCACATTATTGTTTCATCACCATGCAACTTTTTCGAGTAAAAGCCTCGGAAAATTTTAATCAAAACAAACCTGTATGAGTTTTGAGGATTCCCTAATTAATACTTACGGATCTCTTTTCGGGGACGTTTTTCCTTTAGGATCACTATCGCTGCCATGATCTATTTCAACAGCTAGCTCTTTGCTCAACGTTGGGTCTTCACTGATGTCATGACTAGATTTCCCTCTTGCCGAAAGCTTTTTGCTGATCTCAGAAGCTTCTTCTTCATCCTCTTCTGCTTCCTCACCAAAGGACAGAAGCTTATAATTCCTGTTATAACAATGAGAAAAATCATTGAAGCTTCCTTTCAGATGAAACATTCCAAGGGGAGGTTCGATTGCACACAGACAGTACCATATGTTTGAAGCTTGCAGAAAGGCTAAGCACATTAATATTAGTTGAGCGATGGTTCATCCTTGTGCAGTCACAACACAAAGATCGAGCCCACAGAAACAGGAAGTTTCGGCAATTTTCCCATCTACTGATTTTAAAAATGTTTGCTTTGGCAATGATTTTCCCCTTCAGCACTTGAAAGTCCTTTCTTTTGAAAACGGTTTTTTACATTTTTCCTTTGATGAGGGGCTTCATAAAAAGCTTTATGAAATGAATTAGTTTTAGGTTCAGAAAACTTGTTCATTACTTGTTTTGTTCCTTCAAAGAAATGGATGAAGAAGGGGGAGGGGGCATAAATATTGGACCATTGCAATGTTTAATGCAAGAGTGGATATACTGATGTATCTTTGATCGGCAGGAATTTTCATTAAAATATCATGAAACCGAGTCTGAATGGCTCATTTTGCCACTAGGTCTGAGAAGCGAAGATAGTGCTGGAGGATCCATAGATTACTGTCAAAGACAAAGATTATGTAACGTTTACTACTTGCATGTATTGATTTTGACAGCATTTTGCTCCAACCTGTTGAGCATCATCAGCGCAACTATAACATTTTTTTTTGTTTACTTTTGAATACTTATGCTGAATGATAATCAAAACAAATACTCACTTGACAGCTTTGGTTTTATCACTTTTGCTTTTCTTCTCTTCTTTGTCTGAAGACTTCTGTTTGGGCGTTACTCTAGGAACTATGTCAGGAAAAGGATTACTGATAACTTCTGTTTTGATGATTTTTGGAGGATAAATAGGCCTGTCATCCTGAAAGTAATGAAAAGAAGATGAAAACGAGAATAATCTTGCCCTTACAGGAAAAAATCTTTACAGATATATTTAAACTCGAACTGTGATGGAAATCACAGGTAGTTTAGACTATATCACTTTGGAATTCAAAAAAAAATTTGAGATAACAGCTCCCCGAATCGTCATTGCAATGGTGCTATTGAATAATGACATTTGCACCAATACCCACCAGAAAATTATGTGTAGAAACATAGGTAAAGCTCTCTAAATTGCTTCAGAAGAAAGCGGATTGTAACGGCACATGTTCCTTCATTGATCAATTGTCCTCATTTTCATTTCCAAAACTTATTTTTGCCTCATTTGTAGATAACAAGCTGGCTAAAATCTAGTACCTAGCACCTTTGCCAGTTAGATATTTAAAATTAGACCTCTTCTAACCTAAGAAACGAAACATCAATTGCACCAGAAAATGACACATTTCAAACAAATCAACGCTAAGTTCTGAGCAGCTACAATTGACAGCTCAACTTGACCACTATTAAAGCAGTAAACAACTAGATTGAAGAGTTGAAGGTTGAGGTGGGATCATATCATATTTGTATGAGGAGGAGACATAGTAAAATAAAATGTAAGTATAAAATGTAAGTGCTGCATTACTCAAGCTCTGGTTCAGCAGCAAGAAGCAGAGATGATGGTAACAGCTATTACAAAAATCGAAAACAGGTTGAGAGAATATTTGAGGGGCTTGAAGGATAAGACGCAGAAGTGCAGTTTTTGGAAAAATTGAGATATAACGATTTCAAGTAAAACTAGTTTTAACTAATTTTATTCTGTGAGATATTCACTTTCAAATTCCAATTTTTATGTATCAAAAAATCAGTTTGAACTTTCTGTCCACCATAAGGATTTATGTAATTTCGAAACTTCAAACACGTATTTCTCGAAATAGCAAAAACTGCACTTGTGAGCCTTGTCCTCCAAGCCCCTCATTTGTGTACGGGAATAGACCTTCCTCACGCAGTACAACTTTAAGTATAGAAAAGTAGAAGTCAGTAACCCATCAGAGCTCTTTGAAACTACAAACAAATATTTTTTGAGAGAGGTATCCACTTACATGATCCACAAGAGTGTCATCTAATTTTGGAAGATTATATATTGTTTCACCAGCAACCTTCCCAAAAATGGTGTGTTTGTTTTGCAGCTCAGGTGTTGAAGCAAGTGTGAAGAAAAACTGGGATCCATTGTCATCCTTCCCTGCGTTTGCCATGGCAACCAACCCGCGCCGATTGAATCGTAAACGAGAGTGGATCTCATCCTGAAAAAATGATTATCTACTTATATCCTGATCATATTTTGGTAATGCAAACACATCTTTCTACAACTTTAAAATCAAAGATCGAGGATTACCTTTTTTCATAAGAATGGATTTGTCTCTGTAAAATTTGTATGAAATTTTGTTCAGGTAATACTTATTAACTAATGCCGAAGTAATAAAATGGGATTCTAGTCAAAAAGAGAAAGGAGTAGCTCAATGCATTACAGACTGGCTCCAGCACCCGCGGTTTTTAGTTGGTACGCTACTTGTGAGCATACCAATTTCAATTCTTGGAGATTTCATCATGAGGAATTCCAAGACACCCCTTTCCACACACACACAGAAGAGGTGAATTTTAAAGACTTCTCTTTTGCTACCAAATTAAAGACAAAAGGAGAAGAAAAAATAAGCAGTTAGTTTTTGCTTTGTTTCATAGTAGGTACAAAAGATCTCTGCTAGAATACCAATGTCCAAGGCCAAAGAGTAGGACCCAGATTTCCATTGCAGTGTTTTAAAATTTCCACTCCTATTTTACTTTATTCAAGAGAGGGAAACCAACTTTACAGCTTGAAATCGATTGAGAATATTCTGCTAACAGAGTAGACAAATTTGAACCTTTTCAAGATATTACATTGATTAGTTTTCCACAGAAAAAAATAAGTATGACAGGAGATATGTAACATTGGAGACGAAGATTTGCTTTCAGTCATCGATATCTGTTTTTTACTGTTTAGGATAATTCAGCAATTATACTTTTCTTGAATATATCTTTATCTATCTAAAGTTGATTATAAACTTTGAATCTTCAGACATCACATGTTTGGTTAAGGATTTGTTTTTGTGTGCAGGACCTTGGGTTTTTTTTTTTTTTTTTTTTTTTTTTTTTTTTTTTTATTTGTATCTCAGAAATACATAATTTTACAAATAATTTACAAGTCTTATCATTTAAATATCATTCATATCATATTGGTCATTAATTCAAGATTCACTTCAATTAAATATTTGCATCCCAAGACACGCCGGAATTACCAACAGGTATATCATCGACCGGGGTTATTGTTACAGTCCTATTGTTACTAATACTATATACATTTCTAGGACCTTGCGTTGGGTTGTTCTATTTAGAGAGTTTCTGCCCTTTCCTCTGCAATTTTACTGTTTACCGTGTATTTTTCGTTAAACAGCATCACTTATGTTGGACACAAGTTTGAGTCAAGTTTTATCGTACCTATTTACAAAATTGTGATAAAAATATTGGCAATGGATTGCCAGTAGACAATTAAACTTACTTTAAAGGGTGCTCCATATATTGAATCTCCTCCACTGCCTGTTCCTGTAGGATCTCCTCCTTGGGCAATAAATCCTTTGACAATTCGATGAAAAATTGTGCCATTATAGTAGCCTTCCAAGCAGAGTTGAACAAAATTCCGGCACGCTTTCGGAGTTTCTTTTGACCAAAGCTCAATATCAATATCTCCGACAGTTGTTTTCAGCAGAACCTGGACCATACAAAATAGGCTCATTGAAAATTAAGTGTGATCGGTTAAGAACATACTGGAGTCCGTGCCAAATAGGTACATTTTCAGACTGTGACAGAAGATCTGCCATCTTATTTCTTGCATTTACTTTTCATGCCAAGCTGAGGACAGCTGACCTTCTGTCCCACTCTAAAGATGCATTGACTTACTTGTTATGGACTCTGTCCATTTTTTATGAAAACCAATGATCAAAGCAGAACCAAAGGCTTATATGATTCTGACTGTTCAATACTGGAATTCACTTGTAATTACACGCTAACATTGTGATGTGTTAAAATATATCCATTTAGGATCAAACTCATTACGTACCTATTTATAATTTACTCATGATCAAATGTCTGATCTACGAAGTATGCATGCGGAAATACCGCCTAAATCTGGTATTCTTTGCTTCCGTCAGATTGCTAAAATGCTGGTAGTTTATTACAATAGTCCCTCAAATTCCCCTTGTTAATAATTTCACGGTGGATGATGCTAAAGGCATTTGTGATAGATGGATCAAGAGCCTCCTTCAGACCACAAACCACTGTGTGATAGAACACAGTTCAAGCTCCAATTGAAATGTGATTGAATTCTCATTATGATGTCAGGTATAAGATGGATTGAATGTTTCTGACTTAAGAGTAATGACACATCAACGTCATAAGTTTGTGATCACATATCTCATTTGCAGTGTTTGAAAATCTTCGCCTCTTGTTATTTTTTTTAAGGATAACAAATTGACAGCATTCCTTGAAATTTTTGAGGCATTTTCTTTGCACAAAGAAAAAAAATTATGTCAGTTTTGGAGAATTGCCATTGAGTGGTTTTCCTCTTAAAAAATAAAGTATGACGGGAAGTCTGCGACGTCGCAAACCGAGTTATGTGATTGCAGACTTACACCGTTGATATGTACCTATAAGTTGCGCATTGAAGCTTCAGCCCCTGGATCAAAGAATTAGCTGTCATTTTCTAGTTCGGCCCAGAATTGTCAAGAAAGAGGAAGGAATACATAATTGAAATTATCAGTACCTTGCCCTGCGTTGGTGGCTCCTGAATGTAGATGTTACTCATCTTGAGATGCTGGTGTGTACTTTAATCAGACACTGTAAGACACATGAAAATCTCAGAAACAGTTGAAGACAGTCCAGTCAGGTAGCTTAGTGGATTATTCGATGTCCTTTGAAAAAATAACTACTCGAGGTACATGATAGACTTTTGTTGACAATAAATTAGGCATCATCAAATCACAGGTAGAATCAATTTGTGAAAAATTGTATGGAATATCGAAAAAAAAAAGACTTTTGGGACCATTTTGACAGTTGGTGTTCTTAGGTTAGAATCGAGTTTGTTTATTTCCGGTTCGATTTTATTCCACCTATTGGCAAATTCTGAGCCAGGCACTCTGATTGGTTGGAAGTGGTTCATCGGGCTCATCCCAATCATTCCTAGACCTGAAAGGTAACCCCCCCTCCCCTATTTTTTTCAATTATTCCTCTATTCGAACAAAAGGAATCTTAACCGCAAATTCTGAACCAGACGCTTTGATTGGTCCAGAGCGGTTCATTCCATTTATTCCGAGTTGAACCAAAATAAGCGGGAATTTCAAATAAGGCAGTGTTGTCAGTTTTACAAATTCCGGATATCCTGTTTGCCAAATCGTTTCCGTTTCCGATAAAACAGTGTTGTCAGTTTTACCCAACAAATTATTGGAAATTTGTCAACATTGTTTTACCGGAAACGGAAACCATTTAGTAAACAGGATATCCGGAATTATTTGAAATTCCCGCTTATTTTGGTTCAACTCGGAATAAATGGAATGAACCGCTCTGGACCAATCAAAACGTCTGGTTCAGAATTTGCGGTTAAGATTCCTTCTGTTCGAAAAGTGGAATAACTGGGAAAATGTAGCGATTTGAACCAATTTGGATCGTCATATCCCCTCTCATTCCTTCCGGTGTTTTAAAATTGACTTCTTTTTTTCTTGTAAACAATTTTTCTCTCAGCTTGTGTGCAAAGTGCTTGATGGTGTGTTTGTAGCATTGTAGACATCTCTCCAGTGCATAAATTATTAGGAGATTTATATCAGATTTTGAATCCATAAATATGTAACAGAACAGAACTCCTATATCATTCGCCTCATCTCCACGAATGCTATCGCAGGTTCTCCAAAGCCTTCAGAGCGACAGCGACAAGTCTCATCCTCTACTGAATGTCTGTGTGTTGTGGTTTTTCTTTTTTCGTACAGCTAATTCGAAATGAGTCTCTGTTTATCAAATGTTCTTCTAAGGTATTTTTCCAAGGCTACTAAGCCTTTGACTGATATACCATCTCCTCCATCTTGGCCTCTTGTTGGACATGCCCATCTTTTTACGAACCGAGGTCTGTCTAAATGTTTCATAACAGCAAGAAATGTACATACATGTTGCGCTTTTTGCTTTGTCTGTAAACTGTACATCCTCAACAGAATTTTATCCAGATACAAAGGACAGCAGAACTACTCTCTCAATGAGCATTGTCTCCATGATGATTCGTTATTTTGTTCCCCGAAGGGATGCTTCACAAATGGAAAGACACTTTGTTGTTTCCTCTTTCTCGATCATTCCTACATATAACTCTTGATCATTTAATCGACATTGCAATAGTTTGCATCGAGGAACCTTCTAGACTCCTTGGCAGACACTTAGTTGTTTACTCATCCGCGATCATTACTACATATAATTAATTGACATTGCAATCGCTCAGAGGAATCTTTTAGACTCCCTAGCTTGCACGCCTACCAATCAACTTCTGGCCAGCACTACCGATCATGTGAACATCATCACAAAGCAAGGTAATTTTATGAACCTGGATGAAACGTACGCAAAATATTACTCTTTATAACAAGTGTTAATCAATAGGGAGTTGGGAGGAAAGACTTGTTCTTATTGATATCTTATAATTAAGTTTATGGACTGCCTCATTGGTTAAGTTACATTCTGTTTGGTTTTAAGAGTTGTATCGGTTATTCATAGTTTGTCCTCGGTGATTTTTGAAATGGAGGTTTAAAGAATTCATAGAGAGCGTGATTACATGATTAAGAGGAACCATTGAAAATATCAAAATTAAAAAAAAAATAAAAATCCAACCATCACAAGCTAGATCCTCCTAGGGTTTTCTTGAATCTGTACCCTCTGGCAGAAGCACCTATCATAAAGTATTAGAATACTTCAACTCATTCCTTACTTAGAACTTAATGGAGAATTTGCACGCAATTTTTTTATTGCTTCATCTGAAAGTGCCTACTTAATGAGCTGAGTTCGCAATATTTTTCATAATTTTTTTCTGACATGGGAAATTGGAGAAAAATTGATTTAAAAGTGAGAAAATGTGCCGCCTTGTGACGTCATCTGGCGGCATTTCCCATTTAAACACATGTATTTTAGCAGAATTGGTTATTTTGTTATATCTCCTCTAATAGTTGCTCAATTTATGAATCAAGGGTATCTTCGTGTTCAGTTCACTCAGAGGATTCCACTTAAACAGGAAATTCATCAAATTTCAGACCCTTGCAAATTCTCCATTGGTTTAAAATCGTCATTTTAATGAAGCTCCTGTCTGATTATTAAAACTTAACAAACTGATCTCAATTTTTACAGGACCATACAGCTTTGAACAACTTCCAGAAGCTGTGGCAGACTTGACTGAAAAGTATGGTCCTATCTTTCGTTTGAAATTGGGACCTCAAGATATGATAGTGACAACTGATGCTGAAAATACCTGCACAATGTTCAGAAATGAAGGGATGTATCCACAAAGACCTGCATTTCCGGCTCTCTATCATCTTCGGAAGAAAGAGTTCGGCTCTGTTGGTCTTACACCCAGGTTAGCTCTATTTTTCTTTAATCCTTATGCACAGTACTACCTATAATTATTGGAGGCCGAAAATTAGAAAAATGAGTGATCTCATTGTCACACTGATCAGAGTGACCTGTTGGTAATTCCGGCGTGTCTCAGGACGCGAATACTTAATTGAAGTGAATCTGAATCTGGAACTACTGAAAAAATGCAGCAATTCCGCAAGAAGTTCCGGAATTTTTTCCTTCATACCATGCGTGTTTTTAATAAAGCCTGGAAAGCATGCAATCCCCTGCACGTTGATTCTTAGCATAGCATTTGGGTACAAGATTGTACATGATCTTGATTGTGCGGTCACTTAATCTTCAAGCCACTAATGAAATTTTATGTTTATGTCATTTTGTCTTGATTCGAGCAAGAATTCCAAATTTTCGAAATCCTTCGAATTTTGTCAAATGGAGGTACTGAAAAAGTACTGAATTTTTCTGTTCAATAGGTACTGAATTTTCTCGGAATGTACTGAAAAAGCTGCTTGTTAAAAGTGCTGATTTTTGGCCAGCCTGTCTTAGTAAACACCCTGAAGACATTACTTACGAAAAACTGCGCAACACAACTACTAAAATTCCTTGCCCCCGCTTCATTACTTTAGGATGACAATTTTATTGAGTAGAATTTTTCTCTTGTAGTTGACATCCGCAAAGAGATCATGCATACTTTTAGCAGATCATCTGAGAATTATTTTTTTCTTTTCCTTTTTTTTCAGCAATGGGAAAGAATGGCATCATTTTCGACCAGCAGTTAACCCTCTTCTGAAACCTGCTACTCTCAAGCCATATGTATCGCTGCTGGAAGAAGTTGCCTCTGATTTTGTAGACTACATCGAGCGAAATGTTTTAACCTGTCGAACTTTGTTTGATATTAGTAGTCATTTGTCAAAATTCAGTGTTGAAGGTGAGTAAATTTCTTCTCTAAAATATTTTTTCATAGTCCCTACCTTTTTGCCTTTACCATAATGTACTAGATTATCCAGAGTTGCCAAATTTTATCAAGATGTGATGCGGAAAGCAGGAAAATTTCATTTCCTAAATTCTGTGGCAACCCTGATTATCACCCTTCTCTGGGTCCCAGATCCCACATGGAGCAGTGTGCATCAAACCTGAAAGCACATATGTGGCAGGGCAGCTAAAGTGTTGCCATAGTAAACAAAATTAGCGCCTCAGAATGGTTGGCGAGTGAGATCACCCTCAAAATTAATTACCCATGTCTTGCTCACCAATATTCTGATGATCAAGAGAATTTGTTCCCCTGTTCCAGCTGTTTCCGTAGTTTGTCCAGGGATAAAGTACTCTGTCCTGTCACCTTCGCCAACAGCTGAAGCGATGAAGATTGTGGATGCAAATCAAGCTTTTTTGGACGGACTCTACCAAACGTTGATGGGAGCACCTCTTTGGAAAGTTTGGAAAACAAAACCCTACCTGCAGATAGAGCATGCACATCAGATATTTTATGAGTAAGTGTGATAATAGTTTATAGTTGGATTAAATTCAGCAACAAGGAATCATAAGACAAGAAATGGGAATTTTAAGCCTAATTTGAGGGGGATGACAATGAAGATTTAAAGAGGGGGGAAGAAAACAATAAAAGTTTGAAAGTTGGAATCTTATATCAAAAGACTCATGTGGGATTTTTTCAAGTAGATATTGGCAAATGAGCCTGTTGCAAACTTTTGCTGTAGCAAAAATAAGACTTGTTACTCATAGAAAGTGTCTGAAAAATAAAGATGAGCGCAACGGCCAAGTCTGAAATGCACTTCTTACTTCACAATTTGCATAAGAAATTTGCGTTTTTTCGAGCTTCCCGCTTCAAAAACGATACCGCAGCAAAGGTGAACATTTTGTTAGAGGAGTCATCCCATCCAACCCCTGCTCCCAAGGACACTACGCAATATTCAACATAGCCGACGCCAATCCGCCAAAACATATGTGACAGGACAATGATTATAACTAACTGATAACAATCTGCGTGTTTACATTCACATTTTTCTCACATTGATAGATATCCGGCTTGATTGACCTCGTACTCTCCTCAACTTGTGCGCGGAAGCGTCAGCCATGATTAGCAGGGATTAAATGGAACGACTCCTCTAACGAAATGTACACCGGTGCTGTAGTATCCTTTTTAAAGGGGGAAGCTTAAAAAAATGCAATTTTTTTTACGCAGATTGTGAAGTTAGGAGTGCATTTCAGAGTTTGCCAATGCGCTCATCGTGATTTTTAAGACATTATCTATAAGCAACAACTCTTATTTTCGCTCTAGCAAAAGTTTGCAACAGGCCCATTGTGCTGATTTATTCATTAATAAACTAAGCTCTGTATTCCCCTCTCTCTGTACTCACCTTAAGCAATCACTTGTAATAATTGTATTTCTAAATTCTGTTATTTCCTCAATACACATAACTGAACGATTTTTAACGGTCCAAGTTTGACTCTTCATTTAACTTTTTGATCCCTTGCCCAGAATAAGTCAGGTAAGAAGGTGAAAGGTGTTTTGGTTGTTGTGATATTCGACCCTCTTCATTTTTTTTTCCTCTCAACCAAGAAGGTGCAACCTAAATACTTCTCACAATATTAAGAGGAATTCTTCTCAGCCAGAGATTAGCATTCATGATGTTCTGCTCTCAATGCATGACATTGCTTGAGCCCCACTTGATCCTGAAAATCACTTCTTAAAAGGTAGTCTGTTCTAATGAAAGTGCCAAGTATTCTTTAAAAAAAATCTCCAGATGTAAATGGACGTATTTTATATAAGTTTGCACAGCTGCGAACTTGCAGGTGTCTGAAATAGGACAAATTTCATTCACAATTGGTAATTACTCAGTGAACTAAACTGGAGAAAATATTTAGTTTCCTAATCGATTTAAGGACCACCAGTCAATTTAATAAAATTAAGCGCCTTTGTTTTCAAATCAGAATTATACGTAGAATGCGACGAACGCATTACTACTTTCCGAGTTCAACTTTAAAAGTGAAAAATAAGGGTTTTTGTTAATTGGACTTATTTTGCAATCAGGAACAACAATTTCTGGCCCATCGGTAAAAACATTCACATGCATATGGAAACTACTGGTACATACGTTGTTTCTTATCTGAATCAGATATTGTAACTCCAAATAGCACAATGCAGTCTAGTTTGCACTTCCTGCTCACAGCAAAACCAGAGTTTACTCGAGTCAAATCGAGCACCGAACTGATTTTGGTTTATTTAACTGTGGAAGAATTTTCCTGCGCACTAACTTTCTTCTCTAAAAAATCAAAGATACCTTTTATTAGAGGAGGAAGGAAATATGTGTGAAATTAAGCCCTGGTTATTTGCCTAACGTATAGATTGATATTAGTGCCTAGTTTGGCCCACACTGATTTTTGCTTTTGCGCAAGTGGTAAGTTTAAAATTTCTGTTTACAATGTAAACTCTAAACGTTTATTTCTCAATTATGAGTTAATTTTGGAAAGATTTGACTTACGCAAAAGTATGGTAAGGAAGCATGCGCTATGGTGTTAAATTTCCTATCCTGTTTAGTGGCCCGTTATTAGAAGAGTGATGACAGAATGATATTATCTGCTGACTTACATACGTTTAAATAGGAGATGCCACCTCATGACGTCATGAGGTGGCATATTTCCTCACTTTTAAATAGATTCTACTCCAATTTCTCATAGCAGATTACAATTTTAAAAAATACTGTAAACTCAGCTCATCATGCAGTTTTGTATGACACAATAAAATTTACACCTGCAAACTCTCTATTGATTTGTGTACTCATTCACTACTCACATACTCTGTACACTGTACTCACGTAAAATTTCACCCCCAGCTCGTTAAAAGATGAACTTGATGTTGTCCGGGCAAAGCATGCGTCTGGATCACTCAAGGATTCACCAATTATGGAGCACCTATTTTCCTGTCCAAATCTAACTGTGAAAGATCAGTTTATTGTAGCCATGGAATTATTCACTGGAGCAATCGATGCTGTAAGTGGTTTATATTCCTTAGTCAAAGATGACATATGGTTTCTTGTTTTTTCAAAGCTAAATGTGTTCCATCAGCATCAACATTTTCAGAAATCGCTTTATTTTTTGAAAAATTACTTTTATCACTAATATCTCCAGCTTATCTTAGTTGCCCTCTATTCGAAGTGTATCATGGGACACTGCCACTCATCTGAATCTCAATCCGTGTGGCTAGTCTTTGATTTTTTACGTCAATTTCTAAAAAAGGAACTTATTGTGAATAAAAGATATGATAGCAAATAAAAATTCAAGTGAATTAAACTCTTCTCATTTTTACAAATCAAAGTTTTTAGCCCTATGTACATTCAGTTTATGCATTAATTTTACCACATTTTTTCAAAGAAATCATTGTTTAACCACATCAACTCAAAAACTTAATATTCTTGTCCGAAGATGGAGAAAATGCGTGATCTTACGATTATAAAATCACGGCAAATGAAGTGAAGCATATTTTGGGCAAAACAAATTTTAAAAAATCCTAAATTGTTTTCTTATTTTTTGCTTAGCACTAAAAAAGTGGGGCAAGTCGCATATATCACCACCAAATCTGACATTTTGCCATAAAATTAGACATTTGGCTGTGAGGCAAATCAGAAACATCATTGTGAGACAAAAACAATGGATCAAAGCGAACGGTCAACATTTGAGAACTTAATGCACCCTTGTGCCTGCCTCAGATTTGTTTGAATCGAAGATTCCTTGCTGTGAATATTATTTCTTTCTCGCTTTATTATTTGTTTTATTACCTGGTCCTTTACTGTTTTTTCTAGACAGTGACAACAATGACAATGCTGTTGCACTATCTAGCAAACAATAAGAAATGTCAAGAGGTAGCCTACGAAAATGCAAAAGCGGACAATTTTCGATTTTTCACAGCGTGTATAAAGGAAACTCTTCGCCTATCACCCACCTCTGTCGCCAATGGCAGAATCTTAGCCGCAGATGCTGTCATTGGGGGATATCTTATTCCGGCTGGGGTAAGTTACTTTCGCAGAACCTCAATTTGTTTCTATTTTTTATGTGGATAAGATATATATGTACATCACACCTAAAAAGTTGTTGATTTTACAGCCCGACCTGTCGAAGAAATTCTTAGAGAAAAATTGAGAGAAAGTCAATTTAAAGAAACTATTATGGAAAGAGAATACAAAATTGAAAGTTTTTCCGAAAAATCAAGCATTCTCTATTTTTCAAGGATTATCTTCAAGCAGTCTAAAAAGTTGGTCAGGAATGTGAAGGTAGAAAGCATTTATGATTTTTTTTTTTAAAAAAAAGGTTTAGTATGATTTCTTCATGTGAAAATTATTATATATGCACTGCAGTATACGTACTATACAGTATAATACTTTTTGCAAAAGGAACCATTAAATGAGTTTTTTTTCTTTAAGAAAGGAACTGAGATTCCACTCTGATGCTTTTGCTGTGGAAGTTTATTCTAGGTTTTAAATCGTTCATTTTTATTTTCCGTCTCTCCCTCAGAAATTCGTAACTTCGTTTCATCCAGTGATGGGGCTTTCGGAGAAGTATTTTACGGATCCCCATGAATTCCGGCCAGAAAGATGGTTGAAAGAAAATGAAACTGAAAAAAGTCATCCTTTTGCTTCACTTCCCTTTGGATTTGGATCGAGGATGTGTCCTGGAAAACGTTTCGCAGAACTGGAGATGACAATCTTACTGAAAGCGGTAATTACAAGTCTTATTTTTATTACTAAAGGAGCATAATGGCGGGNGTGGATTTTTTTTTTTTTTTTTTCATTTGTATCTCAGAAATGCCTAATTTTACAAGTACTTTACAAGTCTTATCATTTAAATATCATTCATATCATATTAATTCAAGATTTACTTCAATTAAGTGTTTGCGTCCTAAGACACGCTGGAATTACCAACAGGTCTATCATCGGCCGGGGTTATTGTTACAGTCTTACTGCTACTAATACTATATACATTCCTTTTAACAATTAAAATAGTCTTTATAAACTCACTTATACATTTCCACTTCATTTTACAACTAATCATTTCAGCTATTATGGTCTCTGGTGTTAAATTGATATCTAGTTCACATTCAATTTTCCTTCTGTCATCTACAAACCTGGATACTGGCGGAGATAGAAGTAGTATATTACAAGAACATGATAGAATCTATGTTGCTTTTTGCATTGTCAGAAGCTTGGGTCCAAGGACTCAGTGATCTTTTACGTCAAAGCGCCTCAATAGACCTTACCCCCTAGCTATGCTAAAGAGTGAATATGTCCCAAATAAATGGTCAAATTAGTCTATGCTTTAAAAAAAGGTCATTTTTTGGTGCATGTGCAGACCTCAAACCTAGATCATATATACCTAGTTTCGTAGATCCAATCCTTCAAAAGTAATGGGAGGAAAACTAAAATAAATGTGTAATTTGGAACAAGGTCAATATGTATCATATTTATAAAATTCTATGGTTTAATTACATTGCATTCTTATTAATATTCTCATCATCATTTGCATCATTTCTTACTTACTTTCTCCATCTCAAAAGTTCCTGTCTTTCAATAAGTCAAAGCTATTTTCGTTTGCTGTTTTTATTTTTCATGATACTTTTTTTCTTTGATAGATATTGAAAAAGTATGAGTTAGAAGATGATGGCAACCCAGCGCCTATCGAAATGGTGGTCAGAATGAATAGGATTCCCAACCGCAAAGTTAATGTCCGATTCGTCCCTCGATCCTGATACCAGTCTCGGTAAATTGCATTTTATATAAATTACTTTTTGTAAACTTTTTTGGCATTATTTTTCCTCTTTGGCCACTATTTTTCTAAAAAGAAAACTGTAAAATTTGATGAAGGGATAAAAATGAAGGTGTAAAATATTGAAGAGTTCAGTTGAAGCACTACAATCAGAGTAAAAACGTTCATTAATGTTGAAACAAGAAAAATATTTATGGTGATTATACAAAATGTTTCACATTTTTTATTTTTTCGAAAAAATTAAACAACATTTTAACATGAAACTTTTTGCAAATACTCTCAATGCACGAAGAATACCATTAAAAAGAGTTGCAAAGTTCAGATCAACTATCTAATTTCACCCTCGGAGTTAGAAAGGGATGGGAGCTCTGCAACCATTTAAATGTAGACCGATATTTCTCTTGTTATACCATGAGGTAATGGGTTTTTTTCATGTGGTATTAGCCAACGACGATTCCCTCCTGGTATCAACCATCACCCACAGTTGCCTTTCCTGCTGTAAGAATCCTTAGCTGCAGGAGTAGAACTTCGTATGATAGCATCGTGCCAACAATCTGAAAACAGTGAATTGAGTTATAATGATTATGTCGAGTACACATTTAAAAACTTCAGCACTTTTTCTTATTTATGCCAAAAAAATATCATAAAAATTGCCACAAAATCCTGCTCTAAAATAATCTCAAGAAAAAGTAAAATGTCATTAGAAATTTGAAATCCTAACAATAAGCACTTCAGTGTTGGAAACAAATGTGTTCATACTTTAATGGGTTTGTTGCACATAGCCAACAATGCAGTCTTCCCAAGTTTGAAATTGCTCAAAAATCATGTTGAGCACACTAAAAAATGTCCCAAATTCACTCCTTAATGCTCAGTTGACATGATCCATATTGAGCTTTTTGCAAATTTAATGTATCCTTGGACAGTTTTTTTAAGCATTCTTCTAATTTTTAAGCATCTATCTTCCGTATGGTTTTCATTTATTTAAAATGTTTGTTTTTGCAACATGAGAGAATGAGAAGGAAACAAACGCTTCAAAACTTTTAAAATCATAGTAAGAAACATGTTTACAAGATAGTTTGCTCATTTTCTAACGTACCTCCCTGGATAAACCTGATATTTGGTGACTGAGTCAAACTGTCTGTGGAAGAGGTAAATTTGAAAAAGCGCAATATAGACCGTACAAATTATGCATTAATGAGTAGATTTCAGACATTAATAATTTACTCAACCTAATTTTCGTGCGATTTTAATTGCAGAGAGGGTGCTCAGTTAACTAACTTTTTTGTGTGCACCAGACGCATTATTTGAGATGTAGCTTTTTTATCGGCGTAGATAATTTTTCTGGTTGTTTCTCTACCATTATATTTTCACCTGCCTATTCTAATCCAGTAGATTACTGCTGAATTTTTAAACTATCTATTATCAACTGTCTCTTATGTTAAGGCAGTTTTGTCCAGTTGTATTTAGGAATGAGTCCATTCATTGGTTTCATAGAAAGCTTTGAACTAGGTATTTTATTCATGCGGGGGGAAGAATATTTTTTACAATTTCGGACAAACTTTTTCTCACCGTCAACAAGAAGCGTCTAGTCATCGAAAATAAGTGACCTCCAGTCAGCACAACGTGATTTTTCAGAATTTGTAGAAGGAAAATCTCCACCTGTAACGAAAAATCAACGCCACACTTTTGAAAAGAAAATCAATCAAAAAACATTAATTGAAGAGATGACGTGTGCTGATAAGTGTTGATATGTGCTGATAAGTGTTGATATGTGTTGACATGAATCATCAGGGAAAAATATGAGATTCTCAGCTGTCGTACCTTTAATTTGAGGAAAAATTCATACATTAGGTTGTTCAGTTCTGTAATGAGCTCCCTGAAAAACTCGCATCGTCTTGTCACAAAATTCTAAACTTTCGTTTGACAAATTTCAAGTCAAGTAAATAAAGGTAAATAGAAGCAAAAACTCTTACCTTGTTGCAGCGGCATTTTTATTTTTATGAGAGTTTAATGCTGTAGGAAGGACTGTGTCCAACATGGCATTTTAAAATATTTTACCATCTTTGGGAAAAGGACCTTAGTAATCTAATTGGGACGAAATTTCCAGCCGAGCGATTTTTATCCAATAGAGTTAAAAGATCATATGTTGACTGGCAGAAATCTTTATTGTGTCCTGCCTGAAGAATAAGTTTTAAGCAATTTGGTTCATTTTTTTCTCCAAGAGTGGTTACAATAGCATTGTAATCTGAAAATCTTAGGCTTTGAATGTGGCAGATTTGGATTTTGACCAATTTTTGTCAATATTTCTTTTTTGGAACTGTAAACTTGAAAGCACCATAACTTTGGTTTGGTTGGCTTTGGGTGTTTTTTTTGTAATATAATCTTATGGAAACCCTTTATGCTCTGGTATCAGTTTCTGCTTGTATTTTACCCTCTGGTACACTAAGACCCCTGCTCCCTTGAATGGTCACAAATATCGGTGCCCCTCTGACGTAAGGGCATAACTCAATATCTACTTGACCCCTGTTTTACTTATGAATCCATGCTTTCTGAGGCTCATGCAGAAATCGAGATACGCCCTTACGTCAGAAAAGTGACAATATTTACGCCAAAATATCTCATCCACCTTCTTCCTCAATTTAAACAACACAATTTTGTATTCCAAGCCATTATCAATGATTTACTCATGTTCTCCCAATTTTTCTGCATTATAAGCTTACTTTCTTATCTTTGTTTTTTTCAGTTTTACAAAATGTGCAGTCCAGATCGATTACCTTTTGATGAGTATCAAACCTCAATATGTGTCAGAATCTGAGTGGATTGCATTCCCAGCATTTCGGTCATCAGAGGTGAAGATGTGCCCCACTTTCCTCTACGTTTCCTTACCTTAAATTTGAATTTAGATTCGAATGCTATATTTTTGTTATATTTTTCGCACCTGTCAGGCGGTATGATTAATACCGAACAATAATTTAATTTGGTGACCTCTTCAATGTTGTCAATGAGCACTTTTTGGTGAGAAAATGATGATTTAAAATGATAAAGATATTTTAATTAATGTCCGTCAGTTTTTGCCTAACATCACAAAATACGTTACCAGGAAATTCACAATATTTCAAATTTTTACATGTATGTGCTCACTTACCTCTTGACAGTAGGATATTGAAGGGACTGCATACAAGATGTTCAGTGGTTCTCTACTCTTATCGTGGACTCTAACTGTAAAGAAGCAAAGAGCGCATGCTTGTCCTCCAGCAATAATGAATGAAAATATGATATGACTTCGCTCCTCGCGATCTGCGCTCAACCTGTTAAAATGTCAAAAGATTGAACCTTTGCAATTTTCAGTAAAATTCCTCTAATCTAGTCAGAGCATACTACTAAATGCAATGAAAAAAAGAAATCCCAACTTAGTTCAAAATTTCCATAGACCCAAACACTGTCTGAAGAACCAGACAGATAAATTAATACCTCCATCATACTAGTAAGTAGCTGAGCAACAACCTATTTTGTAATATGCTTGTCTTGAATACGAAATCACTTTTGCTACTATCAGTTACTTTGGAATCTGTTGGCTTGCGTATTTTGCCTTAGAGCAATGTTCTTTGTGCAATTTTGCTGATGGCAAATTTAATGGTCTCGTTAGAAGTATAATACCGACGGTGAAACTACCAAACCATGTAACTTGTTTGCAGTGTTTAAAAATCACCGCACCCCATTTATTTTTTTAAGGGAGAACAAATCAGAATTATTTCCTGAAGTTTTTACAAAATTTCTCTCCCACAGAGAAAAAAAAATCTGTGAAGTTAGTAAGAATTGATGTTGAACAGTTTTTCATTAAAAAAATATAGTACCTATAACAAGAAGTTCGCAACATTGCAAACTGAGATCTGTGGTTTCGGAGTTTCAATGTACTTTTGTCAAACCAAGGCAAAAGGCATAGGTCCAATAGTGTTCCGAAATTCGGTTTATCACCTGTGGAAATCAGCGCAACAATGTTATGGAGTTAGTTGTAATGCTACTCAGCAGTTAAAAGTTGACTCCCTCAATTTGTTCGCTGTCAATAAAAACGTAAGTACTGAGAGAGCTAAGATAGAAGTTTGCTGTTAAAATGCTAATCATGTTGCATTTACAAATTGGCATTGCAACTATTAGATTTAAGAGGCTGTATGCTTACTTACAACATGCTATGATGAAGCTCAATACAAATAGTGAATAGATGCATGGCAAATGAGCTGAAGAGGAGGTGGCAAACACATCTATCAACAGAGGCAACAAGGTTGCATAAACGCGTGTAGTCCGTTCGGAATGTTCTCCATTCCCTGGGTTGTAGTTTCTGGAACAATGGTTGTCACTTCAATTGAGATATATCATTCCTTAAAATGTAATTAGACGCACTCATTCAATGAAAGTTTAACTAAATGGGTCAGTTGTGCTGGTCACAGAATCGTGTTTTGATGCTTGATTCTTGTAGATTAGCTTAAAAAAAGAAGATCCGTCCAAACAGCTACTTTCTGCGTTCAATATTATCCAAGATATTGCGCCTTAAAAAACTCGATTTATAACATCATCCACTGCAGTAGTACATACCATATTCTGATTTACTGCCGTGGATGACGTCAAAAACCCGACTTTTCAAAGAACAATATCTCGATTAATATTGAACTTAGAAAGTTGCTGTTCAGACAGAGCTTCTTATTTTTAGCTATTCTACAAAAATCAAGCATCAAAACACGATTCTATGACAAGCGCAACTGATCCATTGGAGGCGTTAAGAAAGAATTTTGATTTTAGGATCAAAGTTAAGAGACTTCTTTTGGCAAAATTCAAGGTAGCGTTGCATCAGCAAGAAAACAATCTGCAAGAAGATGTAGAGCTCTCCCTTCGCTCTGACTCTTAATTGAGTTTTCAGTGATTTCGGCCAACTTTTTGTCATCCGTATGCCTTCATCGCCATGCTTGCCCTTTACATTTTCATGTTGCATCCCTAGTTAGTAGATGTTACCAATCCTTGTTTAAACATACTTGATTTGAAGGGCGTGGAGAACAAGTTGCACAAGTGCAGTTTTTGTTATTTTCAGAAATACAAGTTTGAAGTGGCGATATTACATGGCTCTGTTTGGTGGCAAGAAAGTTCAAACTGACGTTTTGATGCTTAAAAATATGCATTAAGGCTAGTTTTACTTGAAATCAATAATATCTCAATTTTTTCAAAAACAGCTTTCATGCACCTTGACCTCCAAACCCCTCATTTCAAATCAAAGCAGATCAGAATGTCAGTTGAATTTCTTAAATTTCGTCTCACAAAACAATAAAAAAAAAAATTCAGATTAGTAAAGAGTTCAGCTTTATTTTCAGTCAATCTACTTGCCAAACATCATGACAGAATATCCATAATCTTCATTGTTTTTTTTTTTTAAATGGGTTCTTTGAATGTTCATAGTTTGTTTTTTTTTCTGGTGTGATATGCAATAATCTTTTTTGGTTGATTTTCTGTCCAAATTTTGACTATGCAAGATGTATTGTACGCTGTGATCAAAGTTACCTGTCTTCGCTCTTGTCCTATCCTCTTGTTGAAATCATCAAAAAACTCATCGAGGCCTATGCAGAACATTATAACAAGCTGGTCAACAAACGCGAAGGTATGACACGCTACCATGTTGATCATAAGGACGAGGAAGCCAATCCACACCTCGAATTCAACGTGCATAAATACTTGTGGAAATCGCGTGACACAGTAGTGCTTCATAATTTCTGTCGAGTCTTTCTTCACCGTAATGAGGCCCGTTATCAAAGAGCTGATATGCTCCACTGAAAATTTAGAAATGTATGCAATTTAGCCTGAAAGTTATTTTTGAAAATTTTGACAGAATTAAAGTAAATTAAAAGTACCCCATACATTTGAAACAGAAAATTTTAATTATTTCAAAAATAGAGCTTGGTTTTAAAATTGGCTCCTTTAAATAAAAGAAATAGGTAATAAAATGTGCAAGTTTGTAATTCCTTAATGTCATGACACTTCTAGAGCTCTCAAAGTCAAAAGTGAAGGTAGACCGATACTCACCAAAAGTGACAGCAATTATGGATAATGTTAGCACATTGTATTTGTAGCTTAAATATTTTCGATGTCCGTAGTATGTCTCTAGCACTTCCCATTTTTTTATCAGTTCTGGCCATTTCATGGACAAGCGAAGAAACTGAGTCATGGCAATCGTGGATACTCCAAAGAAAAAGATCGTGCCTGGATTGAAATTAAGAAAAGTTGATTTAACAATTTTAGGAAGGAATTCAATACCACCTCCTTCTTTTTCACCCTCTATTGCAAGGCGTCCTCTCTCTTCAATGGACACCTTGTAGCCAAAAAATTGACCTCACCATTTGAAAAAGAAAACTTCAGTAAATCGATTCAGTCTTTTCAGTCGATTCAATTTCAGTCAATAGATCTGAATGATATTTATGTTCAAAATTTGCAGAAAAGCAGCTGGTCGGCCAAGCAGAATTTGTTTTTTTTTTAGAGAAATCTGTGTCACGTTACTATTTGGACCCTTTGTTAAATCTAAAACACAGAGGGTCAATTTTACCGGGCCAAGTCCAGTGATGTTTGCCACTCATTACTCTGCATCGGTTTTTAGATTACGAGAATGGAATTACCTCCTTTAAGAATATTGGCTCCTGTATCCCGCAACCATAATATACTAGCGAGTGTCATCGCCGAGTTACAGAGGATGGCCCCAATTGAGAAAGCAACCCGGAAACTGAGCCATCTAAATTCCTCGTGGTTCAAGGGTATGAGACACATCCATTGGCCCAGGAAGATAAACAGACTAGACGCTTGGCGAAACGAATCTTTTGGGCAGTACTCCACATCGTCCCATTCCTCGATCCGTGGTGTGTCTAAATCCACGGCATTGGTACTTTTCGGTTTGATTTTTGCTTTACCTAAAAAGCGAATGAGCTAAGATTTACTACTTGCTGAAAACCATTCTCCTGAAAGTTTCATCAATGTTATTTGTTAAGTTTGATCTCATGATGTTCGTAAAAAAAATCCACGTCTTATTCTGTATAGAACTTTGATTGCATTTTGATGATTTCTCATCAATTTGGATTTCCATTTGCTGATCTAAAATGAATTGCTGATCAAACTACACATATTTCGAGCTTGCTCTCATTCTTCTCCGGTCATTGATTTCTTTTACTGTGATGATACCATAATACAGGTAATCATAAGTTCAGGGCCCATTTTCACTTAATAACGTTTTCTTTCGTAGTCTTTCTAACAATGAGGCAAAGATGAAAATGGGATATTTTTCTGTTTCTTTCAAATTAAATAGACTAATTTAATATGAGCCCTTCAATCTTGAGAAGGCTCTAATGTTTTAACATTTTCTACTGTCAGGGTCGGATTCACATTTTTAGCGCCCTAGGCTAAACTTAAAAGTAGCCCTTAAAAGTAGGCGCTCTCGTGGGGGGGGGGGTTCCCCTAGAAGCCCCTCCCCTCCAGGTCAGAAGGAGGATGTTAGGTGTCAAGAAAATGTTCAAATTCACTTTTAAAAAAACTTGATTTCAAACAGTTTTGAGGTACATTTTCGTTTGCAAGTTGGTTTTGGAAAATAAAAAGTAACAAAAGACTCGTTAAATTAAAAAAAAAAAAATTCTCAAAGATTTTGCGCCCCTCAGAATGTTGCGCCCTAGGCTACAGCCTATGTAGCCCATTGGTAAATCCGGCCATGTCCACTGTAAAGAAAAAGGAACAAATTGAAAGGAGCTCCTAAAAATTTTAGGAAGATTTTCCTATTTTGTATATACATCCAATCCCACAGTCTAAATTTGAAGTATTTTTTATTTTGTATATATTTGGGAGGGTACTTTTTTAAAAATTACTTTTATGTGTACATACTTGATTATGATCTTATTCTATTTTCTACTTTTGATTGAATAAAGAAGGATTTTTCTTTCCTCTTTCGTTATCTAATTATGTATGACTTTATTTCTGTCAAGCAGTTTCTCCTTTCTTTTAATCAGACAAATTAGCAAGTGTACAAGGAAATTGGGCATCGTCTCTTGTAGTAAGGCTCGTTCTGGTCAAATCTAACTATTGAAGTTTGAATTATTTTTAACGATCGTAAAATGGAATGCTTTAGAAGACAATTTACTTACTTGAAAGAAAATCAAAAGTAGTAGATCTCACCTTTTTTAGTCAGATGTTGGTAAAACTTCCCCAAAAATCCTCCCTCAGCAGGAACTTTAGTTTTATCAGCCAACATTCCAAGTTCACAATTATATCCAGCAAGGAATCACTTCATAAATTTATCATTAGTTCCGTTATCTAATTCAAATTTTAAGTTTTAGTCAAAAAGACTTCGGTTGACCTGCATTAACTGCGCATCAGATTTCGAGAAATAATCTTTAAAAGTAATTTGTCACCAAGATGCTCTAATCGATTTTACTCTATCCAAAGAATTGTCTCCTTTTGTGTGCTTTTAACATTTGACATGTTCTCTCAAGGGCTCAAATTAAAGCCTTGACTGAATAGAAGAGAGAGTGTCAGTCGCAAAAGTATTGTTTCACAGCCCCTCATTTGCTTCATAAATTATTCAAAGGGCTTTTAACTGTACAGTTTTATCTTACCATCTGCACAGCAAGCGTCGTTTCATGACAAGTAACCTGTCAATATAAGCATTTCATGCTTGGATCAAAATGGCCACAACCTGCAGGCTGATAATCGATATTGATAGACCAAGTGATGGGCAGCGGAAAAATGGAGCAATCCTACAGGTGGAAAAGGGTGATTGGTACAGACCATGCAAGGAGGAAAATAATGAATTGACTGTAAAGTCTCCTGTGATTTGCTATTAGTTTGACAAGAGACTAGGTAATAACTCATATTATTGTAAACATCCACTTCCACTAAAATGTGATTGCTGAATTCTGCCTTTGTCTATCAATTTCAATGATCAGCCTGCTGATCACGTTTTTCATAAGTCTTAATATTGGTTTAAAATTGAACTATATCAAATGCAGGGGCTGCAGAGTTCAAATTAAAGTACATCCATACCGGTAATACAAACTAGTAGTTACTAGTAGTTAATAACTACCAAAATATAGAATATCAACAGTGAAACTACCAGACCACGTATACCGGTTTGCGACGTCCTGTCATACTTTATTTTTTAGATGGAAAACTACTCAACGTCAATCCTTGATAACTTCCGTGATATTCATTTTCTGTGTGAAGAAAAAACTGTGAAAACTTCAAGGAATGATTTTAGTTTGTTCTCCTTCACAAAAATAAAATGGGGACGGAGATTTTTAAACACAATGAACGACATATGCGGTCTGGTAGTTTCACCGTCGATATACTTTGCTCAAGCACTGGTTTTGCTGTTAACTTTTAGGAAAGTACTGAACAGACCAATGTAATAGCGCAATCCAGCTGTTGTATTCTGAAAATCTCTAGCGGAAACTCTAGTGAAGAAGTATCTGAAGTTGTAAGAATTGTCTTCTATCCATCAATTTCATCTTTGAATTTTACCATTTGATTAAGGTCAGCTCCGAGTAGATAAGGGTTTTCACGAAATTTTTTTTGGATATGGACAGCTACAGTATGCTTCTTCACTTTTTTGTATCAAAGGACGTAGGTCAAAATGACCTTGAGGTTCAGAGCAGTTCAACTAAATATTTCAGAAAGTAAACCCTTCTGAATTTTCAAAACGCTCTCTTCTCAAAACTACAATTTTCATAATGCGCACTTTTGCTGAAGAATCCTTCAATTCATAGCTCAAAAATGCAAGCATTATTCCCAGAAAAAGCGTATGCTGAGTTATGACTTTTTTCATATTTCTTTTAACGCCCGAAAATAAGAATGAAGTGGAACAAGAATCTTGACGTACGGTGCAGAGCATTGTCTTGATGACGAGAATTTTGCAGTTTTTTGCTTAATTTGTTACAGGAAAGGAAAAAAAGCGAGGCTGACTAACAAATCATTATTATTTTTATTTCAAAATCAACAATCAGATATTCATTGAAATAACCTAGAACAAAAGGTAGTCAAATCGTGGTTTGTTCTTCCAACTTAATCCGAATGATGGGATGAAAAATATTTAAAAATATCCTTACAAAAATCAGGAGTAAATCACAGTGATTTAGAACCGAAACACAATTCGAACAGTTTAGAATTAAGGATCGAATCTTACGAACTAGTGAATAAGGACCTTAGGAAAACAACTAACCCCTTTTTTAAAAAAAAACGGATTGAAAAGTTCTGAGAAAGCCGAGATACAGGATGAAAAAAGTAGAAGGACGTAAGTTGCAAGAGCTGAGAGAGCAAACATATTTGAGGAGATTCTTGTAGATTATCAAGCTGACAATACTTTTACTCGTTACATTCACCTGATCAATCAGCACACTTTCAGTTTAGAGGAGCAAACCTTATTAGAAGGAAGAACAAGAAATGATAGTTGGACCGATTAGACTGAAATTGGCCTAACTGCAATCCTTTTTGCCTTAGTTTCCTCCTCATGTTGAATTTTTTTAGGAGAAATAGAGTAAATATCTGTAGTTACGGACTAAGGAACTGTTACTACATTTTCACCCATTCAAGGAATCAGGGGAAAACTATTCGCTGCACTACGCCACTTTAATTATTACTCCAGTAACTAGTATAAATCTGTGCAGATATAGTATATTAAAAAAGTGGAAAAATATAAAAACAAACATAATTAAAGAGAAAATTACTTGGACGATAAAAAGTTTTATTATTCTCTCCCTAACCCTATATCGACGGTGTAAGTCGGCAACCACGTAACTCGGTTTGTGACGTCGCAGTCTTCCCGTCATACTTTATTTTTTCAAACGAAAAACTACTCAACAGCAATTCTTTAAAACTGCCATGATTTTTCTTCTTTTGGCGAAGAAAATTCTGCAAAAACTTCAAGAAATGATGTCAATTTGTTTTCCTTTAAAATAATAACATGGAAGCGGAGATTTTTAGACACCGCAAACGAGATATGTGATTGCGGACTTACGCCGTCGATATTCTTTTCTTAAAGACAAATAAAAATTCCCTTGCCTGTAGCGCACTTCGCAAATTCAAGGGTCCTGTATATTGGGCATGGTGTTACTTGTCATGGCCATTCTTTATGCAAACCAGGATGTCTACTAAAATTTTATTTTAGGTTTTCCAGATATTTTGAACGAAATTCCTGATCTTTTGCACGAGCAAATTGACACTCTTGATTTTATGCCATCATAATGAATGAAGTGAATTAGACGTTCAACTTTTGCATTTGCTAAAATGCATGTAATTTAAAAATGTTTGAAGCACTTGGAATTTCCTGATTCACGACCGAATGCAAATAATATAACTTTCCTAAAATTGTCAGTTACATTCATTTGGCTTTCAACTAAAAATTTTGCCTTAAACCTTCTTGTGAATTTCTCTTTAATTATGTATACATACAGAAAGTGCACAATATTTCGAGGCTAAATGTTCCTAAAATTTCTATGGAAAAAATAGGATCAAGAGAGAAATCAGGCGACATTTGATGCAGTTAGACTGATTTTGGTTGAATCTGTCCAGTTTCGGGCAAAGCTCGGAAGTTTTAAAATTCCGTGGAGCAAAAAAATGTATCTGCAAAATAATTAAAAATCTGTAACTGGTATTGATTTTTAGTGCAGGTTTTTGCATGCTTCTTATTTCTTGGTTGCCATCTTGTCGTCTTCCTATACTGTACAAGTCTTTATTGAGTATATGTTACCGGACCAAAACTAATGAAAAGCCTTCTCACCAAAATTCTGATGTCATTGGACTCCATTTCCATAAATGTATCTAATTATAATGCTCTTCATAATATGGAATTAGGTTTGATTGAATGGGGCAGCGGCGAGGAATTTTTGCAAGGTTGTGTTTTGAATCTCTAACATAAAATTTTGAGATATAACCATGAAGTTCATTAAAAAGTTCAAAAAAGTATTATAAAGGGGAGAAAAAGCTAATAAAAATCTGGCAAATAAAAAGCTGACAGTCGAGTTAACGTAGCTAGGTGATGCCTAAAATTGAGTTCAACCGATCAGTTTCCGCAAGTCTACGACATTAGAGCTTGTCTAAAATATAATTTCAAAAGGGTCCCATTTTTGGCAGATTCCAAAAGGGATTTCTTGGCCATTTAGGGTTAAGAAAAATCTGAAGAATTCTTAAAAGCTTAATTCACTCCATAATTAAAACAATGAATTAAAAAAAAATGGATGCCACTGACCCATTGAGCACAGCTGGAGATCGTTCTTATACCTTGAGCATAACTTCCAGAATTTGGTACTTGTCAAAATTAAATGACCGGATTTGTTTTTTAATTAAAGCAATAAAAATATTATTCACAAAGAGAGCTAAAGGCTATTTTGAGAGCAGACTAAAGTTTGATGGTTGAGATTGATAATCCTCATCATATAATGCAATAGTGAGGTCCAACATGGGCAAAAAGTTTGATATTATGATTTTTAAGAAGAGGATTACCTCGGTGGAAAATTTGAATCGTTGTTGAAAATTAATTGATGATAAAAAGAATGTTGCCTTAACTTGCAAATAAGTAACTATAATTTTAAGATTCAGCCAGATTTTCAGTCAGTATACATATATTTCTTTCCTGTGTTTAAACTAAATCCTGAGGAGGTATTGAGCGATTCCAAATCCTACGATTGATTGATTTTCCTTAAACTCACTATGAAACATGACTTAATTTAAACACATCCAGGAATGTTGGCCGTTCCTTCATCAATTCTCCACTTTCAACTCATTGGGAAATGACTTGTCGTATTTAGCCAAGTTTAAGTTAAAGCTGCTCGTAGGGGTGTCTAAACAAATTCTTATTGATAAGCTATCGGTTACTACTCGTTTTAAAAAACGATACACTTCGTTAAGCCGCTTTTGTCAGAAACAGAGTCTTGTCTACTTTTGAACGGAGCTGTTTCAATAGCTTACTGAAAACCCCTAGCTGTTCACAGATAAATACGCAAACACCAGCTGAAGAACTTATCGATTAAAAATTTTGATCATGAAAGAATTGACATTAGAAAACTTTTTTGCAGTGGAAAACTAATCTTATCTAGCTGCTGGTGCTTCGGCATTGCACTATGCCCTACTGTTGCTAAGGTCATGCGAATTAGCAGTGCGGAATGGAAGGAGATCAAAATACAATATCAAATTTGAGTTACTCAATATATGAAAATGTTTTGAAACTTTAAAACGAAATCATAATAATGCACTTCACATCGAGATTGCACAAAAAGAACCGTGATTAAATCTCATTTCCACGCCACATGACTGATTGTGTTCAAAGCAATTTCTCCTGCAAATTATATTCTTGTTGTCTGAACGATACGAAAACAAGTGAAAAAAGAAAGATGCCTTCGTGAAAAAATGGAAAAAGTAAGAAAAAATAAAACTGTAGAAGATAATATAGTAATTGCCGTAGTCTTACTCAAGTAAGAAACACGATTCAAAATTTCGTTATGTTCTCACAGGCTTTTTACCCTTGATGACGGGAGGTTTTCCTGGAATTGAGCCTTTCTTTCTTCGGCTTGTCTGAAAAAAACAAAAAGTACATGTTAGAGAATAAAATATTTTCAAAATATGGGCTACATCTTAGCCCTTAATTGGGGATCATCTCACTTTGGGAACTTTTGCTTAGCCAAGAAATGACATGCTTCTTAGCCATGTGAAGAGATTCAATATTTGATGAAAATTTGACCAATGTTTGGTGAAATTCTGAGAGTTTCATAAAGGATGTCCTTCATACCATTAAAAATCAAGAATAATGTCATTGACCTTGACACCAATGAAACCAGTGAACTGTAAAAATTCCCTCTCTCGAAATATTTAACAATATTTTCTAATTTGTGTTGATTTTTAATGATACATGGAAAGAAGAGACAAAAATTGAAAAATTGAAATATTGGAGCATTGATCTACAAGAGGAGCATTTTGCAAAAATTCGAATACAAAAAATTCTCGAAAACAGTGCACCAAACCTGAGCTAAATGAGTTTGAAGTTTAGGATTGAAACTACGTTCACTTACTAATATTCATGAGGCTTCATAAGTATGGAAACATTGCAACTAGGTTAACTTATGAATAGAATTAATAGATAATTGGATGGCTTCAAGAAGAGAAAAATCTACCGACAAAGGGCCCTAGTACAATCAGTGGTCAGAAAGAAGTTGAAAAACTCATCAATTTCAAAGTGAAAACTCTTAAAAAGTAGCTAAAATATCCGAAATAGAAGACACTTTTAGTTCTTTTTGGAAATGTGCCACCTTACACTGTTGCAATTTTTTTCCCTTTAGTTCCGATAAATTTTAATAAAAATTTCACATGAAATTTAAGTTTATTTAAGTTGCCTATTCTACAGTTTATTTTGTGTTTAGCATCAATGTGAGAGCTTTTGGAGTTTATCAGATTTTAATGCCAGCTTTTTATTTCATGGATTTTCCTTTTTAACATAAATTTCACTTAAAAAAGAGCAGAAAAGGCTATCTAACTTGTACATTTTGACAATTTTTTTATGTTATTTCAAACAAGACAGTCAATGCTACTCTTGAATTTTATGAAAACACATACGATAGGTCACTTGTTGCTCATGGCGTCCTCTTTATATAGTTGTAACTCCTTATGACGTTTCTCGAAAAAAAAATTTCCCAAGAACAACGTTCATTTTTTCAAGTCCTGGCTTTTTGTTTCTTATTGTAACATTTCTCAAAATAACTTTTTTCAGGAAACAACATTCAACTTTTAATGCCCCTTCGAAAACGTTATTACCAGATACAACTAGGTATAGATAGATCCATCCTGCTGAGAGACAACCAATTGCTTTTATTAACGGGTAAAACGAAATTTTTGAATGAAATAAACGGTTAGGAAACAGAAGAACTTACTTTTTTGGTGATGTAGCTCTTTGTTCTAATCTTCCGATTTGAAAGCGGCAATCTTGGCCTATTGAAATCGGAGGGCTTTTTGACTCTATAGATTCTGACCAACCAGTGCTCCGTTGTGTATGCTTCGTCTAGGTAAGTGAGATCAAAGTTTTTATTTCCTATCACCACATTCCTTGTCCGATCGTAACCTGCTGGACTCCTGTAGTCAAGCTGTGAACATCAATACGCTAGGATCAGTCACCGAAGACAAATAATTTTTTAGGCCCACTTCTACATACTATTTTTGCGAATTACAGGCGCAAAAACGCAAAGTTTTCCCTCTTATTTGGGAGTTTTTGAGCTAAGCTATGGCATGAAGAAAATTGGGATAAGGAGATAATTAATTTTCAAAAGACTCCAAGTTTTAAAACCCCTAAAAGTAAATAGAGAATACAACATAAAATCAGTAATTATCAATTAACTACTTCAGTGAGTAACTGCGATAATCTGGTCTAAAAAGCCGTTTGAGGGTAGTAACGGATAAGATATTCAGATGAGATACTTTGTTCTGGAAAAAATGGATTAATTGGACCTACGTTGATATGGGTATCTTTGTGAGCAGGAAGCTTGAATCAATTAATTCCAATGTAAACAATAGACAGTAATTTATAACATGAAAGTTGATTTTTTCAACATATTTAGCATGTCATATAGAGGAACATGACTTCATTCAGTGTCAACTAAATAAACTCAAAATAGTTAATATTTTTTACGAGATTATGACGTAGTTTCTGTCCAAAATTTTGCTGATTTTTGCATGAAATAAGGAGAGAGCATCAGTGATTACCCCAAGAGTTTCCTGGTAAAAATACAATTTGAGAATGGAAATTTTGCAGCACTGAAATTGAGTTTCATTTGTCTGGAAAATTAATAATATAAATCTCACCCTGTTCGGTGGTCTATTAGTAAGCTGACCTTGACTGATAGTAGTTTACCTAGTCACCTTAATTCATACATGCCATTGTCCTATGAATAGCTAAACGTAAAAAACCCCTACTTCAATTCCAACGTTCAAAAATCCTCTGATGTTCCATTTTCCTCAAGGTAAACAAATCAAAAAGCGTCCTTGATACTTTTTGTGATTTTTTAAGATTGAGTGCAGAAAATTCACACAAAAATCCAATGAAAACTGTTGATTAGTTTTTCTTTAAAAAATGATAAAAAACAAGCGCAGACCTATGACATCGCAATCCAAGATAAGCATTGTTTGATTTAAATCATCCACATAGAGGTTCATCAAACAAGATAACTTGGTTAAGTTGAGGAAGCATTAAAATTGTGATGATCGCCCTAAACAAGTGTTCCTAGAGTGCGAGAAAACAAAGTAGGCACAAAAAAATAACATACCTTGAGCTCTCCAAATCTATAATAGCTTAATTTGTACATGAGACAGTTCAACAGCACAGGAGATCCCTCTTCATCGACTCGGAATTCGCCACGATCTGTGAAGTAATCACTTTCCTGGAAAACAAAGATTATCCATAATATTACTGCAGGTTGCCGGAAGAATTTTCTCCTTCAATTCAACAAAAAAAAATACATGGTCCTCCTTTGAGAGTAGAAACAGGATTAGGCAATACTCAAGTCTTTCGTCGGGCACTTAGGATAAGGAAGGTTTGAGGCTGTAATATGGGAGGGAAAGTAAAGGCTCCCGTTATAAGACAACAAAAAATTGAAAAAATTACAGCGGATTTTTTTTTGCATCATATTGGCATCAAAAAACTGATGAAAGTGGAGATGGGGAGGATATTCTGACTGACCTTCTATAATCCATTTTGGCGATTTGAGTTTACCGCGAATATGGATTTTAAGGCAAGAAGAGGTTTAAAAAATAGGAAACCCGACTTAGGTTGTTTACAGACACAAAGAGACTCAACACGAGTCAAAAATGATTATGCAGATTGAGTGAAAATAATCAGGGACACAGTGGAACTCAACATGAGTCAAACAAAGATTTCATGGAGTCGATAAAAATATGTAATTATAGTCCACTCTTTCTTCGTCCAGATTTTATTAAAAGGCTGATCGAATAAACACTGAATTAGGGTAATGAGTACATTCTGATGTGAAGTTCAACGAATGCAAATAATTTGGAACTTCTTATATCAGCCAAATCATTTTCATTATAAAATTTCCGAGTTGAAAACAAAACAAAAAAACATTAATTTGATTTGAATGAATACCGCCTCATTTCTTCAGCTACGAGAAAGGTCTGATGAAGAGTAAAAGACCTCGAGGGCATTGGGCGGAAAATTGGCCTCTGTCTTACCTTAATTTCTTTGGGATGTTCACCTTCAGCAATCCTCACCATCCACAGGAATTTGTTGATGTCGTCACCAGAGTATCCGATGACACCTCCAAAAATGACAAGAACGTAATCGACATCTAACGACAACATCACTTTGTAAGCTTCAATCTCAGTGGATGACATTGCTTTACCGACCTGAAAAGGAAGGACAAACATGACCATGGTTTCAATTCAGTGAAAAATTCTAGGAAAAATGTAAATCAAACCTTTTTGATTGAGAGGGATTTGCTTTCAGAGGTCCATCAGGGGGCAATATCATTGAACTTTGGTCAAAATGGACCGCGTTTAACAGAAAGGAACCAAGCCACATCAGCTTTTGCCAATTTTAACTGGGCAATTTAATTTTTTACGAGAAAACGTTTGTGCGGATCCCTTTGAAAATGTTAAGGAATTTGCTTCGTACTGTGGAGAAAATTCACTGAAATTTGCACGAAAATCCGCACAACTGTTTTCATGTGAAAAATTTAACTAGCCGATTAAAGTTGGCAAAAGCTGATGTGGCTTGATTCCTTTCTGTTTAATGCGGTCCAAATGATGTTTAACAACTTTTTTTGGGGGCTCTTTGGCGACACAAACCACCTCTAGTATATAAATTTTGAACTATTTGAACGTACTAGCATCTCTAAAAATCGAAGTATTAATTTTGTATGATCTTATGAAACAATAGATGAAAATACGATAGGCAAAGCCCTGTTGTGACAAATCTGGAAAAGCCACGGTACATAACAAGTTAACAGATTTGTGTTTTAAGTCAGAAACTTCAAAGAATTTCTGTTGAGTCACAAAATAAATTTTGAACTTCGAAGATAACAAAAGAGAGAAAAAAATAATTGATGCATACCAATGCAATATGTGAATTATTCCACGTGTTGTTATCCACTAGTGTTGTTCGATTTGCCATTCCAGCTATCTGATAGCCGTAATCCCACCAACTCATTATTCTTGCATCGTTGGCTGTGTTTTGGGATAACCAGTGGTACGCTTCTCGGAAGTCATCCAGAATCAACCTTGAGCTGAAAAATAGGCAAGGAAAATACTTTAAAATAAAGGCGTTTCCAAAAAAATTTTTCTTCTTTTTCAAAAAAAAAAAAAGAAAAGATGAAATCTGATACAAGTGCATGAAATTTTTAAAGAATAATCTTGATAGGAAAATCATACAAAATTATACAAGGAAAAACAAGGATTCATCATTATTACACATATAAAATACTACATGAGATCTCCTCCGTCACAAACTGACACATTTTTTCACATCATTTACTACTTTCACTTGTGTTCTAATAAAGACAATTTGACTTTTGAGACTGGGAAATGGTATACGGTATAGTGTCTTCTACTGAAACTTATTAACAAGCAAGGTAGCATGTATTCCTTCATTTCAAGGAAAAAAATTATGATTCAGTTCCTTTGCAGAGTTTTGATACTAATCTAAGTTTGTGCATGGAAATATTAATTGAACAAGGAGTTTTCAAACATGTTCAACTTTCTTGATTCAGTCCATTGAATGAGTTCAAGAAATTCTTACTGTCCATCTACTACTAATAATCTTACTTCAATTTTTTTACTCAAAGTTTAACTTTAATAATTTGTTAGCTCTCTTTGCATTCATTCTTACTGCCATAGTGTGTTTTTCTTCTTCTTCTCTGTTATTTACATTGTCGGTGTAGTTTTACTTTCTTTGTGCAAAACATCTCTGTACAAATGACTTCCAACATACTAAAAGCTAAATAAATGAAAATTAAATGAATACATTTTTTACCAAAATTCCAAATATTTTTGAAGACATGACTTGATACTGTTAAAATTGTAAAAATTAATTGTTGATGATAATATTAATTATATTGTTGATATTGTTATTGTTTGGTGAAAATAATTTTCAGAGCTTTTGTTTTGTTTTTGATGTTCCTCTAGATTGCCCATCACCCTGATGGAAACTACAGGACAGAAGGGATTAATCTAAGACTGAATTCCTGAAGAATAAGATTTCTTTTAACCAATTTGTGCAATTCGCTTTAGTTTGATCAGTTTTAATTTAGCATCAGGTAAATGAACCCAGAAAACAACAGTCAAAACCGAGCAATATTCAGGAGGCCCGTACTGGGTTGGGCTAAACTATGCTCAACTCACTAGGAAAAACATTTACTTAATGATCTATTCCTGACCCCGTAGAGTAAACAATGTGCTTGAACTTGTGTTTGAACAGATGTCACTGTGCACCAGCTTGAATATCAAAGCGCACTCAACAGCAATAATCCTACCGGTGTTCGAAGTTAAAAAATAGACATGGGGGAACTGATGTGTTTTTTTTTCTTCTCCTTGAGATTGTTGGATTCTAATACAACATTGCGCTCTCTGTTGGCAAATTATTGACTAAACTGCTCACAACTTGAGCTTTGGGATACAAGAGAGCATTTCCTGTTGGAAAATCAAGTTCTCATTTTGTCGGTCAACTTAGCGAAAATTGCTTTCTTGACAAATTTTTATCTGAACACTAAGGTTCTTTTGCTTGTGGACAATCACATTTCAATAAATTCTTTAAAAAAAGAAAATAGCAACGTACCCATCACTACTGTAGGAGGCTAAAACGATACTAGGACTGGAGTAGGCGTTGCTTGTTACCCAAGTGCAATGCATAGCAAACATCATCAACAAGATGAGCGTGACGATTACAACAATGCCTCTAACATTTGTTCCGATTTCATCGGACTCCTTCTCTTGCTCATGTTTCATTTTGCGCAGTTTTCCAGCCTGAAATGGAAAAAAAAATTATTTAAAAAGATAGCTACTAAAAATTATTAAAAACAAAGAGACATTTTGTTGCATTGTGAAGGATATCGTCACCTTCCTGCCAAAATATCACAATCCTAATTTAAGCTTTGGTGCTACGTTGCCAAACTTCACAAACTTTTTCAATTTTTTACAGGGAAACTGATGAACAGAATCACAAGGAAATGCTACCTAAAATTTCTTTTGTCATCATGGTTAATGTCTAAAATTATCATAAAAGTATGCGAAAAATTTTAGAATTAGAATTATAACAATATTGAGATATCTGGCAACGAAGCATCTGAGCGTGTTGCTTGTGATAATTTGGCCGGAAGGTACACATATATCTAAACAAAAACTTTCAGTCCTCAGAGTATTCTCATGATTGGAAAAAAAAAACAATACTTCTTTTATTGCTTTCAATCGGAAATAGACAAGGTTTCAAAGACATCTGGAGGTTGCAAAAAAAAAGGGGGAAAAAAGACAAGGATAATGTTACGGCTGCCAGTCTTTCAATTCAAATTATGAGAGAAAAGTAATTTAAATTGATGAAAGTACTATTCTGTATCCCAAGTCGTTTCTACTTTTTCGTTATGAATAGATAATGAAATCTGATTCCCATTATTTTAGACAAAGACGATTTTACAAGTTGGCGACATTGTTTTTCCTCCATTTTAATTCAATTAAATTATCGATTCTTAATGAGACAAGCTGCCTCACCAAGAATCGATTGATTTACATACATTTAAATGAAGGGAAAACAATGTTGCACACTTTCAAAAATCGCCACTGAGTCTTTAAAATGAATAAATTTAAAAAAGAAAAAAATTGTAACTACACTGATGAAAATATCTGGCAATAAATAAAAAATATTGTTGTATGGCGTGTGCCTGAGCCTGCAGCATTAACTTAGAGCCAAATGAAAAAAAACAATGTGACAATAGTTCTTACAACGTCAATGGTAGTTGAACTTTTTCAGGCTTTAAAATACTATAGGGTACACCAACCTTATCATAGAGATGAGCATTGCTCTCATTTTTGTTGTTTGATGGAACTTCCTCGTCGCGAAGATACAGTTCGAAGATTCTTGAGAAAGCAATTCCACTTAGCATACATACAACTGGCGTCAGTGTAAGCATGAGACGAACCATTACTCCAGCAAAATATACAGCTGTTAGAGCATAAAGAATGACTGAAAACAAAAAAATATTTTTTTACAATGCAGGAGAGGAGATGGACTGAGACAAAATTGATGCTCCCACTTTCTGTATTCTTACAAATACTTAGCCATCTTAGGTGATTGCGACTTCAGAGATTGTTGATCTTAAAGGAACTTGTAAGACTCATCAAAAGGAATTCTTGCGAGTTAATAAAATTGAGTTTTGTCTATTTAGCTGTATCTAAAGAAATTGAAGCGCTTATTTTGAAAAGGTGCCAACTCTGAAAAAAAATATTTTCAGGAGACAAGAAAACTACAAAAAGGGTGGAAAAAGATTACTTTTCTGTCAAAAACTAAATTTCGAAAAAAATCCGACTTGACACCATTTTAAAATGAGCACTTCATTAACAAGCAGGGCTACCTTGCTTAGAGTTGCTAATTTGTAATGGATTTGCATGAAGGAAAAACAGCAATACCAACTTACAAAAATTGCCACTAAAACTCTAACTAGAATCATGGGAGTGACACTAAAATTATAAAAGTCTACAAAACTTAAGAGCTCAGACCCTCACTAAAAAAATTAAAAAAATCGATGTGATATTGAGGAATAATTTGAGAAGATATTATTTGAAATGAAGATTGAAGAGAAATTGTCTTTTAAAATTCTTTAAAAAAATTCTTTTAAAATAACTGAACAGAATATAAAGATATGAAAGAGAGGATGGGAAAAAAAGGACAGGAACCTACCAAAAACGCGTTCATCATTGATCTTCTTGATGCAGTACCAAAGTCCGACAGGAAATGTTGTGATTAGGATATGAAGGTCAAAGAAGAACGAAAACCAAGTTGTTGGCTGATGTTCTGAGACAGAGGCAATGATTGGGATGTGAATCTTAGCGTAGGTTGTGTCCCACAGTGAATAAAACCTGTAAATAAAAAATTGAAACATGAATCAGATGTCGAGGCTTTGTTATTTTCCATTTTCATACTTTAACAAATCTTTCGATTCTGAAATCGATTGAAGCGAATTTTTTTGCATTTTTCATATCCCTTGATCTGAGTACAAAAATAGCAGAGGTTTGATTAGTGAAACTTATCACTCTTTCATCTTTTTGACTTGATCATGTGGTCAAATCTTCTAGCAATCAACATCATTCCCTGACTTTGAATAAAAGACTTCACTTAGAACTTTTTCCGTTTAATTCCGCTGTCTTTTGCGAAACTATGGACGAAAGCCCCACTTCTAGCAATTCGACTTGCGAAAGAGGGCACTTAGAAGTTGCTCAAACTCTCTTGAATAGCAACGCCTAAAGTTGCTGCGCACTACTTGCAAGATTTCCTGACTTTCCCTGAATTTTCCAAGTTGCTGTTGATTCCCTGGCTTCCCAGGTTTTTGAGACCAAGAAACCCTGTGGATATGAAGCTCTAGAAGCAACAAAAATGAATTAAAAATTTTTTAAGAGTCCATGCTGAATAAGTTTATCCATTTCTAAACTGCAACACAAGATTCCCCATCTTGATTCTTGCATTTACTTTCAAAATTAAAGTAACATCAGACAATCTTCTGTTGTAGTCTAAAAGTGCGTAAACTTATTGGGCATAGTCTAAAACCAATAAATTAGGAGACAATTTTTCTGACACTTGAGCCTGAAAAAGTGAATGCAATGGACAAAATATTTAATTAAAACTCCTCAAACCTTCGCTTTACTTTAATAAAAGCAAGCGGCTCATGAGACGGCTGAATAGTACTACTTAAACCCTACAACTAAGTATCCAGTCATTTTTCTCCGAGCCGATCTTCCGCTTGTGTCTTTCTCGTCACATAAAGTTCTATTCAGTAAAAGCTGTATTGCTTCTCATTTCGATCTTTACAGGCATTACAAGTTCTGAAACGTTCGTTATAACAGCACAATAAATTAAATGGTAAATAATGCAAACCTTCCACTCCACGGAGCAATGAAGCCGGCATAGGTGAGAACGACAACGGACAAAAACACTGTTCCTGCAGCGATTAGAGAGGACGCTATGAAAAAGTATTTGAACTCTGATTTTGAGAGGACACTTTGGAAGTATTTTAGACCTGCTACTGCCATCAGCAAAACAAACACCCCTGTAACGTAATAATTAACACATTAACTTGAATGAAACTAAAGTAATTCAATGTAATCATGGAATATGGTGTCTTCTTAGAATGTTCGATAAAGTAATCCTAACTATTTGCGTACCAAGAGAATTTATGTGCGTCTTTACCTACTTCTCCATTACGTCCTAACATATACACAAGAGATAACTGTCGTCAGAACCCTTAAAACCCAGGTTGCCTAGCTGAGGACTGGACTTAGGACCTCCTGATGATAGAACCAGCATTACAATCACATCACGGGAAGCTTACAAAGGTGTTTATTTCGGCAATTGAGGATTTTATTAGAAGAAACAAAGAACCTCAAGATAATTGACTGTATAGGATATTTTGTCACAAATAAATCAATTGGTCTGTTACCAGGGGCAGAAAAGGCAGAGAATTTTTCAAAATCTTTTAAACTGAAAGTCTGAAGAGGTGTTCCATCAACATTTGCGGTTCAATTTGCATATTAAATCTGCTATAATTTTATGCTGCTATGATTACTTGTCTATTCTTTAACTATTTCAACTCACTTGAAAAATTACCATGACTTTCCTTCGATTCTAAAAATGAACAGGTTGATTGAAAGCATTGATTAAAAGGTATATAACTTTAATACATAAAGTGCATAGAGTCGTGATGTAAGTGGGAAAGCTGGCGCCACTTTCAAGCATTTCCCAGGTCTCAAATTCCGAGACTCCTGTGTGATGCCGGGTCACTTTTTCCATACATGATCGATTTTTTTCGATAAACAGGTACCTGGCCATCCGATGTAAAAAAAGGAGATAGGAATTAGCACCTACTCCACCCTGCCATTTTAAATCAAACATGTATCGAAAAAGTGACCGAAGCTCGGAGCACACTGGGTCTGGAATTCGTCGAGCAGAACATGGTGCCAGCTCTCCCATTTACATTATGACTCTGTGTACTCTATGCTTTAATAGATACCACATGAATGCTATAACCACCTATCTTTCCTCATAAGTTGCCAGTTCAATGCGTCACTATTTTGGGTTAAAAATAATTGGGCTATTACAGTTTAAGAGATGAAACTTGACTAACCTAGGGCAGCCATGTGTTCACTTGTTCTGATCGGCTGGAAACCAACAAACGGAATCTGCATACTGAAGATCAAGCCAAGTATGTAGAACACGGAGTAGCTGACCAAAAGGCGATTTGAATACCGTCCCATGACAAGTAGGAAGAACACATGAAGAGGTATCAAATTTGTGATGAACACGTAACCACCCCATGCTGAGACCTGGAAACAGAATAAGCTTGATTACTGCCTGGATTTGATTATAAAATTTAGGGATGTAGTATACTTTATGACTGTTAACAGGAGATTATAAACTTTGAAAATGTAAATTGACCAAAAATGAGTCGTATCAAAAACTCTAACTTTCCAACAAATGACTGAATTTACAACACTGATTTTAACAAATTTGTCCTTTTTGTTAATATCAGGTAATGGGCCTGTTGCAAACTTTTGCTAGAGCAGAATGAAGAGTTGTTTCCTATAGATAATGCCTCAAAAATCACGATGAGCGCATCGGCAAAGTCTGAAATGCACTCATAAATTCACAATCTGCGTAAGAAATTTGCGTTATTTTGAGCTTCCCGCTTCAAAAACGATACTACTGCACAGGTGAACATTTTGTTAGAGGAGTCGCTCCATCGTCGGCAATATTCATCATGGCCGACGCTTGCGCAGTTCCTCGCGTAATTCAAGGAGAGTTCAAGGTCAATTAAGGCGGGCGAGGAAAATATGAACGTAAACACGCCGATTGTTATATGGTTTACTCCTGTTCAGTTGTTATCTCGTCCCATCACACGTGTTTTGGCGGACTGGCGTCGGCCATGATGAGTATTGTCGCCAATGGAACGACTCCTCTAACAAAATGTTCACCTGTACCGTAGTATCGTTTTCGAAGCGGGAAGCTCAAAAAACCGCAAAAATCTTACGCAGATTGTGAAGTTATGAGTGCATTTCAGACTTTGCCGATGCGCTCATCGTGATTTTTGAGGCATTATCTGCAGGAAACAACTCTTAGTTTTGCTCTAGCAAAAGTTTGCAACAGGCCCATTTGAAAGTACGAGTTTTTGATACGACTCATTTTTTGTCAATGTAGTGTAGTTACTTATAAAATAGGAAAAGAAAAGGCAGGGACGTGGCTGAAAAAACCCAATAATCTACAAAATACGAGACATTTCGACCAGTCTCCAATCATTATCAACCGCCGAACGACCAGTCGAAACGTCCCGTATTTTATAAATTATTGTTTACTTTTTCAGCCTTGTCCCGGCTTTTCTTTTCCTATTTTATATCTATGTTCTTGGGCTGCAATAGTGTACATTTATCTATATAGTTCTTTGTGGGTAAAATTTCGTGAAAATACAAAAACCAAACAAAATCATTTCTGAGAGGATGAAAAGCTGATTCAAATTTGACCAATCAAAAGCTGACAGCCGAGTTGACATTGCAAGGTGATGCCTGAAGCTGAATTCATCCAATCAGCAAACAGTGTTTCCCCCGCCTGGCAACGCCATCAGCCCCTGCCAAAAATATTTTTTTGATGGGTCCTAATGTTGGCATTTACAATAGATTGTTTCTTTGCATTTTAGGGTGAAAATTAATTTTAAAAAACTTTTATTAGCCAAGACAGCAGATGCTT
Organism: Bemisia tabaci; assembly: GCF_001854935.1. Taxonomy (NCBI): domain Eukaryota; kingdom Metazoa; phylum Arthropoda; class Insecta; order Hemiptera; family Aleyrodidae; genus Bemisia; species Bemisia tabaci. The sequence goes on from NW_017564154.1 coordinate 2,518,744, forward strand.
GGGCAGAATCTGGAAGTGTGCTCATAAAGAATATGATTGTTGTAAATAATGTTAAAAATATGGAGATGTGCAGGTTATTATGTGCGTTGTGCAAAAAACTTACCATGTAAAAATATGAGAGAGCAGTGAGCGCAGCCCAATAAACTGAACCTAATTTAACCGATTTAACCTGCGATGGAACAGAGAAAAGACAGGAAAATTAAGACACTAAAAAATATGAAATAGGACGAAAAGATCTAAAATTTGATAATGTTAGGCAGCAAAAAAATATTAGCGACTTCAAAACTTGGAGCATTTTTAATTTAAATAATTTTGATCAAGCAGAAATGCACATGTGTGTCCCTTAAGATCAGGTCGAATTGATCTGACTCAATTCAACCAGTTATGCTTTTTACCCCCATTTATTTCTCATTTATTTACTTTATTAGTTCATCTTTTTAATAATGCAACAAAGGGTGCATCGTATGGTCTGGTAGATGCATACATAATTAAAGCTAGTATCAGTATCACAAAACATGAACGCAAGAGTCATTGTTTAACTTACCCATAAATAGTATGTGAACTGGAGTGCAAAAATGGCAATGCCTTCATTATCATAACTTCCAGCGACAGAACGACTTATATAACCAGGAACAATAGCAATAAAACAACAGGCAAACAAGCCAGCACCTGCTGACCAAAGCTCTTTCGTTAATAAATAAGTAGATATTGCAGTTAGACCGCTGAAAAGAGAAAGAAAAATTATGATAATTGTGTGTGATCTGAATCTAGTTGAATGGGAAAATTGGAATTTGATTATTCAACCTAAAAAATTCTGTTGTATTTCAACAATGAGAAAAGCGTGATTTGATCGATTCTTTGGACAAAGGAAGGTAGAAAATTGTCTTTTGTTCTGAAAATTTGGAGTTACGAACATAGCAAAATAAAAATTCAATACGCTTTTTATCTAAACTAGGTACATTTTTCAGCTGCAATCTTTGAACCGTCCAACCCCTGGTTCATTTGACATGCTTTGGCATTTCCATGCGGAGATATTTATGAAACATTACTATAAGCAGAAGTCCCAATGACTTGATTTTGAGTTTTTTGGCACTCATGTTCTCTGTTCAATGGACAGTCACAAACGAGTTTGGAAAAGTGCTTTCTTTGTCCACAAAACATACCTTAAGAGCTTTGAAGAAGAAAGCAGTAATTTGTAACTTTACTTACCTAAAAATAGGTGCGAGAAACACACAAATATCTCTAATGTGAATAGGAATGTTTAAGGAGTGTAGTATGTAGTGAATACTACCGGAGGTAATCATCAAACCAGGGTAGACTGTGCCTCCGACAATTCGTCCCAGAGGATACCAGGCCCGCTCGTCGAACCAATTGAGGAAATTGTAGAATCCATGTTCGACCATATAAGCAGTTGCTCGATAATTGAACCTGCGAACGAAAACAGCATTTATTAATATCCTTGAAAAAGTATGTACACTTGAAAATTTTCAGAAATCATTGATGGAATTCTTTATGATTGTACTTAAAGTATTGATATTTCTAATTAAGTAGCAGCGTTTCGTAGGGTGATGCAAGACGGGATACGCTCAAAGAGATGGGCAGCTACCTTTATATGTAGAATGTTTCACTACTTGCTTGTGGTAGTCGTCACTGCATGATAAAAGCCCTTGTACAACCTTTCGGTAGAGCTCACTTATAGCATGCTGAAACAAGGATTGATTCCTGCTGGAATCAACGCTTATCAGTGATATCATCTACGTGCGTAAATTAACAAGCTACCATTGTGCGGATATGCGACTGAGTTGGGAGATTTTCCAGTCAGAAACAGACTTTTGTCTCAACATGCATTCAGGAGCCCTACAAAGGTTGAGGCTGCTTACGTAAAAATCATCCTTCAGTTTCATAGCCATAAGTGGCACCTTAGGATTAATGAATTTCTAATGAGAAATTAGGCTGCATTTATTCAAATTGCGAGAGAAAATAGAACTTCTCGGTACAGTGAGAAGAAATTTGTCTTAAAATGTTTTCTAATTACCGCACTTGCATCTTTCCCACTGATTGTGATTGCGCTGCTGATAAGAGCAGAGCAGATGCTGCGTTGAATTTGAATTACTTTAAGGTTAAGAGTCATTATAAATGTGCGTACGAGAGCTGAAATTACTTTCTAAACGTAACAAATGTTCATTAGCCAGCAGTTCAAATGATCTAAGCTCGAAGAAGTGACCTCGATGTTGATAATAAACAAAAACTAATTAGCTATCCTTACCATGGATCGAATTCATGGATGATACTTTCAAAACGAATGACGGCGAATAATCGGCTGGAAAATCCTGAGACCCATGCTAGGAAAAGGATCGTGAACGTGATTAAACTTTTCCAAGCGGCGGAGTTAGAAAGAGGAGCTTGCATCGTGAACGAAAGTAAGTTCCTACAAAAAATTCATTGACAGAGGGGCGCACGGAAACTTGCACCTAACACAAAACAACTGGGAATAAATGATTAAAACTTATTCAAATTCGATGGATAGAGCGAAATTCATCGCATTTTGACGCGGTGAACTTCCATTCTTGCGGAAAAAATGAAGGAACACTGATTTCTAAGCCGGCAGCCCGGTGCTTTCGATAAAATAACCTGAAATTCCTGACAACAACTTCCACATCTGCCGTTCTGCCACTTCACCCGCACTTTACGAAGTTGCCAACACGTACAGATCACCAGCCAATCAGCGCATGGCTCGTTACCCCGGGCATCTCTCGTTAGTGCTTGCTATGCACTAGCACTAGTGATTCTCAAATTGTTTGATAAAACCGTGAGAAACTGCACACGAGTTCATTCGTCATGCAACTAGACGAAAACTTAAAAATCATGGGCGTTGAAGTAATGAAGAAGAGAAGCACGAGGCGAGTACATGTAGGCCGTAGAAAAAAAAAAACTCTGGGGTAATAAACTTGCCCGCTGCGGCGACGCGCATGTAGGGCCGTCAATAGTGCGACAAGAGGTGTTTGATAACAATATAATCAATAACCATTAAAGTGCTCAAATTATTCAGGATACAGAGTGCATTGCCATTGTTCCAGTATAATTCAATAATGGATGGATTCGGAAATACCTCACGCAGTATTTCACTTCGATGTAGCTCTCTGGTCTGGTGCGCGCGTGTGAGGGGCGGGGCGCGCCGTGTGAGAGTCTTTTTAGAGCTTTTCATCATTTCTCACGCTTCAATAAAACATTTTATGTCTTGACACCCTGTATGAGTCATCAAAACATTGACGAATGACATCCAGCGCAGGGTACGCTTGAGCGAAGATTCTATCGAATCTTGAACCTCGTGCCTTAGGGTTCATTGACCCCTCTGCAACCAGAAAGTCTCAGTTCGCCTTCAAATGAAGGGTTATGCCAACCGCCCTACCCGCCACTCGCACTCAATGAAGTTCTTGTCCTTGTCTGATCAAGCATGACTGCATTTGAACGTTGCAAAATTTCATTGCGGCAGGGGCGCAGAGAGTTCTTTGCCTTCCCATTTTCCAACCATTTTAAGTACCCCGTTTCCTTTAGAAATTCCACAAAAAAGATCTGTCCGGCTCTGTTCGAAAAAATTGCCATGATGTTGCGAAAAACACGTGATTCGAGCTGCGATTTAGCGAAAAAACGCAATTTCCGCCGCAATTTTGCAGAAACAACGCGATTTTTCCGACTTTTCCATCTACCTAGAATCACCGTTATCAGGGCCAATCCATTTTCACACGCAATTCGGCGCCGCGCCGCGCGCCGGTCGCGTGGTTGAGAAGTTTTGGCACCCCTGCATATTGCGGCCTTTTTATTCCTTGCATGCGAAGGGTTCAGAATTTAATTAGAAATTTTGGCCGACGTTTTGGAGTTCAAAAACGAACTATAAGTACGTCAGGTGCTCGGAAGGTACTAATCCTATCCTATATGATCAACTCCGATTCATTGTATCAAAAGTACCTAAGTACTAACTTCACACTCGATTTTTCAACCTTATGACCCATCCCTCTGGCTTCCTGAGTTTTTTTTTTTTTTTTTTTTTTTTGTATGATACACCCGGGGGATACTGCGGCCTTAGAAGGGATCTGAAATTGGAAATGAGAGTTCACTGATCGTGGACCAATCCCATCTCCCTCACTTTTGGCTCCAAGACTAGATGTCTAGATGTCCAGGGGAGTCATAAGTCATTTTTGGGTCCAAATAAGTATTTTTTCGAATTTATCTTATACGAATTCTACATACCTACCCTCAGCTGCAATTCCAGACCAAGTTTATTTAAAATCTGATCATGAGAACTTAAAAAAGGTTTTTTTTTTTTTTTTTTTTTTCAGAACAATGTTCATCGGCCTAAAGGTTCACTTTCCTCAGGATCTAGGTTCTGCATGGATTTTCAAAAACTTGTTTTTGTTTTTTCTTCAAATTTCGATTTTCAGAATTTCAAACAATCCTATCGTCTAAAGCTAGAAAGTCTTTGGAATCGAACAATGTTTTTGTTTTTTGAAAATCCATCCAGTAGAACTTGAAAAAAGAGTGGGTACCTTAGCATTGGTAAATTTGACATAGTGAAGATGAGGACTGATGGTCATGACTCCCCCGAAGATATAAAACTGGAAATTCGTCCTACAATACTGATAGGTACCTACATTGTTATGCACTCAATCTATTGACAGAATGAGTTTGAGTCTATTCGGTGGAGTTTTAAGGTGTTTTCAGAGTGGATTTTTTTAGTTTAACTGAAAGCAGTCTAAATATTGGAGTTATTTACTTGTGGGAAGATGTAAGAAAAACATGCATGTTAGTGTCTCTCTTCATTCCAACATCAGAATTAAAGTTTCAATGAATAGCTGTACTTATATTATACCAGCTGATTTTTTTCTCTAACCATCATTATAATTATAGGCATGAAAAAATTACGAACATCAAAATCTTGCTAAAAATTTTCAAGAAGTAATATTAAATATTCATCAATTCAGTTAGTAGCTGCTCTTCCGTCAAAAATAAAGCTACCTTTTAAGAATGCAGACTCGATGTCCTCAAGGATGCAAGAAAGCTCCTGTTTAAAGAGGTCTTTAACAATAGTGTTGATGAATTCATTGGAAAAAATTATATGAGCCATAATTGGTAATTAAAATGCTATTGCATTAATCGTTCGTTTAATTTTTTTTTTTTTTTCACTGGCACCATTGTTTCCTTGATAATAAGAGACTTTAGAGTTATTTTCTAAAAATAAAAAGAAATAAAAGAATCAAGGGGTAGGATTGAAATATTTCATCAACAAGCAAAGTACAAACAACAGATTTACTAATTCAATTTTTTTTTTTTACAGTAAAATTATTTTCAAATCAAACGAAACAAGTTTAAAGATAAAAATTTGTTTAAAAAAGAAAAAGAAAAAAAGAAATTCCAAGTAAAAAATAATAATTTTACAATGAGTTAAAAAGTTTTAGGTACTTACTACAGCGAGGATTCGAGGTTAAAAAAAAATAAAAAAATCAGTAGGCATTGACACACGAACAGATAAAATATGAAAACATTGGTGTGAAAAAGTATACGAACTTTAACATCTGAAAAAATAAAAACAGTACCTTTAAGGTACAAGAGAGGTTTATAAAATACTTATACTGTCATCCCAATGGTTCCCCTTATTTTCTTCTTCTATTGAGAGAGAGCAAAAGAGTTTCAATGTTTTCGACGCTGTCAGTGTAAATTTTCGGTGATAAACCCAACATTTTGATGGTGAAACTGCAAAAATGTGTATTTCCATTAAGCTGCTTCAAAATTTCCGCTTCTATTTAATTTTTTACAGGGTGACCAAACCAACATCGCTGCTTGAAATTTTTATAGATTGTTCTTCACATAGAGAGGAAAAATTATCGAAGTTTTCAAGAAATGAAATTGAGTAGTTTCCCATGCAGAAAATAAAGTATGACAAGAAGTCTGCAAAGCTTCAAACGTAGATAAACGTTTCTGCAGTCAAACCATCGATTTACAATGAGTTCTTCCCTGATGACAATGATTCTTTGGCTAAATTATTTTTCCAGAAAATAATGAATAATGATCACCGAAAAAAAAAAAAAAAAATTAGATACCAGTGCATATTCATGTTTGCACAAAGTCTCTTTAAAAGCAATGGTCTTTCTGATCTTTAAGACAATAAAATTTGAAAATCTACTATAATAATGGCATTGTCTTAATGATTCGAGTGAGAAAAACATTACAGTAAGATGAATATAGACTAGCAAATGGACAGCTTGAAGCAAACCAGTCACTTTTAAATTGAGAATTATGAGAATGCTGTAGTGTGGGACTGGTGACATATGCTAGAAAGGACTCTTCAAAACCACCCAAGGTTCTATGCAACTCCACAGCCACTTCGGTGTTTTTAATCGCTGACTTGTTTGGTGCTGTTTCTACTTGAGCACAATTTAGAAATAGGTATAAAGTAAAATCTGCAAAAATGTCAAAACTTCAATGTGATGTTTATTGTATAGAATTATCTCAACTCCTGCTTTCATACAACTGAGAGTAACTCGAATTTCTCTACTTAGCAGATATGCTTTTTTTCGACAAGCCCTGGTTACAACTGGTTTGCTTAGTGCTATCCAAATAATATTTTAAAAGTTCAACTATGATGGATTTCCTTGACTTAAAAATAAACACATGCAGGCGAACTGTACCAAATAAAATATACTTCCTATGCTCATTGAAACAAGTGAATTTTATGCTTTGTGATTCATATCTGAAATACTTAGAAATGAAACTGAATGATTTTCCATGTTCCAAAAGTATAAAAAAGAATTCAATTTGAAACAAAAACAAGACAAAAAAAAACCATTGATTCAAAAAATACAAATCTTGATGAAAAAGCTTATTGGAATGTTGTTGTTAAATCAAGTTATCAAACAAAATTTTTTGTTGCTGTCTTATTTTATTAAAATGCAAATTCTATTTGGACTTTGAATCGTAATACGTACATAGACAAACCGATGGAAAATTGAAATTTTGATGTCATCAAGTTGACATACATTACTAATCACTCACATGAAGTAGCAAGTACAAGAAGCTACACAAGAAGTCAAATTTCCAAGATATTCATACATTGTATCAGATTCTTCTTTGTTTCATTGAGGATGTTCTTGAGTTTCATGAAAGAAAGTAATGAAGACGCAAGTTCATTAGTAAGTTCATTTAGTTTCACCACTGAATTGCTGCAGCAAATAAAATTGAACTTTCAATTTCTCTACTCTTCATAAGATAATGGAATGTATGACAAATTACAAACTTAATAAATTAAATATACAAGGCAGCAAGCCATACATTAAAACTAATGAGATGGTTCATAGGAGATAATAAATTATTTTTGGAACTTAATAATGCTCTCCTCCAGTAACTTTCATGAATCTGGCCAAAATTAAGAGGGAAAAAGAAGCGATGCAAAGAGCAAAAAGTAAAATTCGTGAAATGAAATGAACAGGACAGAGGGTATAAACCACTACATCAAAAATAACACTCTGTTCATAACAATTGGGAAAAGAGAAATTCTGTGAAACAGCAAAATTATAATTCATTCCGACTCGCCTTGGTTGAAATTTTTGTGTCAGTTTTTTCCCCCTAGTTTTTGACTATTTTCAAAGGCACATCGACATGTTTGATGATTACATTTTTTGATGAAACATGTTACATTGGAAGTTGAAAATTAGAGTCAAATAATGTGCTTGTGAAATCTTATCACAACTCAAAGCAAAAATGTTGAACAGGAAACAGATGATCGCCTATACTACTTGAACGATTAAGAAGTGACCTTCGATTTTCTCGAGTACTTCCTGATAGCAAAAACACTTCTTTTTTTGTTCATTTGCATTGCACATTGAAAACATTTTACTACAAATTCGAAAGTAGAACTCCTTAGGAAGCGAAAACATGCATTGAATCGAATATACAAAAGCACTTTCATGATTGTATCAAAAGAGAATTGAAAGTTCAAACAATAATTTAAGATTTCTATTCAAACACCTCAGAGGAAGGTTCAAGCTTTAGTGGTAGAGGCTATTCATGATGCACACACTGAAAGTATCATTTTACGGAAGACAATTTTATACAAAACGAGGGTTGATTACATACTAGGACCTGCACGGATAAAGGAAATTTTCTGAGCAAGGTTAAAGCTTGACTTCTTTTACAGACATGTTGACAAGTTTACAGAACAGCAACAACTAAACTGTTTTTAAATGCAACCGAATGAGTCTTGAGGCTTTGCTTCCACAGGTAGAGTAGCATTGGTATAAACCCTCATCATAAAATTTCCTGAGCAACTGATCAGCTTGACAATTCTTTTTTACAAGTACTTCCATGCAGATCATGTCACAGCCAAGCAATTGAAGGCGGAAATTTTTCTTCTTTGAGTAACTGAAACAATATTTTTTTGAGAACTCGAGCACTAGAATCCAAGTTTTAAGAAAAATGGAGGAAGGTTTGTCATTTGGTACGCGTTCAGTTTTTTGAGCCCAATTTCAAAAGGTATTTCTTAGACACTTACACTTTTGGGGCTCAGAAGAAAGAATGTATGCTGAATCGCACAGTTTTCCTTGTTCTTGAAACTTTGATTTTGGCGCTTGGGCCTTTAAGAAAAATATTGGTTCAATTACGAGATTATTCAAAAGTAAATGTACAATTCAAGAAAATATTACAGGAGACTCCACCAAATTAAACTCAAAAATTCAATGCGGTGGCTGTTTGTTGAGGAACTCAGGTCAAAGGAACTATAATTAGGGCGCTTGAAGCACACACACACACACAAAAAAGGGAGGGAAACAGCATAGAAAATACAAAATTCATTTTTTGTCATCCAAGTTGACAGATCTTGGTTACATAGGAATAAAATGTATGATGATTCCTCAACACAATGTATCTTCCATCCCGTCTACACAATGAGTGCCCCTACCTTACTTAGTTACATGACCTGTAAATAATTCTCTGTGAACCTTTAGTTTTGTCTTAGGCTTTTTCTTAGTTTGGTGCATGATCCTCTCACCATTAAAACTAAAAAACCTTAACTCAACAGAAAAGTTAAATTCCTTAAAATTCAATTTGGTGGAATTCAATCACTGTCCTCCATATCCTTTTTTCCTTCCTTCTTTTTGTTTAAAGAAAAAAAAAGGTTATTACCTTCAGAATTTTCACATCGAAGAAACATTGAGTGTACACTACACAATTCGGAGATACCTAAAATCAATTATCACACAATGATAAGAGACCTTTGTTCCATGATTTTTTTTTCCAAAAAAACTTGGATTACAGATTCGGAGTCACGAACAGCTTCAAACTAAATCTCTAGGGAGAAAATCTAAATCACACTCTTATTCCTCAATATTTTGATGCTAAAGCTTAAGAATCTTACCATGCCTCAAAGATAAATTTTACAGAAATGGGAGAGCTATGAAATGGAGAATTAAAAGAAGAATTCACTTCAATCATTATCAAAGTCAGATTGAGTGTGCTCTTCATGCTGATAATTAGAACAAAAATATCTGATTTCAATCAAGCTAGATATAAAAGAAATATTGAAAAATTTGAGGGGAAAAAAAAGTGCAAGAACATCAAGCGTGGCTCACTGTGCATCAGCCTTCACGACAACGAAAAACAAGAGAAGGGTCCATCCAAAAACTTTAAAAGACTGCAAGTTAGGTTCATGTATTTCATTTTTTCCCGCACATTTTGTGAAATGCACATATTGCACATTTTTGAGAACATGTAACCATCGGTTTCATGAAAATTTACTTGGAATTTACATATTCGTTTGGGATACTCCTGAAGGACTCAGAGTACAGTTTTATGACTCATATTGCAAAAATTTGCACAATATATGATACCTTTCAGACACTGAATAAGAATTGCCACAACAAAACGAGAAACAGAAACAAAACAGCTAGCAATGTTTCATGATTGAACACTTTTAGGATTTGTTTTATTCCTATCATTTGGCAGTTATTTCAATTTACGAGATAACTTGGATTGGTTTCATGAGGCAGCTCAAAAAAATATAAATCCTCAAAACCAGATTTATCTTTGAAAAAAACTAAGTTTCCATCATAAACTTACAACATTCTTACAAACTTATTCCATTCTTTGATTGCAATATACGACCACAGAGTACATTCTATCAAAGAAGATTGCTCTGTAGTATCAAAGAATCTTTTCTCAATTGATTCGCTAGTTTGAATCCGAACATTTTTGAAAGTTATCTTTTCATTCCAAGAATATTAGAAGGAAAATCTTTGTATTACTATGATGGGCTATCTCAGGAAAAAAGAGAAATAATTAAGATGACCCATGTCTTAGTTTTTGACAGACTATTAGGATACTTGAATTGGAATAATAATAACAGAAAATCCACCCAAACTTCTATTAGATTACTCTCTTTATAATGTTCCGAGCTTTTGGAGCACCTGACCTTCATCAAATTGAGGTTGCAGAATTCAAATAGTTTAAAATTCGGCACCTATCTTAAACTAGATTGTAAGGCAAATTGAAATTAACTCACAGTAAAAGGACCCTGCACAGAGTACTAAGAAATTTAGTGCTGACTGAATTTTGTTTAAATATTTGATATGATGTTCTTCAGGACTCTCTGAGCACGATGAGACTTTAAAATCAAACTTTATACGTGTCAATGTTAAGAAAAGCAGGACTGGAAAGTGAATTTCTTAAATGGTGTCATCAAACAATACTGAAAATCAACCAACGTCTAATTCTTTGGTTTTCTGTGCAAAGTCCCTTTATCATTGAAACAAAACTTGTGAAAACCTATCAACTGTGAGTTACAAGGGTTTACTACATCGCAGTATAGTCAAGTTGAACATATAGTTGCTTTATACCAACTGATGCAAAGATTTTATGAGTATGACTAACTAAATATTTAGGATCAGCAGATTTAGAAACCTCTAATTTCAAAGCACCTACATATACATCACTACACAACGTCCAAAAATGCGGTTCTTGTATACTGTATACCCCTGCCAACTGCATAACTTTTTGATAGCACTGGGGTAATACATGATCTAACGCTATAGGTGTTCTTTGCATTAATACACAGTAGGAGTCTTTAATTAAAGAATAAATACTAAGGAAAATTAAAAGAGCGATGCAAATAGAGCAGATTGGATCAGCGATCATCCACCCAAACCACTGCATCAGAACAGTAGAGACAATTACACCTACACTCCCAAGAGTATCGGCAAGGACATGGAGGAAGACACCTTTCATAATTTGTGAATCATTTGAATCATGCGAATGTCCGTGCGAGAAGTGACTATGACCATGGTTTGCATCATGGTGATTGTGACTATGGCCACCAGAGTTATGGTTGTTCATAGGAGCGTAGCCGTGGGAATGACCGTGGCCACCACCGCCATGTGAGTGGCCATGCCCATGTTGAAAAGCGTAGATACCAACTAAATTAACTAGGAGCCCTAAGACAGAGACAATGAATAACCTCTCATGCTTAATTTCAGGTGGCTCAATGATTCGCTCAACAGCTTCTGACATGATGAATAATGCAATGAATATTAAAAACAAACTCTGTGTGAAGCCAGTCAGAACTTCGATACGGACATAGCCATATGAGAATTTTTCGTTGGCACGCCATTTCATTATAACGGAGGCTACAAGACCTAAGATTAAACCTAGGCAATCAAAAAACATATGGAAGGAGTCGGAGATGAGGCCGAGACTGTTCGACCATATTCCATACAATAGTTCAACAAAAGCAAATGAAATGTTGAGGAGGAAAAATAGGAATAAGTTACGAGAATTTTTATCAGAGAAAATAAGTCGAATATACCCTTGTAGCTTTTCTTTTGCTTGATAACTGAGCGAAGGGCCTGTGTCCCGATGTGATAATGGCAACATCTTTGCAAGAGTATAAAACCAGTAATCTGAAAAAAACAAAGAAAGTGTCATCAATTTGCTAAAAATGAAAGTAATATAATCTCACACAGTTGAATAAAATCGCTTTCCAAGAAACAAGAGCTATGATTCACTCATCACACATCATTTCCCAACTTGTTGGGTATTAGATGTAGCAGGGCACAAAAAGTCATAATGCAGCATCTTGCTATCTTTATACTTGAGTACTGATCATTCCAGCTCCCATCTTAAATCATGTCTGTACCTAAGATTCTGGGAAAATTGTTTCATTCTATTTGGGCTCAATGAGGTTTTTTTTTTCATTCTTCCGGTCACTTAACTACATTCTAAAACTGATTGATAGGTGATGACGTCACACCCGATGGAGCCACTGTCGATCGATTTATCATCCTGACCACTCCATTTAAAGGTTGGAGCTGACCTTTGGTACAATCATTCTTCACACTCTATCACATTCTTTGACCGTTTGTAGGTAAAACCAAACATCCAGAACAATAATAATGATCAAGAATGATTTATCGGAGGCAACTATGTGCCTAGATGAAGATAGATGAAGTACCACCAGTGGATTTGCAGATCAAAGATTAAAAAGAATCACTCACAAGATTTTTCCAGATGTAAATTTACTATTCTACAGAGGTTTGAACAACATATGCATTGACTAAATCAAGTCAAGAAACTGAAAATTCAAAGGTAAACTCCCAAAATGTTGACTGGTGCCATTACTGAGTCCTCCGGTGATAAAAATGTTGATTATGATAGGGCAGATTCACTAATTCGGAAAGCACCCATATGGGACCTTCAAAACAGTTTTATTTTTGTTTGCCTTGGTCCTTCTTCAACTTAGTATCCAAAAATAAGTTAAGATAACTAAAAAATGTGGAGCAGCCCTCGACTTACCAAAAAGAATTACTGTTTCCGTTAAAAGGTTTCAGAGGTCAGTTTTGGATCATCTCATTTTTAGTTCAGTTTTCTGCGGAAGAGATCAGAAACCAGATTCATTTGACAGTGCAACATTAATAATTCAGTTAAAAATTTCTCTTTGTAAATCTAACTTCAGCTAGGTATAAATGAAACCCACTGAAGAGCGAAAGAACTCAGTGCAACCTTCTTGGAGATTACAATATGTGAAGTAGACATTTATAATACGGCAGAGAATTCCAGAGGGAAATCATGTAAATGCTGCAGTCTGAATAAAAATTGATGAGGATTATTTCCCCATAAAACTAAGAGGCAGCTAAATTTTTACTTACAATAATTGTCAGCAACCATTTTTAATTAGAGCACTATTCTGAGATGAATACAGTCAGGAAAAACTCAGACTGAGCTGAACAAGCTAAATCCTTGAAAGCTGATAGCTTCATTAATTGTAAACAAATCTGAAGCAAGGTTACTTATCTCATCAATTCCAAAAAGAACAGATAAAAAGTGCATGCACACAAAAGGATAAAGGAAATAACTTCAACACTGTGAAAAATAAAAGATGGTTCTTATCTTTCACAGAATTTATGTGTTAATTAAATGTACTAAGGTGGGCATATTTTCAAAGTCCCCATCCGTAAACCCTGGACAATATGGTTCACACTCATTCTCGACCAGGAGCTCAATTTATTTTCCGACATACAGCAGGTCCCAGTAGCACTGATGACTGCAGAATTAGGAAGCTTTTGAACCTTATCATGAAGCAAATGACAAGAGTTTTCATTAGGTAACAATTAAACGATGCTGAATTGGTAACAGCATGTTGATCCATCGTCTACAGTCCTACTGTGTGGAAAATGTAAGTAAATGTCGGAGCTGAAAAACGTGATTTCATTAAAATACGCAGAAATGAGCATTAATTATAATAAAACTTACAAACTGATGAGAATTAATGGCTGGAAACTTCAAAGATTTGTTCTTTATCATTGGCAAAAGCTTCTCCTGCTTGGTTAGGTTAGGTTCACCGTACCGTTATCTCATCAATAATGAAATTCTTTACCGCCACCATCTGCAATTATATCAATTCTTGCTGATCTGAGACTTTAGACAGTACCAACTTAGGTAAAACATTAGAATATAGTGTTTTAAATAAATGGAAAAGTAGGAATGAAATTTGCCGACTGACAGAAGTTGAGATTTGTTTACGTACACGCGAATGATGACGTCACGGTTGTACCCTCCAATCTCTTTCACGGGGTAAATCCACACTGTTGTCACATTAATTCCCAACTACGCATTTTTTTTCCTGATAATCCTTCCTCACCAGGGTGGCATGAAACGTATGAGAGAAATGAAAGATTGGAAATTTCAGTGAAATATTTCATGAAATTTCACGAGACTGTGAAATTTAACATATTTTTTCAGGGGTAAGAGTGTGCTACCCGCACTACACACAAAAATAGAGTCACAATTTTTACACTTTACGAAACATGAAAAGGAACCGGCTTTTCTCAATATCTTTTAAAAATTTCTGAAATTTCATGAAATATTTCACGTGAAATTTCAAGATTTTATTTTTTCATGCAATATTACCACCCTGCTTCTCACCCCGCCTCATGCATGATGAGCAGGGGAAGTTTGCTAATATAGTTTTCGGTACCGTATCTATGATTTTGTGTTTCACGTCGTGCAATAATTGATTTGATCACCTTGTAGACCAGGTTCGAGGGACACCTTACTGTTAAGGGAAAACCCAGACCCACAAAATTTTTGAAGAAACTTCGAGATTGTCATACAATAATGGTGTTCTTGCATGTGTCAGGAATTTGCGATTTAAGTTATTGTTTTAGGTAAAATTTCTCAAGAAACACTGGAGCACGTACCACTGGTTTTCTCCGAAATCAATTCCCAAGCTCACTGATTGACTTTCCTACAATCTTACATCTCAATGATCGCATTTTATCAACTTTAAAATAAGTAAGTATCTGTTACCTCCATGTTTCTAAAATTTTATTCGAACTATCGAAGCAACAAGTTCAGTTTAGCAGTATAAATCTCTCCGAGACAACAGGACCGGATTTATAACTAGCTACCTGCCGCCCATATGGGCCGCCTGTATTTTGCCGCTCCCGTCTCATTTCCGTTTTGAAACATCATTAAGATCTGATAAGATCCATCACATGGATGTGTCGGAGGGGGGGGGGGGGTGTCAACATTAGAAAAAGTTCATGGAACATCGTGCGAAAGTTAAGATCTCCCTATCTCCCATCTCTGTGTGGACAGGGTCTTCATTGATGAGAAATAAACGAAAAAATTATGCAAGAACAAACATAAATGTAGTTTAATAGTTTTAGCTTCCGCCGCGCCGACCGCTCTGTGCATAGCGCAATGCGTGTAGTGTTCCTCTATTCTTGAAGGCGCTAATATGCGTTTCGCACCGATCGCCGACCGCATATTATGTTTGACGCAGTGCGTGATGTATTCATGCAGTCTTGTAGGCGCTAATATGCGTTCATTTGGTTTCTCTTTTAACGCGAATAATTAAAGGTGCTATCTCCTGTATCACTGGAGGATGACAAAATTACTACATTTTTACTCTCAGGAAATGAGAGATTTTGTCGCCTCTTCTCGTTGGTAAATTTTTCTACACCTGACTTTTTTTTTTTTTTTTTTTTTTTTTTTGATCCCAACATTTATAAAATCACACAATTTACCGCCATGGGCCGCTACCAATAAGGCTACCCGAGTCACAAGTCAGCAATTTTCAAAATGTTCATCGTTTAGTTTTTACGTTCTCTCAGGTTCCATTTGACACTAACAAGTTTTCTTCAATCTGACGATTAGAACGCTGTCAGCTGCCACTATAGTAAGCGTAGTCAATTAATAGCACCCATCCTCTGTTTGAACCCTCTTTTTTAATAATTGGGAATTTTCAAATCGTGCTCTTGAAAATGTTAATTTTAGCGGCTCTGGTGCTTGCACTAGAGCTGCTATTCCGGACGGTCCCAGCTGGGGAGTATCATTGGACCATGTTACATTGGAGAGACCGCGCGTTGGTTAATGGGAATCGGCGCCATTTTCGGCTATGTTCCTTGTCATGACTTTATTTTATTGCATCTTGTTTTATTGTTAGCCAATGCTATGTTGTGTAGTGTATTTTTGGAATCATGGTGATACAGTCAATAATTCAAAACTTGTCTGTGCTTTAATCTCGTGATGGAAAAAATGTACTTTACGTTCAAAATTTGAAAATTTGAATTTTAAAGTTTTCACGGTTAAGGAAGCTCCAACCACTGGGTTGGAGCTTCCTAGTCATATTACTCGATATCAGCTGATAACAAACAAAGGTTACCAAGGAAACCGTAAACGTCTAATGCCGTCTGCCCACGTAGCAAATGGGAGGCGAAAATGGAAGTCATCAGTGCATCGTTGAGTGTTGACGCCCGATCCCATTTTCAGACATGTTCGCACGTTTTGCTTGCAAAGAAAAAAGGCGGCAAATCAATTTTTATTATTGGACCAATGAGTGTTCTCCAATTTGAGTTTGTAAACATCGTGGTTTCTAGGTTAGGTTTTTGGCTGTGTGATAAATGATATTATGCCGTCTTTGATTTTGTTAAAATGACTCGATATATGTTATTTGATAAACGATTGGAGTTTTGATAAAGTAAGTTGATTTGAATTAAAAATTGTGTCCTTAAAAAATGGATGATGAGGTGATTTGGTTAACATGGGCATTTGTGGTACTTGCGGTGTATTGGGAGTTTGTATGGAAACGACGTGGCAGTAGTCCACACTTTTTACAAGAAACTATTTTGTACAAAGTTCTGTACAAATTTTACACTATTTATACAGTAATATAATACAAAAAAATTATGTACTTTATCACAACTCACATAGCTTCAAAACAAGATAGAAAATGATGGATGCTCAGCCCCGACACATCGATGATCGCGAAATTTGCGCGGCCCGCGCAATTTTCACGTTCAACACTCACCGATGCACTGATGACTTCCATTTTCGCCTCCCATTTGCTACGTGGGCAGACGGCACACAACTACCGTGGCCATCGGGGCGATTATTGAAATGACATCGACTCTATGTCGCCCATAGAGTACATAGAGTCGTAATGTAAATGGGAGAGCTGGCGCCATGTTCTGCTCGACGAGTTCCGAGCCCGGTGTGCGCCGAGTTCGGGTCACTTTTTCGATACATTTTCGATCCAAAATGGCGGTGTGGAATACATGGTGATTCCTATCTCCTTCGTTGTTGTTGTTGTTGTCATCGGATGGCCGGGTACCCGTGTATCGCAAACAATCGATTATGTATCGAAAAAGTGACCCGGCGTCACACAGGAGTCTCGGAATTCGGGACATGGAAAATGCTTAAAAGTGGCGCCAGCTCTCCCAATTACATTACGACTCTATGTACTCTATGATGTCGCCGCTTACGACAAGACATATAGCCCTATCTTAACCGTGTAATATATCGCAATTCGATATTCAAAACCATTACCTACAATTTCAGATATAAAAATGCAAATTTTTTGCAGCCTCGTTAAACGACTTATCAACCATGCATTCCAAAGTTTCTTATCACAGGGCTGTGAAAATATACAATCTAATAAATACAAAATGACCAAATATCTAAAAATACAAAATTTCAGTTACAGTCAGTTTCAGTCTTATTGTTGCACAAACTAGTTATTTGACAAAAAAAGAAGATGATCACTCAATTGAAAGAAATTGGCGCCCAATCACAACGACAAGTTAAAAAAAATACTGTGGGAGAAATTTTTTAGGATGCGGACCTCCAAAGAGCCTTCAAAATTAAAAGTATACAACAAGTGATAGTGCCATGCATTCTGCATATCAAGGGCCAATACACATTTATACACCGGCTACGTAAATCTGCTAAGTTACAAAACATGAATCGACAGTTGTCGGATTGTACATCAGTGACAAAATGTGTCTAGGCCCTCATTCTTGACTACAACTACTGTCGCCAGAGCCGCTCTCCGACGCGAATGCGTTGGAGCTTCCTGCTTGTTTTAACATTCGTGCGCCTTTTTCCGAGATCTAATCAAGATATTTTCAATTTTTTATTTTTGTTAGATTACCGATTCTCTGTAAAAAGCGTCTGTCCCACGCAAAAAAACTGGGGCTTTCAAACTCGCACTAATGGGCCTGTTGCAAACTTTTGCTAGAGCAAAACTAAGAGTTGTTTCTTATAGATAATGCCTCAAAAATCACGATGAGCGCATCGGCAAACTCTGAAATGCACTCATAACTTCACAAACTGCGTAAGAAATTTGCGGTTTTTTGAGCTTCCCGCTTCAAAAACGATACTACGGCACAGGTGAACATTTTGTAAGAGGAGTCGTTCCATTGTCGGCAATAATCATCATAGCCGCCGACGCCAATCCGCCAAAACACGTTTGATAGGACGAGATAACACCTGAACTGGATTAGACCAGATAACAATCGGTGTGTTAACGTTCATATTTTCCACGCCCGAATTGATTGACCTTGAACTCTCCTTGAATTACGCGCGGAACTGCGTGCAAGCGTCGGCCATGATGAATATCGCCGACGATGGAGCGACTCCTCTAACAAAATGTTCACCTATGCCGTAGTATCGTTTTTGAAGCGGGAAGCTTAAAAAACCGCAAATTTCTTACGCAGATTGTGAAGTTATGAGTGCATTTCAGACTTTGCCGATGCGCTCATCGTGATTTTTGAGGCATTATCAATAAGAAACAACTCTTATTTTTGCTCTAGCAAAAGTTTGCAACAGGCCCATTCTTCAATGTCTCAGTCAATTCTGCACGAAATTCCTTGAAAATCTCAAGATCTGCTCTGTGATGTGTCCTGAACACATCGGTTACCATCAATAATCGCCCGGCCGACGATTCTTGAATGCAAGTCAACAGTTCCATCCATGTGCTTCTTTGAAGCCCCTCCTTTGTGCGTGGGACAGAAGTTTAACACAGACGAAAGCGTTTTTTCAATTTCGTACAGTTAAATATAGAGGTTGCCGAAGTAAAAAAAAATGCATTATTAGGTACTTTGAAAAAGTTCCAAAACCGGTCAAAATTTGAATTTCAAAATTTTCAAAGAATAGTTTGTCCATTTATGTTGTAGGTTACCTAAAAAAAAAAAAAAAAAAAAAAAAAAAAAAAAAAAAAAAAAAAAAAAANAAAAAAAATCGTTCAAATATCTTCAATGGTTCTGGAGAAAGAGTTACATGAAGTTATGAAGATTTACATGCTTCAAGCTTCAGCATAAGGGGACTACCCTAAATCCGGTCTTTGATAGAACAGACGGGGAAAAAGAAAGAAAAAAGCGAGGAAGAGAATGGTGTGGACAGCATGACGAGCGCCATTAGCCAGCTGTATGTTCAACAGTTTCCCACTATTTTTGGGATCTTAAGGGGAGAGTCCGCCAAGCGTTCTTTAATTACTAAGAGGAGTGCGACCTCGGACTCCGAAGTTGCGTTACGAAGATTTACATGGGGGAGGGGGGTAAAAAATACCGAAAAAGTTTGTGAACGCTCCCTTAGAAAATTAAAGTGCAATTTAAACATATGAGGACTTTTTTTAGGTCTACTGAAGTGAAGGTGGCCATGAAAGCTACCTCAGGGAAATAGTGTACAGCTATTTATCTAAAGGTCATTCAAATTTCGCTGGCATGAATCATTATTTTTTCTACCTCCCATGAGAGTCAGGGCCGTTCCAAAATTTTTATGGAACGCTCTAGGGATGAGAGGGGTTGGGAAAAGCGCCATGTCATTTTTTTCTTGCGTGTCATAAGATACGAGCCTATGTCAGATGTCACATTCGTTNGGGGGGGGGGGGGGGTCGCAAGGTCCCAAATTCAGCTTCGCGTATTTTATTGTCAACCCTTATGTCCGTCCAGCACGAAGGTGAATCGTTTGAGACCTGGAATACATTATTTACTAAATTTTGACACACATTCGGCAACATCGGTTACGGGACATGCGCAAGTGATAACAGATTGAGGTGTGACCGTTGGTTAGGATATTCACCGATAGGGGGCGTAGCGTTATCAATCCTTTCCCGTGATGCTGGATAGTGCCGCAAGGCAAGGGGTTCTTTCCAAGAATCAATCGGCAGTGCAAAAACAGCTGATCCAGCAGTGTACTCGCGTCCGTGCGCCGTGGTGTTACGGTGTGATGTGTGCGTCTGAAGCGTTTGTGAAAACAAGCGTTCTATGCCTCAAATATCCAGAAACGCGATCGAAATTTCGTCTCGTCTCTCGTGTTTTCGGGCAATCGCGAGGTGTTTTCGGTTTTGTGTGATCTGCTGAGTGGAATAATCATCTTTTCCCATCCCAATTACCAGTTTGGAAGCACCGGTAGTGGTAACTTTTCTTGCGGTGATAAATCACGGGTGATATACTAGGTTAAGTCATTCGATTTTCGGTGTGCATTTTCCAAGTGCGTCCTTAGTTTTGTGATATCGTAAGCAATTTTGCAATTTTGTGTTCTCCAAGTGTGACATCTGCAGCTTTCACCATGGCAGACGAGATTCTTTTCGACGAAGTCTACGAACTCTGCGAGATCATTGGAAAGTGAGTAAATGCCTGATAGAATTTGTACAACTTTTTGTTTACATTGAAATACTACTGTCTGTCGTACCCGCGCCGTTTGTCAACTCAACCACCTCCTCCCTGCTGATTTTGTTCGAATCTCAGATGTCTAAGAGGGTTTTCTAATTTGCCCTGGTTCAGAGATTTGATGATTGTTCCCTTTTTTGCATCGACAAACCTTATCAGTAAGAATGTAACACAGACTTCGCACATCAGAATGTTACGAAGCGTCTGAATGTCAAGCAGCCTTTTTATTAATGAGTTTGCATTCAGTCAGAAAGGATCTATTGCAAAATATCTTTTACTTGATCTGTTGACTCCAATCCCTTAACTACATCCATTCACTTTTGGCTGGAAGAAATGGTCTAGTTCAACCAGGTTCTTGATAAGTCTGATAGTGATTCCAGCACAGTTGACAATTTCAAGCATCTAGTCAATGGTTAAATATTTATTTACGCATGTGTTCATGCAAATTGTGTGACTTGCACCTTTAAGTTCCCTGCCTTTCTTGTCAGACTGTCGAGTTTGACTGAAGGAAAATGTGTGGCTTGAAATCGCTCAGATGTTCTAAATCTCCACACCATCATTCCCATGCGAGACACTATGTATCGTTTCATGCATGTTCAGTTGAAGCTACAGAGAAATGTTACATATGTCATCCACAAAATTCACGATGACGCCTTATGGTTCTGGTCACTAAAATCTGTAAGAACTGGGTATTTTATGTATTGATGTGCATGGGTCTATCTGTTTACAATTTCAATCTTCGGCAGGATTTTATGGCCAGAACTGCAAGGCACTGGGGTATGATTTTGTCCTCATAATGAGAACAATATTATATCTGACCAAATGTCAGTAAAACCCCTCATCAAGAGATATTTGTTAGAAGTGGCAAGTGTAAATCTTGGGTCAACATTGAAGATCTTAGAAAGTTTTCAGTTCTTCAAAATCTTCAACTTTTACCTCGCTTTAATCCACTGCGTAAGCTTTTACCGCAAAATTGATAACACTGATTGATAGATCCCTCAAACTCTTGCATGTAGAGAAATGAATATTATCTCAGCATCCAAATTTATATCATAACTGCAAATTCACAAGTCTACTCAATTTCATTGCTCTAGAGAAACTGTTGAATGTCTGTTTGTATGTACATAGATTGGCACAACTCATGGTACATGCTCTAGAGTATGATGTGGGGCATTAGATATATGGAAATTATTGTGCTTTGCAAGGCTCCTCTGTAAATTTTGCTTAGTAGTGATTTTCAATTCTAATTTTGGAGGAGGAATCATCAATATGCGTTTGTGGGTTTAATGACGCAAGATAAAATGATGTAAAGATATTACTAACTTCCTTGACAAGTCAAAAACGATTCACTTCTTAATTTGTGACAAAGTTTTGAAGAAATTTTTTTCATCATTTACCGATTAATTTAATATCCTGGCAATCAACAGAACCAATGCTGATTTATAAAGCACCTACCTAAACAAGTAGTTGTTTCGCAAATCATTTGCTATTTACTGAGCGCCATGTACCTTTCAATCATGGGTAGGAATTGTTGGTAAAATTTTCAAACCACAAACCTTGGTCATTGGCGTTGAAGATATCCTGGCTACCGTGTGGTTCAGTGGAAAAACATGCGTCGATCCTTAAAAGCCCCAGCGATTTTCCTTCTCTGTGCGAAATATCACAAGTGAACATTTTAAGGCATGATGTTGATTTGTACTCCACTCCATATAAAAATAATTCAACAGAGGGAATTTTAAAACCCCATACTTAAGTAGGGTACTGGAGTTTTTCTCTGCATGTACACTTCCTTAGTCCATAGCATATTCCCAAAAAATTAATCTTCATGATTCAGAATTCGGAAGTTTTCCACCGTCAGGAAGCTGTAAACTTCTCATATCTAAATGAGCCGTCGATCATCTGTTCACTACTCGACAAACAACTGTTTGCTTGTAACTTTGAGGAAGCAAGTAGATTGAAAGTAAGCGTAAATAAACATTATCCAAAGAATAGTGTGCTTCCTAGCTCTAAATAAGTAGTAAAATTTTAGTAAATTTATAATACCTATAGTGAAATTTTAATAAATTTATAATATAGGAAAATTTTAGTAAATTTGTAATGTAGGTAATAGTAAAATTTTAGTAAATTTATAATGTAGTAAAATTTTAGTAAATTTAGAATGTAGTAAAATTTTAGTAAATTTAGAATGTAGTAAAATTTTAGTAAATTTATAATATAGTAAAATTTCAGAATGGTGACTAGTACCTAAGTAGTTCTATCCCAAGCAATGTAAATTCCACGAGGTGTCTATAATGATACAATTTTCTTTGAGAAGGAGTGGAGGATATAAATATTAAGGAGCCCTCTTTTTCTCTCATAGAATCTTTGAAATGATAAAAATCGTCAAATCGGTTACAATGGCCAATGAAAGTTTCTTTATCACAATTTAATTTACCATATCTCAGTTTGAAAGTCCCCAGTTCAGTAAAATTCCAGGTTAACTTATATAAAATACGCAAATGATCAGTTCCTAGTTGACTTTCAATGTCTGGTATACAATACACCCTACAGCAGTGGGGATTCTTGAAAGTTGGCAACACATTTTTATCTCCATTTAAACGTATGTAAAACAATCGATTCTTGGCGAAGCAGCTTGGCTCACCTGAAATCGATATATTTTATGGATTTAAATGAAGGAAAAACAGTGTTGCTAACTTGCAAAATTGCTGCTGCCCTTCAGTGCTGAGGAAGAACGTCGTTTGACTATTCGAGTGTGCCGTATATCCCCCGATAACTAAAGAATTTTTGAGAAAAGTTATCCATATTTTTCCTTCAATTTTTCAAGTACTCCGGATCCCCCCCCCCCTTAAATTGTCCCCTTTTTCGACGTTTTTCAGAGCCTTTCCACATGTCCGGCAGCCCGGGCGCGTGATCGAGCACGCCTGCACCAGTGGCGTGGCGGGAATTGCGATGTATCGATTGTTATGCCATTTAAACCTATGGTAAAGAATCTATTATTAAGTTGGTCGCTGCGCACACCCTAGTTATCGATCCTTTTCCATAGGTTTAAATGGCCTGAAAATCGATGTATCGCAAAACACGCCACGCCACTGGCCTGCACCTTTAAAAATCTTGTTGGCTACCCGCTCATTTAACTATCCATCCGAGATACCAAATGTTGATAATTGAAGAACACTATTAATCAGTGATTTTTCTAGTTTTGGCAGTGGCGTGGCGTGCTTTGCGATGTATCGATTGACCTGCCATTGTAACCCATGGAAAGGGATCGATGAACAGGTGTTCGCAACGATCACCGTACTAATCGATTCTTTACCTCAGCCTCAAGTAGAGGAAATATCGAAAATCGATCATTCACGCCTCGCCACTGAGTTTTGGATGTGGTCAAGAGGAGCGTAACTTATTTTAGTGTATTTTCCGAAGGAAATACACTATTGCATTCTCCCATGATGTCGGACCCAGACCTGAGACATTGTGAAGAGCACCGATCNGCGGAGCGCCGGTTTTTTTACTGTTATACGGGAGGGGCGTCAAATTTCGAGCGATTGAGATTTATCTCATGAAATTGAATAAGTTACCTATAATATGACGTGTGAGCCTTAGGCAAATTCGATGAGTAAATAATAATCAAACTGTGGATTGGGCGGGAATAAGTACACGATCTGAAAATTTCATTCTCGAAAATCACATCCGAACTGTTAGAAAAGTAGGTACACTAAAACATCGTGTGTTATGTATATCATACACTCGGTTAACCTCAATTCGAATTTTTTGTGGCGGTTGGGTGTCGCAGAGCGCACAGAAGCGCTATAAGAGCGACTTCTTTGGGAAAGAAAACACATTGGATCTAGAGTCCAGACTCTCAAAAACATCGACAAGAAAAAATACTCTTGATTCAATCGGATTTTTGCTTAAATCAAGAACCAAGCCTCTTAATTTGAGCGGATTTCTTTTTGATTTCAGCAAAAATCTGATTGAATCAAGAGTATTTTTTTTGTCAATGTTTTCAAGAGTCTGCACTCTAGATCCAATGTGTTTTTTTTTCCAGTGTTATTAGTGCTTAGTAGTAGAATTTAATTTGTGGGAATTTTAAATTGATGCACACGAAACATATGTTGTTGCATCTTTATGAGTTGCCTTTGGAAATGTTGCGTGTACTCTCCGTATGTTCCGTGAAATTTTGATGAAGATGTCTGAATTTTGGGCCGTGAAGTTTCAAGCATGCGGGAAAATGAGGGGTTTTTACACAAAACTAAGAACGGTCTGCACCCCTAAAGTCGGTTGAAAGGGTTGATGAACCGTGATCAGAACAACCAGCAATAATGCAGCAAGCAGCTCATTTACGCAGGAACGGAAGGGTATCACGGATGAAGAAGTCAAATGAAGCTGATGAGAATATTATGCCATCAGCCTGTCATTTCAAGCAAAACGCAAGGGGTATGCTTTCTGAAAACATCAAATACTATCTCGTAGGGCTGCAAACCTGATGGAATGGAGATGTTGCATGTGTGAGGGATTTGCGATTTGATTCGCGAAAAACACGATGGTGCCACTGGTTTTCTCTGAAATCAGCTTCCAAGCTCAAAAAAAGCTCTCAAGTTGAGGCCAAAATGGAGGGGATATCCCACGCTATCCTGAGAGTCCACGTCTACATCAAGACAAACTCTCGTGCAAAGATAGGGAGCAAATACATTTGCAGTGATGCCGTGTTTTCAGTTTTAGAGTCCCGAATGAAGTGGCAGCCCTGTCAATGTATTTTCTCCCTATCTTTGCATGGAGAGTTTGTCTTGATGTAGAGATGGACTCTCAACATAGGGTGGGATATCCCCTCCATTTTGGCCTCAACTTGAGAGCTGTTTTTGAGCTTGGGAGTTGATTTCAGAGAAAACCAGTGGCACCATCGTGTTTCTCGCGAACTTTTACGTAAGAAACAACAGTCAAATTGCAAATCCCTCACACATGCAACATCTCCATCTCGGAACTGGTTCCAGTTCCAGAGATTTCTGTTCCTGAGATCAAGATTTCGTCACCTGTCAGCCAAAGTATCACAAACGCTGTGCGACGTTCCAAAATTTCCGGCGCAATTTTATTTTCTTAAAGAGAAATTGTTCAACGAAGCTGTCCGAAAATTTCACTGAATATTCTTTGTGCTGCAGCCGATAAAATTCAGTGAAATTTTTAAACAGATTCAACCAACAATTTCTCAGTAAAAAAATCAAATGGCGGCGGAACTTTTGGAACGTCGCATGGCGCTTGTGATACTCCGGCCGGAAGGTGACAATTCTTGGACTGGTTCCGGCCCTTTGGATCGGTCCCGAATAATTTTTTCCGGTTTGAAAAAGTTTCCAAAGTTTTAATTTTTTTCTTTTTCTTTTTACCGCGTCCAACTTACATTTAACTGCACTGGAAAAAAAAAAAAAACACATTGGATCTAGAGTCCAGACTCTCCAAAACATCGACAAGAAATAGTACTCTTGATTCAATTAGAATCTAGCTTAAATCAAGAACCAAGCCTCTTAATTTAAGCGGATTTCGTTTTGATTCAAGCAAAAATCCGATTGAATCCAGAGTATTTTTTCTTGTCAATGTTTTCAAGAGTCTGGACTCTAGATCCAATGTGTTTTTTTTCCAGTGTGTATTTTCTTTCTCTTTTTATCAAAAAATCACTAAATCCGTCTGTTTCCCGCACATTTTCCTCTTTTCTGAATTCGCAAGTCGTAGGTAACTATCGATTTATTCGCACCAAAAATCAGGAAATTGTATTTAAATTTCAAGAAAATGCGCAATGAAATTTTAGTAGACACTCTGAATCAGTCCTGCGAGATGAAGATTCCGTAGATGAATTTGTACACTCCTCTGAACAAAACAGAATGAATAAACTCAGCGCTGTACTGCTGTGCCAAGGAAAAACTCCGTATGAACCTTTAGGCGTTGCGAAATTTCCCTCGGTAAATCACGAATTTTCGGGAAAATTCGTAAATATTTTTCTTCCGAGTTTTCAGATAATATTGTTTGCAATTTTACCGAAAGTTCTCGAGAATTTATCGGAAAAATACACTGGAAAAAAAACCACATTGGATCTAGAGTCCAGACTCTTAAAAACATCGACAAGAAAAAGTATTCTTGATTCAATCAGAATCTAGCTTAAATCAAGAACCAAGCCTCTTAATTTAAGCGGATTTCGTTTTGATTCAAGCAAAAATCCGACTGAATCAACAGTTGTTTTTCTTGTCAATGTTTTCAAGAGTCTGGACTCTAGATCCAATGTGTTTTTTTCCAGTATATTCATAACTTTCCTCAAAAATAAACATTTTATCGAAAGATATTGGGCAACTCTCGAATGTTCATACGGCGTTTTTCCTTAGCACGACAGTATAGTCAGCTCGTTTTTACAAGGCATTTCCGTCCCCTGGTTCTCGAGTCGATCCTCTATCACTGGATGGGGTTATTTTTTTGTCGTATCTTTGTAGGCGGGTCTGTTGCTTATTGCTCACAACTGTCATCCCGAGGAAAGTTATTTCCTGCGAACTCTATTTTGTGGAATTATTGCTTTCCACGCCGCGCAGATACTTAACCGGGGAGTTATAAATGGGTGTGTTTATTAGAAGTCTCGCTCTCGCTGCGGAAGAATCGGGTTGACAGAATTGGCTTGTTTACACGCGCGAACGATCGTACTGGAGCTTTTGCGCACTTGCTATACCCGGCCGAAAATGCCGCACCGGTCAAGAAGTGTACGGAGAGAATGGAGATGTTGCATGTGTGAGGAATTTGCGATTTGACTGTTGATTCTTATGTAAAAGTTTGCGAGAAACACGATGGTGCCACTGGTTTTCTCTGAAATCATCTCCCAAGCTCAAAAAAAGCTCTCAAGTTGAGGCCAAAATGGAGGGGATATCCCACGCTATCCTGAGAGTCCACATCTACATCAAGACAAACTCTCCATGTACAGATAGGGAGCAAATACATTGACAGGGCTACCACTTTATTTGGGGACTCCAAAACTGAAAACACGGCAACCCTGTTAATGTATTTGTTCCCTATCTTTGCATGGAGAGTTTGCCTTGATGTAGACGTGGACTCTCAGGGTAGGGTGGGATATCCCCTCCATTTTGGCCTCAATTTGAGAGCTTGGGAGTTGATTTCAGAGAAAACCAGTGGCACCATCGTGTTTCTCGCGAACTTTTACATAAGAATCAACAGTCATGCATGCAATTTACATACACAAGAACCACACAGATATACATTAATCTTAGACGCATGAGAGCCCTTTTTTCCGGAAACTTCGGGGTTTGTGGATCAAAGTACGCTTTGACTTCAAGCAACTATTTTAACTCCCCGAAAATCAGATTGCATACTCGACGAAATGAAGGAACTTTAGTATCGCGGCGCGGTGATCTATACGAAAGTGTCCAATGGATCGCAAGACAGGGCAAGAATTGAACCGAGTTCACCCGAAGGGAACCAGCCCAACCCTTATTGAGTTGAAAGTGAGAAAAAGAGGTTTGAAGTTTTATTATCATGCATGAGGCTCAATGTAGAAAATAAAGTTTAACCCCTCTTTTCACAAACTAATTTCTGTTTTTCGACATCGAGTTTTTGGCAGGGGAAAATATTCGGCTAGTGGAACTCGAAAATATTCTTAACTCAATTTTTTCGAAAATGCCGGTTGGTCCCTTTCTGATAAACTCGATCCTCTTATATAACGGAATGAGATATATTCTCATCAAAATTTCATACAAATCAGTTAAACTTCTTGCTAGAGCCCATCATAATCACGCCATAAACTAGAAATTAGAGCGGATAGTTTCAGTGAAACTAATCTGTAAGTACTATCCGCTCTCTCGCTCTCTCTCTTTCTTTCTCATAGGTTAATACGGAGCTATACAAAGTCAACGTCGTATCCGTATTTATTTAAAGCCGTAAGTGCAGGCGCAGTTTCAGGCAAGACAGCAGTAAGTGACATTATTCCTCCAGGAAAACAGTACTTTTAAGTAAAGTGTCGCCCTCTTCTGCCAATTCGGAAATGAGTTTGTTGGGTGTCCAAAACAGAACCACGTATGTATGCAGAGGATAGCACTGCCGTGCTAAGGAAGAACGCCGTATGAACCTTCAGGCGTTGCCGAATTTCCTCTGATAAAGCACGGATTTCCTGGTTAAAATATGAATATTTTTCTTCCAATTTTTCAGATAATTTCGTTCGCAATTTCGCCTTAAGTCCCCGAAAATTTCAAGGAGAAACTTTCATAACTTTTCTCAACAATGACCAATTTATTGAGGGAAATTTGGCAACTTTCAAATGTTCATACGGCGTTTTTCCTTAGCACGGCAGAGCACTTGTGCGGCGAACGACGAATTGACGGCCAATGGAATTGAAAAGAAAAGATCCCTCCTACTCGCTTTTTAACAGCTTGCGGTGTAGGTATTTTTAATTCCAGTCTGACGCAAAAAGACCGAGTTGAACTTTTAATCTTCGAAGTCCATTTTCAAGTTATTCTATCGCGTGAAGTTGCCAGATATGAGGAGTGTTCTTCCCTGCGTCACCTCTGCCCGTAAATTAACGGGCCATTGATCTATCTTATTTGATGACCTCTCTGCGGTAAATTCCACATAATTGATAGCCTCTTTGCAGCAAAGTGTCCTCAATTATTGGCGACCTTTTTGCGGTCGAGTGCTCTTAATGTTTAAAGGGCTTTAAGGAAACGCGGAGCAAATAGCCTACGATGTATAGATCCGGTGCCACATAGGGCGTTATGCGCCAAACCTGCCGCGCTAGAAGTAGGTACCCAGAGATGGAAAGTTAAATTTCACGTTTTGAAATTTCGTACGGCTCGAATTTTCACGAAAGTTGAAATTTAATAATTTATTTTAGAATTATTGATTAAACTTTTGGAAGTCTGAAAGCGTTTCAGATGGTCTTTCTGTTGATGCCGCGGTATTATGCTACTCTACTGAGGGTGCCAGACACGAAGAGGGGGCAAAAAGGGGAGTTTAGAGGGAAGAACCCCAACCTAGCCTCTAAACTAAACGAAAACATTTGCAACGCGCGAATGTTTTAGGCTTGGGGTAAAAAGTTTCAAAATTTAGAATCACTGGTTCTAGGCGTTTCTTAGCCTCCTAAATGTATCCCAAAAGTTTCAATAAATTTCATGAAATTTCACTCGAATAAATTTTATGAAATTTCATGAAATTTCACTCGAATAAATTTTATGAAATTTCATGAAATTTCACTCGAATAAATTTTATGAAATTTTCCATCTCTGGAAGCACCACCTGAGGAAGAGTAACGCACAGTGGATCGAATCAACCAGAGGGGTCGGACATGAAATTTTTGACTAAAACTGCAAATTTTGATATTATTCCGTCACATGCTAAATTTCAATGGGTGCCTCTAGAAGAACATTTCACGAGGAAACCAAAGAACTCACTTTTAGAATCAAAATTATATATGGACGGAGTCATGAGCGTTTAAGTTTCCAAATTTTGACCAACCTCTACTATTGTCTCATCCACTGTGAGCCGCGGATCGACGATCCCTGGCGGGGTCTAGGGTCTCCCCTCACACAATAAATTGGAAACCTAGCTAAACTGAGACGCGAACCCCGGACCGCGAGGCTGAAGTTTGGAGGGCGCGCTGGGTTTTGGTCCCTTGAGCCGGCGCGGCGCACAGTGGATCGAGTCAATAGGAGAGGTCAGGCAAAATTCGGAAACTTGAACGCTCATAACTCTGTAAAACTTCAAGGTTTTAAAAGTCGCTCCATCGGTTTCCTCGTGAAATTTTCTTCTAGAAGCACCCCGTGGAAATTAAAAAGCGACAAAATAAACAAAAAAAAATTAAGTTTTTAGTCAACAATTTCATGTCTAGGCCTCTCTGATTGAATCCCTACCCTACCCTACCCTCAAACTCGATCCATTGTGCGACGAGTTTGAGGATGAGGTCGGACATGAATTTTTTAACTGGATTGCATTTTGCAAAAAGGAACCACTAGCATTGCAATGATGCTAAGATTGTGCAACTTCATCTTTTGCAATAAAATTGCGGAAATCGTGAAAA
Source organism: Bemisia tabaci (assembly GCF_001854935.1). Classification (NCBI taxonomy): domain Eukaryota; kingdom Metazoa; phylum Arthropoda; class Insecta; order Hemiptera; family Aleyrodidae; genus Bemisia; species Bemisia tabaci. The sequence goes on from NW_017564154.1 coordinate 2,549,281, forward strand.
ACTATGAAATTTAGATGGTCATTTTTGTCTTAAATTTACAGTTTTTAGTGAGTAAAATAGAAACTATTAATGGATAATCGAGTTTTTCCTCCAAGACAAAAGAAGTTGCACAATCTTAGCAACATTGCAATGCTAGTGGTTCCTTTTTGCAAAATGCAATCCAACTAAAACTGCAAATTGTCACGTTTATTTCGCCGCATTTTAAATGTTAAGAGTAGCTTCTAGAAGAAAATTTTACCAGGGAACCAACGGAACCACTTTGAGAACCTCAAAGATTCGTATGAACGGCGTTATAAGCTTTTAAAGTTTCCAAATTCTGTCCGACCTCTCCTATTGACTCGCTCCACTGTGCGGCGCTGCGTTCCCTGCCGCGACCTATTTCCAAGCTCGGTTTACCCGGTCGCGTTATCATGAGGAATGCGGAAGCGAACCGAGACAGCATCGCTGAAACGTCGCATCCCCTATTGTTCCCCGACTTAAATAATTATTAATTCCGTCCTGCAAACAGAGGCCTCTCGGAACGGGCACGCTTTGAGTCGCAATCCCTTCGAGTCCGCGTTGTTAGATTTAATGGAAAATAAAGCCGCGTTGCTCGTGGAACATCTCATGAGATTCCATGTGAATTGTTTCGTGATATTTTATGAGAGACGCGACAGAGTTGAAAATAGAGTCCCTGTATACCCATGAGTTAAGACATCTCGATTATCAGCTGGCTTGGGCTGGCCATATAGTGTCACAAAAAAAGGCACCCAAACACACGATATGGAGCGACAATAGAACAAGGAATCCTGCGATGTTTGTCATTCAAAAACAACACCACCAACAAAACTGATCAAAACCTAACCGAAGAAAATTGCAATACAATAAAATGAGATTAAATTGTGAATAATTTCTTAATCTATTTTCATTTTGGTGCGATGAAAGTAACAATTTACTTTTGATAAATCTCAATCAGGTAATATTTTCATTATTGTTGTTCACATTCGAGCCACCGCCATTTTGGCGCACTTTTTTGTGACTCCATGAGCGAGAACCAATCAGAATTGGATTTTTTTTATGCCACTTTTAGTTGTCTCTGAGCCCAACCAAGCCCGACCAGAATTGAGATGTCGTAAGTAACTCTGGGTATAAAAGGACTCAAGATATTCCATGAAAGACGCGACAGAGTTGAAAAATACGATTGTTCATTGTAGAGACCCTTTACTTTCTGCATCCTTGCTTCGGGTAACGGGGTGTTTTGGTGTTGCATTGAGTCCAAATTATGTTTAGCGTTACCGTGCGAATCTTAGGTAGTTGAATTACATTTTGCAATTACGAACCACTATCTCTGGCTCTTCCATAAAACACGTATCTGCATTGGAAAACCGATGGCTCTTATGTTGTTTCCAAAATGAACCAGAAATAGTGGTTCCTCGTTGCAGAATGTGATCCAGTTCAACAACCACCACCATTTTTCATCGTCCCAATACGATCATTCCTATAGTCGTTTCACATTTGGATTACATCCTGCAATGAGGAACCACTATCTCTGGCTCATCCATAAAAGCACGTATCTGCATTGGGAAACCAATAACTCGTATGGTGTTTCTCAAATGAACCAGAAATAGTGCTTCCTCATTGCAGGATGCGATCCAGTTCAACAACCACCACTATTTTTTATCGTCCCAATACGATCATTCCTAGTCGTTTCACATTTTGATTACATCCTGCAATAAGGAACCACTATCTCTTGCTCTTCCATAAAATCACTTTTCTGCATAGGGAATCCAATGGAATATATGTTGTTTCTAAAACGAGCTAGAAATAGTGGTTCCTTATCCCAAAATAGTCCATTTATCGAGGCCGGAAGTACGGATGGGCCCTCGGGACCAGGGTCAAGGGACACTACTTAAGTCATTAATTACGGCCAGCGGGACGAGCCCAAAACCGCGAGCCGAATCCCTTCAGCTCTCGTCGCCTTCACCAACCCGAAAGCTAAACGGAAAAACGCGTTGTGGACACAAGCGACCTCTTGTTTGCTCTCGAGTACATACCGATCTACGTCTCGCGGTCTCTGATGTTTCTATTCCATCACCCCGTCCTCGTCCCTTTTGATACCCCCCCATCCCCCCTTCCCTACCCCTCTCACCCCCTCCCCCTCCCCTCTTACTCCTTTCCCGAGGCGATCCCAATCCCTCTAATTTTGACGCGAGCATTCCATTGTCCTGTCTTCGATTGCGGTTTCCACGAGACGTCCGGGGCGACGACGACGGTTCGCGGTTAATGAGTCTTCCGTCCGCGAAATATTTCGTCGCTCCCCCGATGAAAGGACGTATCCCCGCTTCTATACGAGCCAAGGAAAGCGTGGGGGTATACGGGAGGGAGGGCCTGTCCGGAATTGTAGTTAGGTTTTTACGTCGGCGGAGTCGGTGGAAGAATTTCGCCTCGGGGGATCTGCGCTTTGATTGGTCGCTGATGGGAATTGTTTCATCCGAGTCAAATGTAATTGGACGTGGAGACAAATATCTCCGCAGACCTTGCCCTGGCTTAGTCTCCCCCGGGGGGGAGGGGGGGTGTAGCGGGCTGGGAACCCAGGATAAGGGTGATGAATTTCAGCCTAGAGTGTAAGCGAAAATGAAGACTTTTATACGCTTGCCAAGAGCTTGGAGTGCAATTCGGTGTGAATTTCACTACGGAGCCTATTTCGCTCCTGAAGAGCCGACTGGTATGAGTTAGGAGCGGTATCGTCGTCGAATTAACATTGAGTGGTTTTCCATTTTTAAAAAAATGAAGTATAGCAGAAAGTCTGCAACGTCGCAAACTGAGATGCGTTGTCTGTACTGGTGGTTTCACCGTCGACACGAAACATATAGGGTTGCCACGGCCAGGGGAGACCGGGGAATGTCAGGGAATTTTAAAAGGCAGGAAAAACCGGGAAATGTCAGAGAAAATAAGGAAAAAGTCAGGGAATTTTTTTAATTTACCTTTATAAGCTTTCTAGAGATCATTTAAGGTTTAGAGCAGCACATTTTTTCTGGATACTATTTCAAATTATGTCTTTTTTGCTATTTGACATAACTTCAATGGAGAAGTTGCATGCAAATTTTTTATTGCTTCATCTGAAAGTGCTCAAAGGGCTGATTTCACGGTATTTTTCATAATTTTTTTCTGATATGGAAAATAGTATAAGGATAGATTTGAAAGTGAGAAAATACACCGCCGAGTGACGTCATCTGGCGGCATTTCCCATTTAAACACATGTATCTTAGCAGATTAGATAATTTTTTCATATCTTCTCCAATAATCGTTCAATTCATGAACCAAGGGTATCCTCGTGTTCAGTTCACTCAGAATTTTCCACTTAAACACGAAATTCATCAAATTTCAGATACCTGCAAATTCTCTATTGTCAGGGAATTTCACTCAGAAGTGCCAAAGAAATCAGGGAAACGTCAGGGAATTACATTCTCTAAATTATGTGGCAACCCTGATTACATAATACTTACATTTCGGAACTGTCTAACGGACTATTTCACGAAAGTCCCACAAAGCTTCCTCAGTTCCTTGACGTTTCCCACTCATCCGTTCGGATCCCTCCGTTCGTTCCCATCCCTCCACTTTTAATATCATCGTGATGACGTTACGTGTGTACAAGTACGGCTCTGACAACCAGTATCGACGACGACCCCGNGGGGGGGGGGGGGGGCGATGCGTTGGGATAATTGTATTTTCTCACTCGGCGTTTCACTAACTTCATTATCGTCGCCCCGCGCTTCTGTTTCGGCGAAATAAATGTCTGCCTTCTCTCTTAGTCAGCCTCTCGTTAACGTGTCCCTCCCGCGTTTTCCCGGCGCGCATCGTTTTCCCCCTATCCCTCCTCCCCCCCCCCTTGCGGCCCCCCGGATTTTATTCGGAGGGCTCCGAAAGTTTCGGTCCGGGTGGCTGTTTGTTTCCGCCCCGGTCCGTCCCTTGCTCCTCCTGAGTCTTATTCGATAAGTATCGATTTATTCCCGTTTTTATCACCAGGAGACATAAGTGTTCCTTGATTGGGTTCCTCTTGGGAGGAGACGAAGGGGACGCCCAGTGAAAGGGCGGCGACAGCAGGTTTTAGAGGAAACGAGAGTGCTAACTCCCTGAAAGGCTCTGAGAGGATAGGGGACTTTGGCGGCTTGGAGTCGCAGAGCGCCCAAGAGCACTATAAAAGCGGCTTATATGTATGTAGAGATGGATTTCACAGGGTTTCCACAGTTAGGGAATGCCGGGAAACGTCAGGGAATTTTCAAAGTCAGGGCAAACCTGGAAATGACAGGGAAAATGACGGAAGTGTCAGGGAAAAATTGTTAATTTATCTTTATTTGCTTTCTAGAATGGGTTTGATGTAATACAGCAAATTTTGCCTGAAAACTATTTCAAAATACGTCTTTTAAACCATCTGGCATACCTTAAATTGTCAGGGGATTTTACTCACATGTGTCTGGGAAATCGAGAAGTGTCAGGGAATTTCATTTTATAAATTTTGTGGCAACCCTTGCCTACGTTCTGGAAAACTAGGAAGGTCAGGGAATTTACGGCGACCGAGGGAAGTCATGAAATTCACAGGAAAAGTCAGGGAATTTTGCTAGGTACGTTTAGGAGAAGCGATAAACACAGTGAAGTCAGGAGCGGTTGGCGTGAAACGCATAGCATAGCGCCCACAAGACTGCAGGAATAAGTCACGCATTGTGCCAATCACAGTGTCGTTTTTGACGAAAATAACGTCAACCAAAATTAATTGCGTGAAAATGAATGAGATTTTATTGCGGAAAAAACCGACATGGTGCTCATTCGAGAGAGACTGATGAACTAAGAACTAACATGGCTGGACGTGAGTCTGAATCCACTCATCGAGAAGGTGAAGCTCCCGGTTTTGTGTCTCCAGCTGAAAAATACCTTTCCTCACTGATAAAGGGTGTTTTATTTCATACTGCTTTCTTTCTTCATCTTATTAATTCAATGTTGTTTTATCTCACTTGTGTAGGTATTTTTCAGCCAGAGCACAATCCCAGGGAGTTTCACCTTCTCTCACATGGTTGCAAATTATCAATTATCCTTTTTGTTATTTTTACTCTAAACAACACACAGTACAATCAGCGCGGCGCAGCGGCGCGGCGGAAGTTAAAATTATTAAACCACATTTATAAGTTCTTTCATAATTTTTTGGTTCATTTCTTATAAATGGAGGACCTTGTCCACATAGAGATAGGTTAACGGAACTTAACTTTCTCGCAAAGTTCCGTCAAAATTTGCTAGTAGTGTTGACTGGGCTTTCGCAAAAAATGTATCCAACCCGAGTAGGTAAACGCGTCCTATGCACGCCTCCCCCTCCAGCACGTTCTTTTGATGGTTTTTATTTGATATTTCAAAACGAATGAGAAGGGGGCGGCAAAATATAGGCGGCCCATGGGCATAGCAAGTAGGTAAATCCGGCCCTGGTTGCCTCAGTCGTTTATTGACGAAATTGAAAAAAAAAAAACCACTTGAACTTCGTAAAAGTATTAAAAAGATGGGAATCTCGGTGATCAATGACTACTTGAGTCCACACCAAATAAGTTTACGCACTTTTGGACTGCCACAAAAGATCCGTCATCTTGTTTCTTGCATTTACTTCACATGTAAAAAAGAAGTCAGACGATCTTTTGTCGTAGTCTAGGAAAGTATAAACTTATTTGGCGTTGACTCAGGCAACATATATGGTAATTCCACCGACTTTTTTTCTCGGTGTAAATCAAGTTTAGATTTGATCATCACCGATCGTAAATACTTACGAAAAGTTGACCATCGCGTTATGGATGCAATAATAAAGAATTGAGTGGTGTAAAATCACACTGAGTATTCCATGAACTCGATCGATACTGTGTAACAACCGTTATAGCGCGAAGTATAACTTTTCGCTCAGTTCTCAGAAATACTCCCAGGGCTATTAATTTCCTCAATTCACTCCATCTTTAATGCGATGGTTTACGTTCACCAGTAGCGCGGCGTGGCGTGCTTTGCGATGTATCGATCGATTTTTTATATAAACCTTTAGAAAAGGATCAATAAAAAGAGTGTTCACAACGAACACCATAATAATCGATTCTTTACCACAGCTTCAAATGGGGAATTATCGATAATCGATCATTAACACCTTGCCACTGACTTTCACGTTTTATACTAGGTTGGGCAGGAGTTACGCTCAGTTTCTCGCAACTTTTTTCTGATTGAGATTCGGAAACGCAATTTTAAAAATTATCATACGTGGAAGAGGTAACTTTTTTGATTTCTCCAACAACCCGGCTCACCGTGGAGTTAAAATACAAAGCTGTGTGTTGGGTTCGAATCCAATTTCGTATATTCTTCCTTTGTTCTTCGCATTGTTTTGAGTCGATAGAGCGTTCCGTTATCTATGATGTTCAAAATAGGCCCCGATTTTATCGAAACGCTAACTATCTAAACATTTTTACTTCATTCATCTTAATCGCAAACTGATAGACGTTCATGTTACATGAAGCAAATGCAAAATTGCAATTTGTACCTGTTTGACTGAAATCTATGAATCGGTTGGTGGATTAAGGCTCACCACTATACGCACTTTCCGCCCTTTCTGGTCCATTCTCGGTGAAGGAAGGGAAGAGAATTTTAAATAAAGAGGTGGAAAAGGGAAACGTATTCGAAGTCAAATTTAACGATCTAATGGTGGGAATTCCAATTCTATATAGTTCCTATTTATACGGGGAATGAAATTCCGTGAATAATGTCCCGGGTTTGTCTGTTGAGCAGCCTCTTGCATTCAGTTTTCCTTCATTAGAGAGGGTAGGCAATATGTGCCCTCAAGAGCTCGAATAGTGGTATCAAAATCTTCGGACCACTACTACCAGTGCTTTTACCCTTCCCACAACAATAAGTAAACAGAAATTTTACATACGTTTGGACCCTTCTTCTTTATTATTTTCTACCTCCTCTCCCTCTTTTTATTCAATTTATTTTTCTTACTTTTATCCTTTGCCTCCTCTCCTTTTCATTCTCCTCTTCTGCTTCGTTTTCTTCTTTCCCTTCTTCTATCTTCCTTCTGCGTCTTTTTATTCTGATTTCTGCTCCCTCTTCTCCCTTACGTTTTTTTTTAAGGGAAACGACAAATTTTAGCCATTGGTTTTAATGCAGTTGGATATATCGACTCAATCCTTTCCTGTTTTTGAAAAATTCCTAACATACCATACCTGATTTCTGTACTTACCCGGTTTTATTTCATTGGCCTCTTTCCAAGGTTGCCAAAATGCGTCGGTTTCCCCCCTTTCTACGCTTGTTCTCCCTCGGAAGGTAATCCCAGCGGCGCGGCGCGGCGTGAATGGTCGATTATCGATATTTCTCCATTTGAAGCTGCAGTGAAGAATCGATTATCAATGTGTCCGCTGCGATCACCTTGATAATCGATCCTTTTCCATAGATTTAAACGACAGATCAATCGATATACCGCAAAGTACGCCACGCCACTGGGTAATCCGAACTCTGCGTTGTGCGTTCGGACTTTTGGAGACGAACCAAAGGTGACGAGGGGATGAGCCAGCGCCCCGTTCATCGATAAATTGGTGGAGTCGGGTCTCCTTCGCATCGCGGCGGGCCTGCGGGGGCAGGGATACAGGAGCGTTGGGCTCTCTCGAAAGGACGCCGAACAAATTGCAGGGGAAGACAACAGAAATGCCAGCGTGGGGTAACGAACTTGGACCCCCGCCCCCGCTCCCTCTCGCGGTGCACAGTGGATCCAGTCAGTACGAAAGTTCGGACAACATATGGAAACTTTAAGTAAACGCTTATAACTGCGTTTATACAAAACTTGGAGGTTCTAAAAGTGGTCCCACCGGTTTCCTGGTGAAATGGAGATGTTGCATACGTGAGGAATTTGCGATTTGACTGTTGATTCTTTTGTAAAAGTTTGCGAGAAACACGATGGTGCTACTGGTTTTTTCTGAAATCAACTTCCAAGCTCAAAAAAAGCTCTCAAGTTGAGGCCAAAATGGAGGGGATATCCCACCCTACCCTGAGAGTCCACCTCTACATCAAAACAAACTCTCCATGCAAAGATAGGGAGCAAATACATTGACAGGGCTGCCACTTGATTTGGGGACTCCAAAACTGAAAACACGGCAACCCTGCTAATGTATTTGCTCCCTATCTTTGCATGGAGAGTTTGTCTTGATGTAGAGGTAGACTCTCAGGATAGCGTGGGATATCCCCTTCGTTTTGGTCTCAACTTGAGAGCTTTTTTTGAGCTTGGGAGTTGATTTCAGTGAAAACCAGTAGCACCATCGTGTTTCTCGCGAACTTTTACATAAGAATCAACAGTCAAATCGCAAATTCCTCACACATGCAACATCTCCATTACCTTCTAGTAACGCCCCTTGAAATTTAAAATATAACGAAATACACATCCCTTGCAGTTTTAGTCAAAAATTTCATGTCCGACCTCTCCGATTGACTGGATCCACTGTGCGGCGAACCCCCCCCCCCCCCCCCCCCNCCGCTATCCCTTTCCCTGCAACCCTGGGCCTCCCCCTCCTCCTCCGACTATCCCTGGAAACTTGCCTTTATTCTGTGAGCCGTGGAATTGGAGGAAGGTGGTCGTTTTATGGCTCCGGGTTTAGATTGGATGGAATCGAAGTGTGGGGTTAAACCCTTGCATCCCAAGATCCGAGCCAATAATTTTGAATGTGCAACTTTGAAAGGAGTAGAAATTTTAAAAACCAACATTTATCGAATAAAAAGCAACAGCTTCGTTTTAAACCAGTGAGTAGACAAGAGTAAACTACTCTGATAAAAATATTTGAATCGGTTAGTTATAAAAGTTTAGATTGGATGGATTCGAAGTGTGGGGTTGAATCCTTGCATCCCAAGATCCGAGCCAATAATTTTGAATTTGCAACTTTGAAAGGGATAGACATTTTAAAAACTAACATTATTTTATCGAAGAAAAAGCAACAGCTTCGTTTCAAACCAATGAATAGACAAGAGTAAACTACGCCAATAAAAATATTTGGTCAACTATAAAAGGGCTCAAACGCCAGATATAAACTTTCGAAAAAACGGTAGAAACTGGATGAACCAATCCGTTTCAAATTTCAGATTAATTAATCATGTGATCAATTAATTCAAAGCTTTGGAGCTCTGAGATTTATGAGGGGTCAATTTAAATGGTCATCACTATTTTTCTCGAATTCTCATTTTTGATGCTTGAGACCTTTTGTAACTGACCGATTCATTCGTGTTCTTGTGTTACTTTTGGTTAATATAGGAAGCGAGACACAAACCAACACAAATTTTGTGTTGGTTTTGAAACAGTTTGCGGTGAATTTAACTATGAAGAGACTATGAATTTAAGTATCAAGATAACTATGAAGAGACTGGGAAAATGCACCCCTGCATTGCGACGTCGGTATTTACCCCTGGTTTTTTTAAAATTTCCTCAAGAAAAATAGAAATTAGAAAAAATAAAAAATAGAAATAAGAATAGACATTTTTTCATTTTTTCTTCGAACTGTCAACCGAGGGCTGGGGTTGTTTTGTGCTTTATTTCCCGTAGTAACCAAACTTTCACGTTGGAATTTTTAGGAACCTCAGGAGAAATTGCGAACAAAATTATCCGAAAAGTTAGAAGGAAAATATTCATGAGATCATCAGGAAATTGGTTTCTTATCAAAGGAATTTTGGAAACGTCTGAAGAATACGGCGTTTTTCGCCTTAGCAAGGCAGATCATCTTCTGTTTTACAGGTTAAATTTTCTCATAGGCAGTTATGTCAATTGTGGGGGATCAATTTGTGACTATCATCCATATTCAGACTGTGGACCATTGTCCCCAATCCCTTTTTATGTTCTTATCCATGAAACAAGGATTAGCAACCCAAGTCTCCTGGTATTTTTCACTGCCATTTAGGACTTACTCTCAACGTGTACCGAGCACAGTTGATGGATATAGTTCTTCCGACCCCGCGCGCGTGAGGATTCGCAAGCTATTAGTAAAAACTCAAAAACGTCAAAATTCTGAGTTTCTCTGCTTTATCGGTGTATAATTTAACTAGTTCTGATTCAGCTTGGGATTGTGAAAAGGGTCGGTTGCCTCTTTCGGTCATTCGGAAATTTGAGAAAACTCCGAAAGCGCAACTTTTTTCGTTGCCCCTGGAAGGGAGTTATTACATCTACAATGACGAGCAAGAAGGCAGCGACCTCTATTGAGCACGACGAGAAACACCCTCACTGCATGCGGTCCGCTGCCAGGTGAACTTGACTCCCCTTCCGTTCAAGTTTTGCTGCCTCTTGAGGGGTGCAAACCACGTAGGGTGGCTGAGGTCCAAGGCTCATGTCAAAAGGAAGGTTTTTTTTTTTTTAAATAGTATTTTCTTTAATTATTTGTTTAAGTGTTTCACCCTTTCAAGAAAGTACTCATTGTCAGTGAAAATCAGGCCAGTTCAATTCGGAAATTGGTTTTTGAAGGTAGAGAAATGTGCGTTTTTATAAAAATGAATCAAGAGTTCGGCAGTTTTCCGACGTTAATTGAATAAATACAATTTTTCCGCAACTAGTCAGTCAACAAAAACCAGAATACTGCTCAAATGCTGAAAGAAAATGTTTTTCAATTAGTATTTAGATTTTTCTTTTCGTTTTTAGATTTAATGGCTAAATAAATAAATTTAGTCTATTTTTCCCAAAAAGACCTCGTTCTCATTCATTAATCGGTCAAATTGCAATGCGATAGCTGTTTAAAAGTTGAAGAAATATCCCGAAAACCCGTGTAGTGGAGTTTCTTTCACGCTTTCACTGTTTATCTGAAAAAAAGAGAAAAAATCAAAATGTAAATAAACAATACGGGGCTTCCTTTCAAAAAGGACTAGGACTAGACTCGCACACATACCAATTCCTCATTTACTAATACTTTTATGGAAATGGGTCGATGGTGAAACTAGAGAATCGATATTTCTATTTCCATTGCATCACTGGTAAAAAAAAAACCTCTTGGACCAATGCCGCATTGCATTGACTTAAGAGTGCAGTTTCTTGTCGCCGGATTTAAGAGTCTTGAACTCTTGTTTCAAGCGGATTTTGCATTGAAACAAGAGTCCAAGACTCTTAAATCCGGCGACAAGAAACTGCACTCTTGAACGAAGAGGTTTTTTTTACCAGTGATAAAAATTCCAAATTCTCGTTCCATCACCATCATTATTATTATTTATTTGTGTGTAACTTAAATAAAGAAACCTATTCAAGATATACTTACAGCCACAATTTAATAATTTCATCAGACACTTTATTTCCTAAAATCTCAAATTAATTTTAATTTTCTATAGTAATGAAGACACTTTCCCTTCGCAGCACGCAAATCGATTTTCCCTTCAAAGTATGTGAGATGGTAATGTAATCATCGCTCATAATCAGACTCTGTCCGGTGATCGATTTTCGCCTACCTGACACAAGGGCGTAACTACACTCTGCAATGAGCCCTGTCTCCCATACAATTCAATGCTTTTCCGGGCTCATCTCAATGTGTAGTTACGCCCTCATGTCAGCTAAGCGACGACATGTTGGGAATCGTGTTAAGCATGCTTTCCTACTTCGAGCGAACAAAAAACGTCGCACCGGAAAAAAAAACACATTGGATCTAGAGTCCAGATTCTTAAAATATCGACAAGAAAAAATACTCTTGATTCAATCGGATTTTTGCTTAAATCAAGAACCAAACCTCTTAATTTGAGCGGATTTTCTTTTGATTTAAGCAAAAATCTGATTGAATCAAGAGTATTTTTTCTTGTCCATGTTTTCAAGAGTCTGGACTCTAGATCCAATGTGGTTCTTTTTCCAGTGCGTTGAAGTGTGTCCTATGTCCCACGCGACGTTTCGTCACTTCTATTTTGCTTTCGAATTTTTTTGGCTCACGGAAATGTCGAGGACTCTTAATCGGTTCTCCTGAAAAATCGATTTTTATGCGAAAAGATCGATAGAATTGCACCGGTGTCGCATCGGGTGCGATTAATCGTGTAAATCTATTTTTTCCCTCAAAACCGAAAATTCGGAATTTCGCTACCCGGATCTTTTAAGACGGACCATGAACCGATTTTTGGACCAAAATTATAGCAAACTCCCTCGAAATTTCACTCTCTTTTTTTCTCTTTTTTTCAAAGAGTGCGAATTATGAAAAAGATCGTAATATCTGATTTTTTAAATCGATTTTTCGTTCAAGATTTTAAGCGATGATATCGAATTCGCGAAAAAAATCGTTCAATCAATCGATTTTTTTCTAAAGGATACTATCCCTCGGGTAGGTAAACGCAGCCACGCGACGTTTGGGGGTAGCATCTCCTTCTGATTTGCCAATCGTGATGGAGATTGACTTTTCTTGGGTAGCCGTAATATTGCGCTACTACGGAAAAACGCCTTATGAGTTTTCAGAGGTTGCTATATTTCGTTTCATTGGAAAAAAAAAAACACATTGGATCTAGAGTCCAGACTCTTGAAAACATTGACAAGAAAAAATACTCTTGATTCAATCGGATTTTTGCTTGAATCAAAACGAAATCCGCTGAAATTAAGAGGCTTGGTTCTTGATTGAAGCTAGATTCTGATTGAATCAAGAGTACTTTTTCTTGTCGATGACAGAGTCTGGACTCTAGATACAATGTGTTTTTTTCCAGTGTTGATAAAAAATGAATTTACTTTGAAAACTGTGAATATTTTTCCCTCAATATTTCTGACAATTTTCCTCACAATGTGGGCTTAAATATCTGAAAAGTCCAAGGAAGAATATACATAATGTTCTTCATAAGCTAACATATTATCAAGACCAATCCACACAGGTCAGTCATTGCGCAGCTTTTTTGAAATCCACTCCCCCGCCCGGCCCTAACTCGCAGCACTCATTGTGACGTACTATTGAGTGCTCCCATAAGAAATACATTGTATGCACTCAATACTACGTCACTGTGCAGTAGAGTACCAAAATTCGTCCTCGGGAATGACTGACCTGTGTGGATTGGTCTTGCATATTATCGGAGGAAATCTGGCAACTCTTGAATGCTCATCCGGCGATTTTCCCTAGCACAGCAGGATAGCCCTCAGCCTGTGCAAGACTTTCCATGGCACTTTGTACGCATTTTCAAATCTAAATGACTGCAGCCGTGCAGAAGATCGCAAGAAGGTTCAACTTTTCCTATTTTTCAGGGTGACACAAGTATTTCCCGGCTTATCGTAGAAATTCGTTAGGCTGGGGTGCGCCGCGCCGGTAGTCAAAAAATCATGACGTGAAATGGTCGGCGCCCTCTGTCGCTCGCGAAAGGAACTACTGCGCCGGCCGCGCGCTGGAACACGCTTGAATCAATAATACCCATGCTTCATGCTTCTAGTTTTTGTCCTCTTACTTGACTTTTATTCGGGATAGCCGTCACACACCTCTAAGCATCTCGACAACTTTGGTCGTTTTTATTATAACTATCTTCCTCACCTCACATTCACTTTTGGAATTGTATTTGATAGGTATATCAATTTGTATTTTTTTAGTTTTTTTTTTATTTAATCTTTGCATTACAATCTAAATTATTAATCAAAAACTCTACTAAAGAATAATTGTAAAAATGTATGTATAACCAGAGGAATAAAAACGTTACCATCTTACCATCGTTAAGACCATCTTTGTGTTACCATCTTTATAAGATTGCAAAGACGTCTAGAATTAAAATTTGAAAAAGAAAACAACTTGATAAAGAACAGAAAAAAGTGTCTCTATTTTATGTGAATGGAAGATTTTTTTGCCGCAAACCACAGCCCAACGGTTTTATCTCTTTATTATCCAAGTACTTAGTTCGAAAAATGTCAACTTGGCAATCCTGTAGGGGGAAAGACATTTTTAGCGTAGTAAAAATATCAAGATTTAAGATTATTATTTTCGATATCAGGAAACAACGTGTCCAAACTTAAACTCTATGAAGAAAAAATAAAGGATGGGACACTTTTTTGGCTTTTGGGGCATCGCGCGTCGCTGCATTTGATCTTAAAAGACTCCGATTGGAATTTACCCAGAAGCTTGGTGGAATATTACGGTTTTTGCTAGAATGTAACATAAACGTTAATAATTTTTAAATTTTTATACATAAATTTTCGAGGTTCTAGAATTTTTTATCATTTTTTAACTAACCCTAGTACAAAAGGTAAAAGATCAATATATTTACCTCTAATTAATTTATATTTTTATCTTAATTGCTTATTTATTTCAATTTTTGAATGACTAAAGTTTAAGTAATTTTTTATTTTACTTATTTCTAAATTCTAAAAGATCTCCGCACCAGGAAATTTATCGAGTTGTAGACTAGAAAAGTACCTCCTCTATTTTGGTAGTTCAATACACAAAGTCATACATCTTTTCTAAACCTTAAGACCATATTTACAATCGTTCCTAAAACAGCTTATTTCCCGAAAAATGTCCCATATGGTCTTTATTGTGATAAATGGAAGTTTAAGCAGGCCTGTAACATAGCATCATATATAATATGTTTAAAAGTCTGAGAAAAATTAACTCGACCACTTGAGAAATATAAAACCCCTCGAGGGATAACAATGATTTAATGTGACAGAATGTGTGAAACGCGAAAGAAAAATAATGCGTTTTCTTCGGAGAATACTCTGAAAGACTTAAAAGGTTCAAAGTTTTAAAGTATGGCTGTGCCTACACACGAGTTCGTCAAAAGCATAGGATTTTTCCTCCAGTGTTTTTTGGTTTTTTTTTTCTTGTGGCGATTCATTTTAATATCGTGCACAGATCTATTTTCGAAGTTTTCTGTTTAATTTTTCTCATGCCTCCTAAAAACTGTTTTTTTAAATAAGAGCCGTCTCATCAACGGAAAGCAAATCCATACATTACATTTTACGTGACAAAAAATACAAGTGAAAAAAAAGTAATCGGATTCTTTTCTAATTTTAATAACTTTTTGTAATATGTCTTTTTCCAGTTTTTTAGCTGATGTATTTAGTTAGGTGTTCAGCACAAGTCTTTATTCATCATGTATTTCACATTAACTTTTCCAATTGGAGGTTATGTTTCCTTATCGGGTATCTGTATGATTTGAGCGCGCGGCTATCTTCTAGCTAAGCGTCTTTATGTCTAACTTCAACTTTTACGAGCCCATCTCTAAAAGTCTAAGCATGTAATAAAAAATTACCAATGGAACTCAGGACATGGAACTCTTCGTTTCCCAAACGAAGGAACTTAATTCGATTCCGAGGCCGCAAAATCTACTCAAATATCTAAATTTTACGCAAAAATATAAATTTGCAGTCTCTGAGTAAAATCTTGCAAATTTTTTATTGCCACCAGAAGATAAATCTGTGAAATTTTCAGTTAAAAATTGCCCAAAAATCTCCTAGTTAAAATAATTCAATTTACGAGTGGTCGTAGTTACGCTTTTTTTGCCTGGGAAATGAGGAACTATCACCACTGGCAGTGCCAATATCACCTCATCGTCCGAGAGTAGTTCCTATTTTCGCCACCAGATCGCTCCGACATTTTCGTTACCTCCACCCCGCAAAAGAAGTGTTGTTTCAGGGACTAGTATCAATTTTATGCTCAGGAATTCGTAAAATCTATTCGGAGCAGACTTTTTTGATCGTTTTTTTATCCGTAGTTTATGTTCGCTTTATTCGTTTCATCAGCCTTTGTGAGAATATCAGAGCCCTTCACGAATTCGACGAAAGAGAGTAATTTTTAAGTGGGCATGAAATTGCTTGCAGCTCGGGGGATTCGACGGTTGATGCCGCCTCTTATTGCGATTTGCGTGGACACCCCATCGAGAGGTTATTCATCGATGTATTGCGGAAAATGTTTTATTAGGAGCTGCGAGCCTTAAGCTGCAGCCCACATGTGGTACTCAGTCCTCCATGATCCCTCCTCAATTTCATGATTTCCCTATGCAAAGTCTATGTCTGTGAATCTCGGGAAATTTCGGCAGCAGGAACTACCTGCACAGTTAAAAATTTCAGTTTTTATGGTTACTTCGAGTGTGTTTGAGTAAATTTTTCGGTTAGAAATTAGGTAAAGTGGAAAGACAGGAAATTTGGGGCGATCGGCAAAAGTCATGAAATTCAGTGGCGTGGCGTGCTTTGCGATATATCGATTGTTATGCCATTTAAACCCATGGAAAATGATCGTGTTCGCAGCGAACACCTTAATAATCGATTCTTTATCATAAGTTTAAATGACAGAACATTCGATACACCGCGATTCACGCCACGCCACTGATGGAATCAGCGACGACCGGGAAAAGTCGGGGAATTTGCGACGAAAAGTCAAGGAATACGTGGGAAAAGTCAGGGAGAATTCAGTGAAATTTTCGGACAGCTTCGGTGAAAAATTTCTCCATAAAAAAATAAAATGGTGGCGGAAATTTTTAAACGTCGCATGGCGCTTGTGATACTTTGGCCGAAATGTGACGAAATAATGTCATTTCCCGAGTGACCACAATATCAAAGTTGGAAGTAGCATTTTTGCGGTGATTTATCGCAGTCTAAAACCTCAAGAATCGCCGTGAAAACTCTTTAGACGTTTCGTTCCAAGTCATGGTGGATAAGGCTAGGAATGGACGTATTTTTGCCAAAAGGTTCTATGTTGAGTGCAAACCTTATGCACATAGTTCCTTTTAGCATAAGTACGTCCAAATTAGCATTAATGAGGCCTGATAAAAACGCTGACAAACGGGCTAGCTTCACTTTTCAGTATCCGTAGAGAAAGCGACGGAAGCAATTCACTTTCTGTGCGATAGATAGTACTATAGTACTATGTATCCACGGTATACCGTGCTAAGGAAAAGAACCCTATGAACATTCGAAAATTGCCAAATTTTCCTCGGTAAAACATGCATTTTTCACAACACTCATGCATATTTTTTCTTGAACTTTTCAGATATTTTAGTTTAAATTGGGTAAAAAATTGTCTGCAAATCTTGCATAATAATATTCCCACTTTTCCCAGTGATTTCGGTTTTTATCGGAGGAACTTGGCAACGTCTGAAGGCTCATACGGCGTTCTTCCTTAGCACGGTAGAGTACGACACCCGCACAAATAGGTTTTTATGCATTCATGTATGCAATGTAACTCGTTTAATGTAAATTGCGTCTTCGAGCTCACGGCGTGCACTTAGTGCCCATGAGACTCTTGCTTGGTGGAAAGTCTCCTCTAGGAAGGGAATTTGACTATGAATAAAATGGTGAAGGAGTTTCTGAAACACTGAATTGGAAAATGTCTCGGATCCATCCAAAGCTTCAGATAGAGTCCTCAATAAAGGAAATCATCGAAGCTTGGCTTTACCACCCCATTGGCGAATCCATCAAGTTGGCAACATTGTCTTTTCTCCGTTTAAACCTATGGAAATGTATCGATTCTTGGAGGGGCCAGGTGCTCCGACAAGAATCGATTGTTTAACATAGGTTTAAATGGAGGAAGTCCGGTGTTGCCAAATTGCTGGATCCGCCTCTGTACCACCCCCGTCCATCCCTCCTCCCACGGCTTCAAGTGAGTCAGTGATCAATTTGACAGATTATTTCAGTACTTACGTAATGTTAAATGAGGATTTGGGTACCAGTCAAATTTAAACCCTTCAGCCGAAAATGTATAAGAAATTTGAGCCATGAAACGCTAATTTCGTCTAATTTTTTCTTCTTCTTTTTTTTAAAAAAACAAGGAAATAAATCTCCCAAAATATTAATTTGAGTTATGCTCTGTCTGATTTTTAAATTTGGGCAAATATCGTAAGTAATTCCCCGATAAGAAATTTGAGCCATGAAACGCTAATTTTGTCTAATTTTTTTCTTTTTTAAAAAAAAAAAAAAAAAAAAAAAAAAAAAAAAAAACAAGGAAACAATTCTCCCAAAATATTAATTTGAGTTATGCTTTGTCTGATTTTTAAATTTAAGCAAATGTCGTTAATAATTTCCCATAGAGAAATTCAAGCTATGAAACGCTAATTTTGCCTATTTTCTTCTTCTTTTTTTTAAAAAAAAACGAGGTAATAATTCACCTAAAATATCAATTTAAGTAATGCTCTGTCTGATTTTTAAATTTGGACAAATATCGTAAGTAATTTCCCGCCAGTTCGTTTTAGGTGTGCGGAGTAGTGGGCTTTTTAATTCTTTGTTGTACATAAAGACAATATTCCTTACGAAATGTGTTTTTGACGAATCAACTAATTAATGTATTTATCATTTTTCTGTTGCAGGTAAGTTTCATTCTATTCGATCGGCATGTAGTTTGTAAGTAAGCATCTACTCATCTACTTTGTGAAAAATATTTTGGGAAAATGTTATGGTCCCCTATATTTTGAATGAAATTAATGGAAGCGGGAATTTTGAGGCCTCATAATCTTATAGATGCGTGCTTTTGAACTTTCACCAGCTAAATACATCAGAGCCCTCTCTACAACTGCAAGCCAGATGTATTGCATACCGCCATCACGATTCTCCAAACGTTCATTTTTTATCTTCTATCTAAAAAAAAAAAAAAAAAACCGCAGGGAGAAGTCGTGGGATTAGACTTTGGCGTATATGCCCTCGTGTTTGCATGAAATGAAATCCTCGACGAAGTAAAACCAAAATATCTGAAGAACTTGAAAAAATATGAGACTTGATTATGAAAAAAACCGGTGGCATTGTCGCTTTTTCCGCGGAACTTTACAAAGGCATTGTCGGTTAAATCGCGATGCTACCACCCTTGGACCTCACTGTCCAGCTCGTTTGTGAGCGACCAAGCCTAACCGCAACAAGCAGAAGGGGCTTTTATCTTGCCGTAAGAGACAAAGAGTATTTTCTACACACATTTTGGGCGAAAAGCGCCCCGGAAAGGTGAATCAAACTGGAGCTGTGGGGACTTAAGGTTTACGGTTCAAAAAAGCACAATTTTAAGAAGCTATTTACAAATCAAATCCGTCTTATTCAAGGCATGAAACCGTTGCATTATGTAATACCACGCATGAATTTGTAATAGAAGAGATTAAAATGATCAACCGCCGATAACCTCTGCTGAAAATACATAAACGAAAAAAAGAACCCACCATTTTTACTAAGTTTGAGGTAAATCTGGATTTACCTTACTTTTTTGCAAAAACCGTCGATTCACGGGGTTTGTCGATCAACATGGTTTTTCGATCGATTCATGTCGATCGTGTGGATACGAGCTTTTTACGAGTAATTAACTGTCGATTGATTCTTAATTTTATTTAACGACCGATTCATGTCGATCGTATTGACACAGGTTTCTTATTAACTGTTTTTTATTAACGATTCATGTCGATCGTATGGACACGGGCTTCATTAATTAACTGTCGATCGATTCACAATTGTATTTTTCGATCGATTCATGTAGATCAAATCCATACCCTCTCTACTATCAGGTTTCTCTTTTTCTGCCTATTGTCAAGAGTGGCGGTAGCCACCCCCGGTCGAGGAAAATGACGTCCTACTAAAGTCCCGATAACAAACGGGTGGCCGACACTCTTAGTCACAGGCAACTCCCTTAACTTGAAAATTGATTCGATTGCCATTCGACTGCAGCCCAAACGACGGCACGGATTCCTACGATCTNAGTCAATCAAAGAGGTTGGACATAAAATTGTTAACAAAAACTGCGAATTTCGATGTCTAATTCGTCACATTTCAGTTTTTAAGGTGTGTTCCTAAAATACAATTTCACGAGAAAAGCAATGGATTCACTTCTATCACCTTCAAGTTTTTATAAACGGAGTTATAAGCTTCTAAATTGTCTAAATTCTGTCCGAACTCTCCCATTGGCTTGATCCAGTGTGCGCCGCCGCGGTTGGCACTATAAAATTTTTAAAATTCAACCGAAGCTCCATCGCTACTGCGTTTAGGCGTCCACGTTCTTGGCGCACAGTGGATTGAGTCTATAGGAGAGGTCGGCCAAAATGTGGAAACTTTAAAAGCTTCCGTTTCTACAAAATTTTGAGGTTCAAAAGTGATTCCATTGGTTTCTTTGTGAAATGGAGATGCTGCATGTGTGAGGAATTTGCGATTTGACTGATGATTCTTATGCAAAAGTTCGCGAGAAACACGATGGTGCCACTGGTTTTCTCTGAAATCAACTCCCAAGCTCAAAAAAAGCTCTCAAGTTGAGGTCAAAATGGAGGGGATATCCCACGCTAGCCTGAGATTCCATCTCTACATCAAGACAAAACTCTCCATGCAAATAGGGAGCAAATACATTGACAGGGCTGCCACCTTATTTGGGGACTCTAAGACTGAAATCACGACAACCCTGCCAATGTATTTGCTCTCTATCTTTGCTTGGAGAGTTTGTTTTGATGTAGAAGTGGACTCTCAGGGTAGGTAGGGATATCCCCTCCATTTTGGCCAGCTTTTTTTTCGCTTGGGAGTTGATTGCAGAGAAAACCAGTGGCACCATCGTGTTTCTCGTGAACTTTTACATAAAAATCAACAGTCAAATCAAAAATTCCTCACACATGCAACATCTCCATTTCTTCCACATTCGCCCTTTAAAATTTAAAATGTGACGAATGGAACATCAAAATTGACAATGGACCACTAGACAAGGTTCGAATTTAAGTAATCTGATACATGTTTCTTAACCAGAATTTCGCGTAGAACACAATTCACACAACGAAAATTACTGAAACCAACTCCTGACGAAGATATTAACGTTTTTATTTCACATTGGTTACGAGGAATTTAAACTGCCCGCTCACAAGAAACTCAAAGCTCTACGTGAGTCAAATCGCGCACTACAACGGTTTCAGCAAGCCTCTCAATCGAGCAATGTTCATTTCCCACCATATGTTGTTCAAAGTATAAGCAATTTTGCGCTATTGCTGAGCCAAAGCGTCAAGATTGAGGTTGCCAGATTTTTATATCGCAGAGACTGTCATGATTATGTTTAGCGCGCGATGTGAATCACGTAGAGCATTTAGTTTTCATGAGCGAGTGGTTTGAATTCACGCATCAAGAATCATTAAATATCTTCGTCAGGAGTTGATTTTGGTAATTTTCGTTGTGCGTATCGTGTTCTACGTGTTTTGATTGAGAAACATGTATCAGAATGCTGAAATTCGTACCTTGTCTAGTGGTCCATTGTAGTAAAAAAATTCATGGCCGACCTCTCTGATTGACCCGATCCACTGTGTGGCGCGACCGGTGACCGGTGACCCGACTGCGGCACGTGCCCTTCCGACTCCCGAAAAAGAGAGAAGTGCTCCGAGGCGCCTTTCGACATTTCACCAAGACCAAGTCGGTAACCGGACTCGTCGCTTTATTTATAGAGTTTACATCATCGAATACCCACCACAGACACGTATGAAAAAACATGGCCGGATTTGTAATCAGATATGCAACCTGTCGGAATAGACCATAGTTTCGTAGAACTTGCATGCCACAGGATCGATAGTGAGATGATGTTTTTAAGCTCGAAAGTTAGAGCCTGCTTGGTTCTCTAATTTATCGCAAATGGCCATATTCTATTAATTAGCGTACTTATTTAGGGAGACCAACAATTGTTTCTTTTCGTGGAAAGGAACCGGTATTTTTCAATGTGTTTCGTAAATTTCTGAAATTTCATCAAATATTTCACGCACTAGAAAAAAAAAAAAAACACACACATTGGATCTAGAGTCCAGACTCTTAAAAACATCGACAAGACAAAAAACTCTTGATTCAATCGGATTTTTGCTTAAATCAAGAACCAAGCCTCTTAATTTGAGCGGATTTCCTTTTGATTGAAGCAAAAATCTGATTGAATCAAGAGTATTTTTTCTTATCAATGTTTTCAAGAGTCTGGGCTCTAGATCCAATGTGTTTTTTTCCCAGTGCATAGTGTCTGAGAACTTGCATGCCACATGATCGATACCACACGATACCCCTCCTTTCAAAACTTTACTTTTCACGAAATTTTGCGCTCCGTTGCGCTACGCGCAAGATCCTAGCGTTTTGGGCAGAATTTGGGATCGGAACTCGTCAAACGCGCGCGTAAACAAGGAGAATCCGAACGAGCTGCGTTCCTGGCGGGAACTCTAATCAACTGCCTCTCGATTCGATTTGCTGAGTAATCGAGCACTTGATGTCGAGCACCGCCGCACTCGAGTGGGCCTCGCTCCTGTTTTGATCTCCGTCGGCGTCGGCGGTCGTCGTGCTTTGCGATCTATCGATCAACCTTCCATTCAAACCTATGGAAAAGGATCGGTAAATAGGGTTTCGCAAGGGTCACCGTAATAATCGATCTTTTACCATAGCTTCAAATGAGGAAATATCGATAATCGACCATCCACGCTTCGCCACTGGGTCGGCGATCGTGCTTCGCGATCTATCGATCAACCTTCCATTCAAACCTACGGAAAAGGATCGGTAAATAGGGTTTCGCAAGGGTCACCGTAATAATCGATCTTTTACCACAGCTTCAAATGAGGAAATATCGATAATCGACCATCCACGCTTCGCCACTGGGTCGGCGATCGTGCTTTGCGATCTATCGATCAACCTTCCATTCAAACCTACGGAAAAGGATCGATAGATAGGGTGTCGCAAGGATTACCGTAATAATCGATCTTTTACCATAGCTTCAAATGGGAAAATATCGATAATCGATCATCCACGCTTCGTCACTGGGTCGTTGATCTGGGTTCGCTCAAAGGAGGGCGGGCGCTAACTTTGAAACAACGCAGCGTCCGTTAACGTCGCGTTTTTCTGAGACAGATCAATTTCGGCTGACGTAAGGGTGCTGAAAGTTCTTCCCGGAGTTAACGCATTTTAGGGACCCCGCACTGCTATCTCACCTACACTGCCGTGCTAAGGAAGAACGCCGTATGAACATTCTAGAGTTGCCAAATCGCCCCGGATAAAACATGTATTTTTGAAAAAGATTATCCGTATTTATCCTTGAAATTTTTAGACATTTTAAACAAAATTGCGAACAAAATTGTTTAAAAAAATTGAAGAAAAACATTCACAATTTTCCCAGTAAATTAGGTTTTTATTGAAGGAAATGTGGCAACGTCTGATGGTTCATACGGCGTTCTTCCTTAGCACGGCAGTATAAGCCTGTGTCATACTATCATAGCTAGCCCTGGTTGTCGACTAGTCCGGAAAGTCCGGAAATAGACTTATTTTTTAAGGGCGGTACGGAATTACTTAAAAAGTGCGGAAACTCCGCAAGTAGGTCCGGAATTTTTTTCATTTTTTGTCATTTTCGTTGCAAATTAGCGAGACATTCAAATTTTTAAAATTTTTGAATTTCGACAAATGCAAGTACTAAAAAAGTACTGCATTTTTCTGTCGAGGAGGTACTGAATTTCTTGGGATAGGGATTGTACTGAAAAAGTACTGTAAAAGCACTGATTTTTTGCCAGATTGTTTTAGTAGACACCCTGTAGCCATCAAAATATCAAGTTCCCCGCGAAATGGTGTAGACCCCGCACCATTTTTTTACCTTGTTACGTTAGTGATGTTGTATACCTTATTATGGTACGAAATACCTTAGTATAGTTCACAGACGGAGAATCATTAGTTCATTTACGACTATTAGTGGTGTTTCACATGAATCCACCATAGATTTTTCTCCGTGTGGAAGGATGAAGTTGCGGGAAAAATTGGGTCTTCTTTCATCGTTAGCTCCCTCTTGAGGGAATATTTTCTTTTACCCGTCAATTCGAAAACAGCTAGCCGACCAGGACTTCATTCTAACTTGGTCGCATTATTGATAATGCACGCATTTCCAATGGCCGTTCTGCATGAACTACTTCTCAGCCGCGGTCTAGTTTAATAGTTCTGGAAAACTTCCGCAGAAACATTTTCGATCTCATCCCCTCGAATTTCCGCAACGTTGCCAATATATGCGGCTATTGTATTTCAGTATTCCTGTGCAGTGGGGAGCGGAAGAAACCGGCGCCATCGGATTTATATTTTCATTTTTCATCTCGGTTATATAGCTCCAGGGACGAATTGCGTTTGTATGACATTCTCCCTGCCGTTGTCGCGTCGCCCCATGATTCCCGTACGAGCCGAGTGTATATACTGTCGTGTGAAGGAAGAACGCCGTATGAACAGTCGAGGGTTGCCAAATTTCCCTCGATTCAACGTGTATTTTTGACAAAATTTATGCATATTTTTCCTCGAAATTTCCAGATATTGTAGATTAAATTGCGTTCGAAATTGTGTGAAAATTTAAATAAAAAAAATATTCACAATTTTTCCGGTGAATTCCATTCTTATCGACGGAAATTTGGCAACGTCTGAAGGCTCATACGGCGTGCTTTCTTAGCGCACGACAGTATATTAGAGGATTTTTCTCCTCGAATTGGCAGCGCTGATTTCCACCCCCCCTCCCTTGCACCCTTGTGCTATTATTTTCTTCAGTGACTCGGTGGGGGCACTGGTTCGTTTGGAGCGTTGCGGAGTTTTTTAAAGGTCCTCTTGTTGCCCCGCACAGCGGGGCACAACAATAAAGGTCACCGCTGAAAATTTGTGGCATCTACAAAGAACTAAACGGTAGTACTGCCGCGACAGCGAAGAGAGCAGTAAGTGCATGCTGGCATGAACCTCGAGACACATAAAAGCATGTGCTAATCATGGTTCATGCAGAAATACAATTACTACTTTCTTCGCTATTACAGCCGAGTATGTACTGCTGTGTCATCGAAAGGAGCAGTTAAACTGTCGTTCAAGTTTTACACAAGGCGTTTTCGTTTTGACCGAATTTTTTACTTCTCTCCTCCATTTTGTCAGGAAATGACGGAGCAAGCTGAAAACTTCTTTTCAAAGAAAAACTGTTAAAAAAAATTCGAGTTAGGAACATTTTTGTTCTTTTTTGTGTACAAATGCCTCTTAATTTTTAAATGTTTTTTTATCACTTTTGTTGAGTAAATTTCAACGATTTTACTTAAACTGTATGTAAAATTTTAAAATTCATGTCGAATATTTCGCAGTATTTTGTGTTAAGCATCAACATATTGATTTTTAGAATGTAACATAATTTTTATGCCAATTTTTTTCATAACTTATTTTTTTAATTGCAAATTTGACTTTTAAAAAATAGGAAGGTCTCTAATTTTCATTTTTAGTCTGAATTTGACTAGGAAATTGATGTAGGTATTTAAATGCGGGTTGCATACTCAACCCTTAAAAGTAAATTTATAATTTTTTAATTATATCACAGCCTCGTGAGGTTTTAGAGTCTCTTTATAGAGAGAGTTAAGACAACGCGGCTCATGGATGTGACAAATGGGAATATAGATTACACAAATTGAACGTTTTTCTTAATCTTTGATCAGCTGACTCCCGAATTCCTGTCTCCGTCCCCTCTCATACCGTTTGTTCTTTGCCGTGTCCCCAATTCCCCGGTCCTTTCCAGTTTATAATCTTTGAAATCTGGGGAAATGTAATCCTCATTCCGATTTGTGACTTTGTGGAGGCCTAAAATACAAGAAAACGGGAACCATTCAGAAATGGATTCGTATCGTCTTTACTCTCAGTATAAAGGGACTTTAGTGAGGTTACACGTAAACTGGGGAAAAAAACACATTAAATCTAGAGTCCAAACTCCTAAAAACATCGACAAGGAAAAATACTCTTGATTCAATCGGATTTTTATTGCTTAAATCAAGAACCAAGCCTCTTAATTTGAGCGGATTTCCTTTTGATTTAAGCAAACATTTGATTAAATCAACAGTATTTTTTCTTGTCAATGTTTTCAAGAGTCTGGACTCTAGATACAATGTGTTTTTTTTCCCAGTGTATAATACTTCACTGAAATTTCACGAATTGCAAAATTGAAACATTTCAGTGACAACGCTGTCTGTGAACACATGTTCGGCGAAATGTCGAACGAACCCGTCTCGAGAAACCCTGTTGAAGAGCCCGGAATGGAAATGTAAAGTTTCATAAAATATTTATACAGCCGAAGTGTAACGCGATGTGAGGAGGCGCATCGGTCCCCGCTTGAGTTGCTCGCGGGCACGTCGCAAGAACGTCATTCCTGCGTATGGTTTTCATTGACGTTAAGTGTTTTTTCCTCGGGATCCGGTAGAGTTACGAACGCGACACAATGATAACTGCGATTATACTCTCTCGCGAGGAGGCCTTTGAATAAACCGACGGATGAAGTGAACCACCGTGAAACTTCCTTCTTCCCGCGACTTGTTCCGGAGTTCGTGTGCTGTGTGTCGAACGAAAAATTTACGGTTTTTGCGATAATTTGAGGGGACTCCGATTTCAAATACGCCACTCTACTTTTTTAAGCTCAGCTGATAGGGTGCGCTTTTTGATTTCAATCTGAAGTACACTGAAAAAAAAATCTCGGTGTATTTACTAAAAAGGGTAAAATTACCAAGAATTCAGGATTCTATTTGATCCCAGTTTTTTCTTGGTAAAATTACCATCTATGGAATTGGTAATTTTACCGAGAAATCTCGGTAAAATTATTGAACTCTCTCGGTAATTTTACTGGACCTTGGTAAAAACGTCAATATTTTTTATCGACTGTGGTAGAATTACCGAGATAAAATGGCAAAGTTACCGGGAATTGATTACCAATAAAAGTGGCATTCTTACCTGGAAAAAACAGTAAAAATACCGGTGTTTAGGTAAGCTTACCAGTCTGTCTTGGTAAAATTACCAATAATTGGTAAAAAAAGTGAGATGGTAAAGGTACCAACGGACCTTGGTAGAAACGCCGAGAATTTTTTTTCAGTGCACTCTACTTTTTCAAGTTCAGCTGATAGGGTGCGCTTTTTGATTTCAATCTGAAGTGCACTATCAGTATCAGGGCCTGATTGACTTGCTTGCCGCCCATGGGCCGCCTGTATTTTGCCGCCCCCTTCTCAATCGTTTTGAAACATCAATAAAAACCATCAAGTGAACGTGCCGGAGGGGGAGGGGCGCATAAGACGCGTTTACTCGTGTTATACGTTGACACATTTTTTGCGAAAGCCCTGTCAACTCTACTAGCAAAAATTCACGTAACTTGGCGCGAAAGTTAAGTTCCGTAAACCTATCTCTGTGTGGACAAGGCCTTTGATTTACAAGAAATGAACGAAAATATTATGGAAGCACGAACATAAATGTGCTTCAATAATTTTAACTTCCGCCGCCGCATCGCGCTGATTTCACCGTGTTTGGCCCAATGCGTGAAGTAGTCCTACAGTCTTGTATGTGCTATGCATTTCACGCCGACCGCTGCTGCACGCACTAAGTTTGACGTAATGCGTGTATTATTCATGCAGTCTTGTAGGCGCTATGCGTTTCACGCCGCCCGCTGCTGACCGCAATGACCGCACTATCTTTTACGCAATGCGTGAAGTATTCATGCAGTCTTGTAGGCGCTAATATGTGTTACATGCCGACTGCCGCGCCGCGCTGTGGGTTTCTCCTGTTCATCTCAAGTTCTCGTCATCATTGCTCTCTGCGCCGCGCCGTTCCTGGCCCAATTCCGTGTTCGGTTTCTCTCTAAGTCTTAACTCGACTAATTAAAGGTGCTGTCTATTGTGTCACAGGAAGACGACAAAATTAGAGATATACTCTCGGGAAATGAGAGATTTTGTCACCTTTTTTCGTTTGTAATTTTTTCTCTGAATCCGATTTTTCTTTATAGCTATATTTAAAAAAATTGAAAAATTTGCCGCCCCCTAAATTTGCCGCCATGCGGCCATCCCCGCCTCGAGGTTTCGAACAACAAATTTTCCCTAAAAACTATTTTCAATTATGTCTTCTTAACCACCTGTCATATCTTCAATTGTCAGGGATTTTCACCAAAATGTGTCAGGGAAATCAGGGAAATTTTTTATATTCTGTGGCAACCCTGTGAAATTCGCACCTCATCATTTGGCAACCGCTAAAGACTCATACGGCGTTCCACCTTAGGGCGGCAGATCTTCAGACCGTTAGATGGAATGTATTTTCCACCGACGGAGAGCAAACTCGGGAGGCGTCGAAATGACCCTGTACCCTTTAGGCCCCGAGTATCACTTGTGTATCTCATGTATCAGCGCCGCAAAATCCGACGACAAAGGGAGCAGAGCCAGCTACACCACCGCGCCGCGCCGCACGGTGGATCGAGTCAATCAGAGAGCAGGGTGTCTAGCATAAGGAAAAACCGGAAAATATCAGGAATTTTGGCCGATCAGGAAAAACTCAGGGAAATATTAGGAAAATCGGAAAAATCGGACGTTCTACCAGGAATTTTTCTTACGCGAATCTCCTCAGCGGAGAAGTCTTACTGCTTTTTGCCTACCGTGCCAGGAGTCGTCGCGTCGACGTTTACTTGCGTTTTCATCATTTCATACTAGTTTCTAATCATAAGAACTTTATCAGAAAATTTAGTTTCCGCATGTATTTAAGCAATAAATATAGTTTTAACATGAAAAATCAGGAAAATATCAGGAATTTTCAAAATGAAAAAATCAGGAATTTTTTTTATAAAATATCAGGAAAAGTCAGGAAAATATCAGGATTTTTCAAAATTAAAAAATACTAGGCATTCTGGAGAGGTCGGACAAGACATTTTTGGCTAAAACTGCAAATTTATGTTTTTTTTCGTCACATTTTGAATTCTAAGGGATGCCTCCAGAAATAATTTCACTAATAAACCAATCAGGATGTCTACTGTACGAAAAACGTACGGATTCGCTGAAAAAATACGGATTCTGGAAGGTTGGTACAGAGTTACATAGTTACGGAGAAGGTACGGATTTTCCGGGAAAAGGTCCAGAAATTCGAATTATTTGTGACCAACTCAAGAAAGTATCCTCGGCCGTTTGCGATTTCCTAATATAATCCATTTATCAATATCCCGATTCGATTCCTCGTGTTTTTCGGTTTATTCCTTCTTCATTCCATCATTCCAATTTTCCAATCCGAATATAGTTACAAATGCGTGTGAAGCAAAGAAAAAGTGAGAAGAAGGTAAAGGAAAAGCAAGGATTTTTGAGAATTGCCAAAAACAGAATTTTTAGGAAGTAAGGAAAAAGCAAGGAATTTGAATGACAGGGTACCAGTAGACACCCTGTATAATTCTGTTTATATAAAACTTCGAGGTTCTAAAAAAGTGGTTACATTGATTTCCTCGTAAAATTATTTCTAGAAGTAATCTTTAAAATTTAAAATTTGACCAAATGGACATAAACATTTGCAGTATTTATAGTTTAAAATTTCACGCCCGACCTCTCTACTGGTTAAATTGGTATCCTCGTGGTATCATCTTTATGAAACACCCCGTAAACGTTAAAATGTGACGAATTAGACATCTAAATTTTTCAGTTTTTGTTCAAAAATTCATGTCCGACCTCTCCGATTGA
This sequence comes from Bemisia tabaci, assembly GCF_001854935.1. NCBI lineage: Eukaryota > Metazoa > Arthropoda > Insecta > Hemiptera > Aleyrodidae > Bemisia > Bemisia tabaci. The sequence continues at coordinate 2,578,606 of NW_017564154.1, forward strand.
CTGGATCCACTGTGCGCCGTATCGGGAACACAGCGGCCGGAAAAATGATGGAACGATGAGATAATTTAGGGAGCGCGGCACCGCCACAGCCGGGGGGGGGAGNAGGGGCTGGGGTTGGGGTTTGGGTCGGGGTTGGGGGCGCGATGAAAGCGATAGGACGCGCGAAGCACGTTCAGCAACATGTTCGCTACGTGACGGGGGGATGTCGCTGTCATCGGCCACCCCCGCCTTCGCTTCGTTCATCATCGCAACTCCGGATCGATCGTGGAAATGTTCTCGAATCACCCTTATCGATAGATAGCGTTGCGAGGATAGGGCTCTTTCGATCGATAGTGGTTCAAAAATCGATCCGCCGGGCTGCTGTAATGTCACCACCGAACTTCGTCTCGCGCTTTTGTCCGAGAGACCCGCGATAACAGAACGCGAGTACCTATACAGGGTGATCCGGAGTTAAACGGCCAGCAGGGTGTCTAGCATCAGGAAAAACCGGAAAAACTGGAAAATATCAGGAATGTTGGCCGATCAGGAAAAAAATCGGGAAAATATCAGGTAAATCGGACGTTTTATCAGGAATTTTTCTTACACGAATCTCCTCAGCGGAGAAGTCTTACTGCTTTTTGCCTACCGTGCCAGGAGTCGTGGCGCCGTCTTTGTTGAAAAATCAGGAAAATATCAGGAATTTTCAAAATGAAACAATCAGGAATTTTTAATGAAATATCAGGAAAATATCATGACTTTTCAAAATTAAAAAATACTAGACACCCTGGCCAGGCTGCAATCATTTTAGGCTTACATTTAGACTGTCACGTACAAGTGTACCAATCCAACAGAGCGTGAAGTGATTTTAAAAGGGGTCCTTTTAATTAATTTTTTTTAGATTTTTTTCCCATCGTTCAAGGCGATTTAAAAAAGCTTCCTAACTCGGATATTTCAAAATTGTTTAAAAGAGTACTCTCCCAAAATTTGCGAGTTTTTTTCACTTTTTCCTATACCGGATGATCCAGGGTTAAACGGCCAGACTGCAGGAGACCCATAGAATTACAATTCTATGGGTCCAAATAAGACTTTTTTGTCGTAAGAAGTTTTTTTCCAAAACTGCCCCTAATCGGAGCTACGCCCCCCCCCTCCCCAAAAATAATTTGGAAAGTAAATTGTTTGTCTTGAATTTTGGCAACGGTTGTGAACGAAATCTCATGCAGATTTGTACTGCCCTGTATTTTATTGCCCTATATATTCATAAATGATCTAAAAAAATCAGAATCTCATTTTGAATAGGAGTTTAATGGTGTTTTGGCTTCTGCAGTCTGACCGATTAATTCTGAATTACCCTGAATAGGGAGAGTACGGACATGTCGAAATACGGAGCTCTTAGGGTCCAAAATGGCAGCCAATTCTCTCATAAAAAATATGCCACCACCAATCTACAGATTCAAAATTAAATCAAGGTAGCCAAGAATGTTCATTAATGAGCGTTTTTCGCAAACAATGAGCGAAATTATGATAAAACTAAGTCAAACACGTGGTTTACAAACTAAATATCGTAACCATTGTAATAATAAACCACTATGGATAATTTGAATTCATAGATTGGCTACCCTTTTGGGTCCTAAGAGTTCCATCACCTAACCTCAAAATTACCGATATGCCCGCACTCTATAGGTATAGGTCTATATAGGTATACTCTATTTTGCTCTAGCTGAAGTTTGCGACAGGCCCATTCTTCTTTTCGCCATAGTAAAAGTTTATAGCAGTCGCGTTGAGTCTCAAGTACGTGCAAATAACCACAATCGACCGGCGAATTAGTGCCGGCCGGAAAGTTCAACACCGCAGAATACCCGTCGTACGTACTGCCGAGCCGAGGAAGAACGCCGTATGAACATTCGAGAGTTGCCAAATTTCCCGGAATAAAACCTTCATTTTTTTAGGAAATTTCCGCATATTATGTTTCCTTTAAACTTTCAGATATTTTAAATTAAATTGCGTACAAAATGGAGATGTTGCATGTGTGAGGGATTTGCGATTTGACTGTTGATTCTTTCGTAAAAGTTCGCGAGAAACACGATGGTGCCACTGGTTTTCTCTGAAATCATCTCCCAAGCTCAAAAAAAGCCCTCAAGTTGAGGCCAAAATGGAGGGGATATCCCACCCTACCCTGAGAGTCCACCTTTACATCAAAACGAACTCTCCATGCAAAGATAGGGAGCAAATACACTGACAGGGCTGCCACCTTATTTAAGGACTCCAAAACTGAAAACACGGCAACCCTGCTAATGTATTTATTCCGTATCTTTGCATGCAGAGTTTGTCTTGATGTAGAGGTATAGGTGAACTCTCAGGATAGCGTGGGATATCCCCTCCATTTTGGCCTCAACTTGAGAGCTTTTTTTGAGCTTGTGAGTTGATTTCAGAGAAAACCAGCGGCACCATCGTGTCTCTCGCGAACTTTTACATAAGAATCAACAGTCAAATCGCAAATTCTTCACACATGCAACATCTCCATTGCAGAGAAAATTTTGTAAATAAATAATCACCATTTTCTTAGTGAATTCTGTTTTTACTGGAAGAAATTTGGCAACGTTTGAGGGCTCATACGGCGTTTTTCCTGAGCACGGCAGCATATTACTCACGCTCACCTCGACGGAGCGACAGGACCCAATAAAAGAAGACGTAAAACGAGAGAGTAGCCGTCAAACCACTCACAGCCGGTCACCGCGACGTTTATCGCCGGGATTTACATCATCATCGGAGCCGTCCGAAAAACCAAATAATTAACGAGGATCCAGTGATCCCGGCCGGAGAATAACAAGAACGTCGTAACTAAATTTTCAACGTCCCCAAAGAAACGTCCCATAACGAGAGGCCCGTTAAACATTCGTTCTTCAAATTTTCAGGGAGACTTCGACGTACCATCGGAATTTAATATTGAAAAAATGAAGCATGAGAGTGATTAGGTTTTTGCGTAATATGTGGGAGATACGCGAAATCCGGAATGAAGTTAGGTTGTTTCGGTTTCGGACGCACCGCTCGACGAGGAGACATGAGCTTTGATTTGCATATTGCATGAATTGCATCGCACCGCGGTAGGAGGAAGCGGCGACGTTGGAGACGTCTGTGAAATTGCGGATTTCTCCGCAGGAATCGAGGTTATGCCGGTGATTCGTGTGTGGAATGTGACAACGCTGTTTGTGTTTATGTCACTTGCGGGGCTTCGCGTCTGTCGGCGGCGAGACTTCGCGAAACTGAAGTTTCGTGTCGCGGTTCCGAAGCGCCGCACAGTGGATCGTGTCAGTGAGAGAGGTTGGACAATTCAGGGTGTCTACAGGTCCCGAAAATCCCGAAAGTCCTGGAAAAGTCCAGAATTCGCTTGACCGGTCCCGAAGTTACGAATAAGTCCGGAAATTTAACTCGAGGTCCCGAAAAGTTTAAAAATTCACGGTTTTCGCGAGTCCAAGTGTAGTTGTTACGTAGAAAAAATGCCCCCGATTATACATACATATCATGGATTCTTTTAGACATCAGCAATTTTCATAAAGATGGACTCGATTTCCATTAAAATTAGCAGTAAGTGTAGACTCTGACTTGGCAAAAATACTCCGAGGGTCCTGAAAAAGTTCTGAAAAGGTCCCGAAAAAGTCCTGAACTTGGTTTTCAAAAACCTGTAGACACCCTGGACATGAAATTTTTCACAAAAACTGCGAAATTTGATGTCTAATTCGTCTTATTTGTAGTTTAAGGGGTGTTTCTTAAATATAACATCACGAGGATACCAGTTTAACCAATTTCGTAAGCTGGAAGTTTGGTATGAACGGAGTTATTATAGTTGCAAATGTTGTCCGGTCTCTTCTATTGACTCGATCCACCGTGCTCCGGCCGCGTGGAATGAGTGCATTGCAAAAGGTTGTCGGACTTTCCGACAACGAGTTAGTGGTAGTAGTCCAGAAAATTTAGCGTTTCCTGAAAAAAGTGACAAATTTGCAACTTTGCTGAAATTTGAGCGGTCCGCTAAAGTTTTCACTTTGGTTCCACGAAAAAAAGAATACTTTTCTTATCGGAAAATTTACGCTCTTTAATTTTGAAGTAACTCACTTCGCTTATAAATACAAATTTCGCGAGATATTTTGAATTTTTGAGGGAAAACGAGATTCGGCAACATTTTGTCCGAAATGGTGGATGTTCCGGTGTTTTTCTCGTTGTCAAAGTTGAAATTCGGATTCTACGTGAAAAATGACGTAAGATAAGCATCATTCTTATTGTGCTTAGACATTTTTCAGTAAAAATGCTAGGGTTCCTGTACTTTTGCGCTAGTCACAGTGTCGTATTTAGGTGGTTTAAGCTCACAGATCAAGAAAAAGCAATGAAAGCTGTCCAAACGTCCAATATCAACGGAGATGTCACCTTGCGGAAAACACAGCGTATGTCCATCTCGGACTAAAAATTCAAAATATTTAAATACTCACCTATCTCATTTTTTTATTTGCCAGTAAGAGGACGTGTTACGGTCATTGATGCGACCCATCCTCTCGTGTATGAACGCGTCTTTTTTGCAAAGAACGAAGGGAAAGGAGTGAGTTTTTGAACATTTTAAATTTTTGTTTTATTCATTTCATACATAAAGTCTCTTTTTCTTTTTATAAAAATTCCTTACACCACAGTCTTACTCCTTCTCTTACCATTCGGTCCACCGTCTCGGCTCATTTGGCATTCCAAATTAACTCCGTTAGTTGGTGGCCTTAACCAACAGTAAGTACCAGCGAACGACCTCTGTTAATTTAGCCTCATCTAAGAGGCTCCCACACTTGAATCCATCAAGTAGTTCTTGTTTTAGAATGCGGGAGCCTCAAGCGGTAATTGGACGTATTTCTATCAAATGGAACTATGTGCATTATGACTTGAGCTCCGTTATGCATATATTTTTATGGGTCTCAGGGTTCATGTCTTAATGCACATAGTTCCGTTTGACAGAAATGCGTCCAATTGACTTGAATCAGCTCAATTATGGTACTTACAGTTTGTATTTGTTATTTGAAATGTTCACCAAGAATGAACGTTTTTCATAATCGCCATTGTCATGCCCGACGTTTGAATGAAGCATCGACTTGCATCATCCAGTTGTGAAGTTTTTTCAATCACATAATAAAAGAAGAAAAAAACCTATAACCTCGTTTGGCGCAGTGATAAAGCAATAAATATGTATATAGGTCACTCAATTTATTTTATTACTGCAGTAATTATTTTGTGCGATAATAAATTTGCAGTGGCAAGGAGTACGTTAAATTTTTTGAGATCCAACTCCCGCTTATATTGTCAAGGAGTCTGTTTCCGTGAGGCAATTCACTTTACGAAACTGCAATTTGACCGTGAGCAGTGGCGATTTTGCAAGTTGGCAACACTGTTTTTCCTCCATAAAAATCCATTAAATATATCGATTTTTGGTGAGACAGGCTGCCTCACTTAGAATAGATTGTTTTATCTGCATTTAAATGGAGAGAAAACAGTGTTTGCCAACTTTCAAGAATCGCCACTTACCGCGAGGCGAAAGTGCTAAATCACGACAAGTGGTCTGAGAAAATAAAAAGACATCAAATTAAAAAAAAATTGAAAATCGAGAGTCACCAATGCCCAAGCTAGGAGAGATGTTATCGGGCCTCGTTTTTTAAATTTTTATTCCACCGAGGTAGAACGGAGCATTGCGAGTTTACGCCTCGCGCCATCGCGCCTTCAATTTCGTAGATGCAACATGGACGTCCATCGAACACGAATAGTTGTATCTCTCCGCCGCACATTGGTTCCGAGACCCGATCTAGGTGGCATTAATTCGAAAAAATGAATTTTGGAAAAATTAAAATTTGACACCACAGATTGATAGTGCATACTCTCGAGAGTAACTTGGCCAAATATCATGAAGATTGGATCACTAATAAGGAAATGATAAGCACCTAAAGGTGAGGCCGCGAGGTACTTTTGGGCGGACTCGCACCAGTTTTCAGTGTTTACNTGCGCCGTCATCAACGCGAGTCCTTTCCCTTGCTCTATTTCTCTGTAGTTTTGGTACTGTCTTCCGTCAGTCTGTTTCTTTTATAGTGATGATGCTTCAAGGGCTATGTATGCGGCACAGTCGAAGATAGGGGAGATGTAATCAGGCCCCCTTTTTAACTTTTCTTCCGAATCGAAGAATGTAAGTGAAAAAAAAAAAATAATCCTAAGCGAACAGCGGCGCTCATCTTTTTTTCTCGTTGACTTTCGAAATCCATGTTGAGCAGCGCACTGGAAATTCCTTTTACGACATTCGGCCAGAAACCATTCTGTGACGCACACCGAATTTTTTTCCTCGGCGAGGAGTGAATACCGCACACAAAAGCCAGAGCAGCGAACGAAACAGTCCTTTTGTAAGGGAGGCTGCAACACAATCTCCCGTCTGCGCTCGCCCATAACGTGTTTATCTGCGTTAAAACGCGGAATTTCAATGACAACAAAATACAGGGGCCGCTAGCGACGCTGACAGATCGGCCCTCCATCGTAACACAACTCGTATTATAATCCTCTGTATCCCTGCCCAACTCGGCGACCCTGGAGGGGGACGGGATGCCCCGAAAGAACACACATATCTCATTAAACGCACCTTGCGCGAGGCTGGCTTAACCGTAAGCCACGGTCTACCTATTGGGATTCAGCCTCATACGATGTATCGCAGATAGATATTCGACTTTTTGCAAGGCGCGAATAGGGAATCGTACGATGATGGGTCGAATATCGAGATCCAGCCCCGCCGTCGCCTCTGTTTATTCAGTCATTTTTTTGAAATTTTGGTTTTTTTCTACACATCCTCCCCCCTCCTCTCCGTCCCGCATTGGATTCTCTATTCTTCTCGTTCTAAGTTCAACCTTTTTTTTAGTATTAGCCTGCAAGCGCAAAATAAACGATACGTAAACACACAGTACGGATTTAAGCGTGCGATTTCAGTTGATCTATTTACGCTACAAGGTATGGAGACAGCTCTACGCGTATCTACCAAATATATCTTTTGCCAGACGAAGGGAAATAACTACATTTCAACGTCGGAGAATTTCCACTTGTAAATATTAATATTACTAGGTAAATATTGGGTTTCTCTGACGGATAATTTCCGGGGTGTCTACAAGTCCGGATATAGTACTGATTTTTTAAGGGCGGCCCGGAAGTACTGAAAAAATGCGGAATTTCGCGAGGAGGTCCGGCATTTTCGTAATTTCGGTCGCAATTCGAGCGAGAAATTCAAATTTTTGAAAATTTTCGAATTTCGTCATATGAGGGTTCTGAAAAGTACTAAATTTCTCTTATGAGGAGGTACTGAATGTCTGGGGAATAGGCCGGAAAAGTACTGTAGAAGTACTGATTTTTGGCCAGCCTGTTTTAGCAGACACCCTGATTTCACTGATTTTTAGTGTATTTTCCGAAGGAAATACACTATTGCATTCTCCCATGATGTCGGACCCAGACCTGAGACATTGTGAAGAGCACCGATCACGGGTCGTAGATCACGAAAATATATGCTATTCAAATTCATGTGTATATATATATGTATGTATATATGTATGTATATA
>NW_017564154.1:2586471-2611186 GCF_001854935.1 Bemisia tabaci
TTTTTTCTTCTTCCAATTACACGCAAACGTTGGCTGAACAACAGAAATTGCAAAGTCATATTCTTGTTAAACGTTGAAATATTTTTTTTTCTTTCATTTGTCGTCCCTGAGTCAGAATGACGTAACTATATTTCAACGTTGCGAAATTTCTTCTCACAATTTTTACTTTCACTCAAAAGGTTTTTGGGATTTTTTCTTTTGGAAATTTCACAGATTTTTCTACGAATTGTCGTCAAAAATCAACGAAATTGGGACGGGAATTGCGCTTTATTTTCTGTAAAAAAATCAGTCGAGTAATTAGATTTAGCACTCTTATAACAATTCAAATTGTATCGTATAAATTCTTATAGAAGAATTTATACGTATATACAGGGTGATCCAGACCACCCGTCCACTATCTTTTTCTCGAAAACGGCGGAGAATTGAGCTTCGGGACCAAAACTTTCTCCGGGTAAATCGACCCCAAAGAATCGAATGAAAATATTTTCAGCCCCCCAAAATGGTCCCTTGGGGGGGTTTTGGGGGGGGGGAGCCCCCCCGTTTCTCGCAATTTTCAAATGGGAAAGGTATGTTTTGACTTTGGATTCGGAATCTACGGTAAAAAATAAAAACATTTTGTTCTTTGCTCTTTTTCCCTAAACCCCCATTTTTTGGAGTTATGGGGGCATTTTTGGGGCAATTTTCAATTCGACGCTGTAAGCGGCCAAATCATCCAAATTTCAAAATCTGAAAATCTCCTGAAAGGAGAGGTCAATACCTTTTTATTGATGTGCCACATGACCCCTGTTGCTCCAAAATTTTGGGGGCCACGACCCCCCAAAAATTTTGGGGCTTTGGAGGGCTATGAGTTGAAAATGGCGAAAGGCAAGGGTATGTTTTGACTTCAGATTTGGATTCTACGCGAAAAGTAACGTAGAATTGATATGGCGCATGGCCTGTTTGCTCCAAATTACTGAAGAACCCCATTTCCCCATAAGAAGCCGTGTATTTTTGGACAAAATAAGGGGTAAAAAAAATATTGAGCGAACAGGCCATGCGCCATATCAATTCTACGTAACTTTTCGCGTAGAATCCAAATCTGAAGTCAAAACATACCCTTGCCTTTCGCCATTTTCAACTCATAGCCCTCCAAAGCCCAAAAATTTTTGGGGGGTCGTGGCCCCCAAAATTTTGGAGCAACAGGGGTCATGTGGCACATCAATAAAAAGGTATTGACCTCTCCTTTCAGGAGATTTTTAGATTTTGAAATTTGGATGATTTGGCCGCTTACAGCGTCGAATTGAAAATTGCCCCAAAAACGCCCCCATAACTCCAAAAAATGGGGGTTTAGGGAAAAAGAGCAAAGAACAAAATGTTCTTATTTTTTACCGTAGATTCCGAATCCAAAGTCAAAACATACCTTTCCCATTTGAAAATTGCGAGAAACGGGGGGGCTCCCCCCCCAAAACCCCCCCAAGGGGCCATTTTGGGGGGCTGAAAATATTTTCATTCGATTCTTTGGGGTCGATTTACCCGGAGAAAGTTTTGGTCCCGAAGCTCAATTCTCCGCCGTTTTCGAGAAAAAGATAGTGGACGGGTGGTCTGGATCACCCTGTATATTTATTTATTTATCTATCTTATCTTAAAAATTTATATTTTATCTTACCTATTTTACCTGTACAACAATAATATGTCAAAATGCACCTACTAATGTATTGAATTTACATATTGAAAATAAAATTGCTTTTAAACGAAAAAAAAAATTAGATTTTGCAACCTGGGAATGGAGATACGTTCCTTTGTCCGGAAAACGACAAGCTTTTCAATATGGGAATGAAGTTACGTTCTTTTGTCTGGAAAACGACAAATTTGTAAAAAACGAGGTAGAAAGTTCACGCTTAGCTTTAGTGGTGCGATGGATTTGTAAATCGTGGGTGGTGCGAGGTGGTCGTCACAAATGTATCGCACGCAAGGGAAAAAGCAAATAAGCTCCGGAAATTAGCTTTTCGAGTTGCGGGCTATTCGCTTCCCTGAATTACTCGCCCAATACCCTCGCTCGGTTGATGTAAAGGCGGGAATCCTATATTATGCAACCGAATAAGGTAACTGTCCCACCCTCCCTTCCCTCCGTGCAAACCCCTGTGGCTGTAATGTGACGCAACCCCTGGAACCAATCACGCGCCTGAGAAGGTACGTGAGAACGTGGGATGGTCCTAAAAATATGGAAAAACGGAATATTTTCAAAGGTCAAAAGTCGAGAGTTTTTGAGATTTTAGTGCTAAATTTTGCCGATTTTAAATATTTAGATGCTATGCTAAATATTTAGGCGCAATTTCATTCACACAGCACTCCTCATTTCTGAAACTACCACTCACTGGAAAAAAAAAAACACACTGGATCTAGAGTCCAGACTCTTAAAAACATCGACAAGAAAAAATACTCTTGACTCAATCAGATTTAAGCTTAAATCAAGTACCAAGCCTCTTAATTTGAGTGGATTTCCTTTTGATTTAAGCTTAAATTTGATTGAATCAAGAGTGTTTTTTCTTGTCAATGTTTTCAAGAGTCTGGACTCTAGATCCAATGTGTTTTTTCCAGTGCTTACCGCAATAGTGTAACGTATACTGCTATGGTATGAAAGAACGCCGTATGAGCCATCAGTTTTGCCCAATTCCCGCTGTTATAAAACGTATTTTCCCCCAATTTTTGAGATTTCATTCGAAATTAGATCTAAATCAGATGAAAACTTCAAGAAAAAATATTCATACCTCTCCTCAAATTTAACATTTTATCGAAGAAAGTTTGGCAACCCTCGAATGTACATACAGCGTTTTCCCCTAGCACGGCAGTATACTGCCATGCTAAGTAAGAACGCCGTATAAACCTTCAGGCGTTGCCAAATTTCCATTTCTAAAACACGAATTTCCTGATAAACTTATGAATATTTCCCTCCTAATTTTTCACATAATTTTGTTCGCAATGTCAACTAAAGATTCTGAAAATTTAAAGGAACAATATTCATAACTTTCCTCAAAAATAAACATTTTATCGAAGAAAGTTTGGCAACCCTCGAATGTACATACGTCGTTTTTCCCTAACACGGCAGCACAGTCGGACTGTGTTTTGCCACAAGGAGCCCCTATATCTGGCTTATTTTATTAACATCATATCTGCTATTTATTTCCCTACGCACATTAGAGCTTCTATTGGTACGCCAGAGATAGTCATTCCTTATTGCCGCCGTAGTAAAGCTGTGACAGTCCCACAACCGAAAATTGGTACGTCAATTACTGAGTCGGCATGAGACTGCTTGAGTGGCCAATTAGATGCGGAACCCTCCTTGCTTCGATTCCAACTACAAGCTGAATCGACCGATAGATAATGAACCACTCAGCTGCTCAGTTACCCAGTGGCCATTCAACCCCTCGGTCAACACCTAATAAGTAATAGCGTACACCTTACAGTGGGCCGCCGCCTCGTCCTCATTACCCTGCCAGCCCGGCAGTTGTGCAAATACAGCGAGTTGATTAATCGATAATCGGCGGTGTTTGGCAGTTCATCTAATTTCCTGCAGAGGTGCGGACTATAGCGCTGCCGCCCCAAGGAAAATTTCCGTATGAACCGTCACATGTTGCCATTTAATCACCTCAAATGGACGTATTTCTACCAAACAGAACTATGTGCAAGTCGGAAAGATGCGGTGTGCTCGTTAGTTATCAGGCGGTAAGATAAATGGGAATGAGGATGTTGCATGTGTGAGGAATTTGCGATTTGACTGTTGATTCTTATGTAAAAGTTCACGAGAAACACGATGGTGCCACTGGTTTCCTCTGAAATCAACTCCCAAGCTCAAAAAAAGCTCTCAAGTTGAGGACAAAATGGAGGGGATATCCTACGCTATCCTGAGAGTCCACCTCTACATCAAGACGAACTCTCCATGCAAAAATAAGGAGCAAATACATTGACAGGGCTGCCACTTTATTTGGGGACTCCAAAACTGAAACCACGGCAACCCTGCTAATGTATTCCTTCCCTATTTTTGCATGGAGAGTTTGTATTGATGTAGAGGTAGACTCTCAGGGTAGGGTGAGATATCCCCTCCATTTTGGCCTCAACTTGAGTGCTTTTTTTGAGCTTGGGAGTTGATTTCAGAGAAAATCAGTGGCACCATCGTGTTTCTCACGAACTTTTACATAAGAATCCACAGTCAAATCGCAAATTCCTTACACATGCAACATCTCCATTTCCATTCATTCTCACCGCTCGAGAACTAACGAGCACACCCTACCTGTCCCACCTGCACATAGTTCTGTTCGGTAGAAATACGTCCAAATAAAACACGATTTTTCCGGGGAACTTGTGTATATGTAAGGGGAAGGTTTTCAGTAGAACTGTTTTCGTCGACACTGAAACTTATTTATGGTAACATCCACTGTAAATCTACTCGATTTTTTACACAGGGATACTATTTAGTGGAAATAACCAGAATTATAGTAGTATTTACCAGGACTGTGGTGATACCATAGTATGGTAAATGGCACCCTAGAGTCTATTGTTTATTACCATACTCGGACCACTGTATCATAGTATGGTAAAATCTACCATATTTTCTCAGTGTAAATACTTATCGGGGAGAAATCGGGCAGCGTCTGAGCTTTCGTACTGTACTTTTCGTTAAAACACTGGAAACTATGGGAAGCTGTCTGCCCAGCTGTCTGTTCGCGGGAGAAGTGCTTCTCCCTTTCTCGGATGGGACGAGGGAAAAATTTAATCGATAAGTTGGAGGATGATGTTGGAACATTAATTTCAAAACGTCAGTGCGAAAATAATGTGCAAAACTTAAACGGTTCGGAAAAGTAGAGCGTCAGGGGAAGGCGGAAGGTTGCAAAGTATCCAGTATGAAAGTCGAAAATTCGTATCGCCACCGACAAAGGCGTTCCAAAATTCTTATCATATTCAGACGTGACATTATAAAGCATCGGCGTAATTACATCGCATGTAACCTAATTTCTTCTCCTCTTTATTTTTTAAGAACCCTAAGCTCGATTCTCTGGTGTACCGTGCCAAGGAAAAACGCCGTATGAACATTCGAGGGTTGCCAAATTTCGTCGGATGAAAATTGAATTTTTGAAAAAAGTTTTGTATGTTTGTCCTTCTTTATTTTATTATTTTTTTAAAATTTTTTGATGTAGTTGCATTGATAGGTTCACTGGAAAAAAATCATATTGAATCTAGAGTTCATTGCCCCCTATCCATAGATGCAAATGCGATAGAGGCAATGGCGATTGGGCGTCGCAGAGCGCGAGGCGGCGCTATAAAAGCGACTTAATGTATGTATGTATCTAGAGTCCAGACTCTTGAAAACATTGACCAGAAAAAATACTCTTGATTCAATCGGATTTTTGCTTGAATCAAAACGAAATTCGCTTGAATTAAGATGCTTGCTTCTTGATTTAAGCTTGATTCTGATTGAATCAAGAGTACTTTTTCTTGTCGATGTTTTTAAGAGTCTGGATTCTAGATCCAATGTGTTTTTTTCCCAGTGTTCTCCTCTTTTGTCAGCTGTAATCTCCCATTATACATAAATCCAACATTAATCTCATTTGTTTGTTTTGTTTCAGGTAAGTCTTGATCCTTTTGCTGCTTATTTTCATCCCCTTTCTGGTTACCCGTGAGTATTCATCATTTGAATTTGTTTTCAAAAGGGAACAAGTCCATTCCTTGACGAGTCTTAGTTAGCATGTCTGCTTATGCAAGCCAAGGCTCATGCAAAAACGGACTCGTTCCCTTTTGAAAAAACTGATTCATTTCCTCTATGAAATTGCAAAGGCACTGTTGCTTGGGGCTCAATCTAGACGTAATCTGTGAAAAAGGTCCGCACCGACCGGCTAAAACGTAATCGACCCGCGTTATTGACATCCCGGTACCGCCCTGAGGCACTACACCGGAGAAAATTCCTAGTTTCACCGCGAGTTGCTCTGGATCTGGGCTATTCTAGAAAAGCTTACAGACAATAGTGCAGAAAAATCATAAAAAATAGGGGGGGGGGGGGGAATACACAACGAAATGGCCGTGGGAACTTGGAGGCGTAGCGTAACCCCGAAAGATAAAAATGCAGAAGTAATGACCGAATGAAACGCTAGCAACCCCTCCCCTCTCCTTCCAATCCCTTTGAACAGATAGGGAGTTCACACGTTACTGGAAGCAAAGGCGCAAAAATGGACGGGCAGAAAGCACGTAGAAAATGCCAGTGAAGTTGTGCAGGGAGCACCACCTCCAGTGAAAAAAGCACTGGAAAGAAAAGGAAATTGGCGAGCTTATTGTTAGACACCCTTTAGCGTGGTCGAATGCACTGAAATAAGAACTAAAAGGGGAAAGATGTGAAAAGACTTTTCTCACTAAACGCTGTTGCTAGTTCGCTTTTATTTAGCCTCGTAGCGTATTAACATCACGAACCTCCGCAGTTTAAATTTTTCAAAGAGGAAATACCAAGCATTTCGTCCGTCGTAAACGGCCGTCATTTTGATAATTTTAAAAATGAGACGGTCAATTTCCTTTAATCATTTTAGGCTTACATTTAGACCATCATGTGTAGGTACACCAATCCTACAGAGCGTGAAGTGCTTATATAAGGGGTCCTTTTCATTAATTTTTTTTTAGATTTTTTCCCATCGTTCAAGAAGATCAAAAAAAAATTTCCTAACTCTGATATTTCAAAATTGTTTGAAAGAGTACTCTTCTAAAATTTGCGAGGTTTTTTTTCACTTTTTCTTATACCGGGTGATCCAGGGTTAAATGGCCAGACTGCAAGAGCGTGTCCCATGGGTCAAGATGAAGACTTTTTTGTTGTATAAGGTTGTTTCCAAATGTGCCTTCAGTGGGAGCTATGGCCCCCCAAAATCTCGGAAAGTAAATCGTTTTTTCTGAATTTTTGCAACGGTTGTGATCCAAATCTCATGAGAATTTTTACTCTGTTGTACTATAATGCCCTGAATTCATAAATGATCTAAAAAAAATCGAAATCTCAATTTACAGAGGGGGTTTGGAGGTGTTCCAGCTCCTGCAATCTGACCTTAGTTTTAACCCTGGATCACCATGTATAGCCAATCCCAAATCCCATTGGGATAGGAATGAGTATGAGAAAAAAATGATATTTCCAAATAACATTGAAATAATTTTTATTATTATTTAGTACGCGACTGATAAGCTGCATTTTAAAACTTGTAAGTTCAAGCCTATTGTCGATCCCGGAATATGTCACAATTATTTTAAAAAAATAGTGTACTTTTCCTTCGGAAAATACACTGAAAATTAAAGAATTTTAATAAGCCACCCTTATTCTGAACCACACCCACACGCACCATGAGTCTAAGCGCGCTACACAGCATCTTTGTGTGGCAGCTAGCAGCCACTCAAAGAGTATAGTTTTTTGGACCGCACGAAGCTGTTTGTCACATAGTTAGTTCACCTTTTGACCACCGGAGAGCGCTGCCCTCGTACCCAGCGCATACGGACAATAAATGCCGGTTCCCATCAAGTTCACTGCATATTTTTTCTCTGTCCTCGTCAGGCGAGGTCGACTCAGAGCACTTACGTGTTTTCACGTCAAATTTGTCAACAGTTGATCGTAATCTTGACTAGGATAGCTTGAGAAGTTGGTGACCGCGGAGATGCGGCTACAATCCTGTTGTAGGGGTGCTTCGGGGGGTTTGTTGTTAATGGGATCCGCAGGACTGGCGTTGTCATCCTAACTATGTTGTACTCCCGGTTGCGAGGTTATTCGCCAACGTGAAGCACTCGAACCAAAGGGGGTGACTTGTAAAGTTTACCCTACTACGGCGCCCAGCCTGATTACGATACCCCAAAACCGTGTTGTTGCTTTTACCCCATTAACCTACTAGGTTCGGAAGCATTGATCCGGTTCAAAAAATCGATCGTGCGCAGAAAATTTGAGACCATAAAATCGACTTTCCAGACAATCGCTCTGAGAAAAAAAATCGATTTTCAAGAAAAGTACTCTGCCGTTCGTTTTTCTTAAAATCTCGCCTCATTGAGCGTTGAGTTTCATTGTCCCTTGAACTGGAGCAACGTCAATGGCTTCCTTCAATTTTTGTGCAAAAAATCGATTCAGCGGCTATATCAAGTGCAAAAAATCGATTTCTTCCGAAAATCGAAAAAAAAATCAACAACACTGCTTCAAAATATAAATCTTTTACCCCTGATGGAGCAATAGTCGCGCATTTGCTGATGATGCTGATGATTTTTCCGAAAAGATCTCTTAATCGAATCGATTCGATTTTCTCCGAGAATCCGATCTCACCGGTTTGAATCGTGGCAAACAAATCGATTATAAAAATTAGAAACTACAAAGGCTCAAAATGCACGCTCTTGATGAATGTACTTAAAGAGCTTGATGCGAAAACGGCTTTTGTCGCCCCCCCCCCCGGAATTTCTTCAAACGTCGCTCATTGATTACTCACACTACAGCTGCAGTACAGCGCTTCTTTTCCCAAACTTTCAGGTATATAGATGACACCCAATATTAGAATTTATAGTATTTTGGAGATCATGTGGTTAATTGACCACTACACTCTGCTTGGAGGTATCCAAGCCTTGTCATAATGAATTCCAATCACCGACGAATTTCCTCTCGATTGGGAGTAAGTGCTTCGCACGGTATGATAGTGTCAACCCTCTGGATCTCCCCTGTGGAAGCGAAGTAACTAACCTGAACCAATTTCTATTAAGCCCCTTTTACCCTGCAAACATTCAAAACATCATCTCTTCATTATTTTCCTATGTCCAAAGCTACCAGATGTGAGTCAAGTTCCTTTAAATTATACTTTTTTAAGTATACATTTGGAAGAATAGCTACTTTTGAAGCACCGACAGGAACTGAATTTCCAGTTTTATGAGACTGTATCAAGTGAAAGGGTACAGCGCCATCTACCGGTTCTATCGAGAACCTTCGGAGGTGTAGAGTCCCTTTTACTCTGTACTTTTAATTGGATATGAATGATTAAATGCATGTTTTTTCTCTGACAAATATTTTGGTTCCAAGTGCTGCTTAGTTCTACGTTTGTACTTACAGAATAGGGATACAGGTAATTAATTTAAAACATAAATAAATAGCATTAAATGAGTTTTAATAGATAAATGCCATTAGTGCATAGGTATCCTCAAGTTTGTCACGGACCTGTCCCAAACGATATTGACACCATGAAATCATTCCTTTTGTGTATTCCGTCTTACTGTTTTCAATTTTTCGAATAATTATAATGATAATTGTATTTTATTTTTTAAATTTTGTGTACGTATTTATACTTAAATACGTGAGCTACATTTCCGCTTCTCCAAGGAACACCTCCTGGAATGGACCGTTTTATATTGTAAACAGTTGAAACTCCCTTCCTCCGTAATTGATACAACGAACAGATAATAATAAAATGTTTCTTTTTCCTGCTGTTTCAACTCTTGAGTTTTAAAAATTTTCAGGTTTCGCGTATAGCTTTAATTATTATCGGGAACCAGACGTTAGCAGGGGCTACCGTCAGCAAAAACCGGCAAATATCTGAAAATTCGATAATATTAGGAAAATTGGTTCCGGATCAGGAAATTCTGAGTGCTTCAAGCATTTGTCAAACACTTGATTCAAGTCATTGAGTATTGGAAACAAACTTTTAGAAATTTATAGTCAGACCATGGTGTTTTTGGTTAATTACTTACTTACAAGATGAGTAGATGCATTTCGGATACATAAGAAAAATCCATCTTCAGCACACGTATGATAGTACAACAAGCGGAAAATTTCAGAAAAACGTGTCAAATGCACGCTATGACTAATTAAAATAGAAAAAAAGAACAGTAGATAATTAACAAATTAGTGATGATTCTTTAATAATTTACTGTTCTTTTTTGTATTCTAATTAATCATAGCATGCATTTTGACAAGTTTTCGTGAAATTTTTCGCTTCTTGTACGATCATACGTGTGCTGAAGATGGATTGTGTATCCGACATGCATTCACTCATCTTGTAAGTAAACAATTAACCAAAAACATCGTGGTCTGATAACTTTCTAAATGTTGATCTCCAGAGTACTAACAAATCACGCAATATGCGGCTCAACTCATGTCATCAAGTATGTTATGAGTTTGTAAATCAAACGAATGCCAATGTATTCGCGCGAAAAATCAGGAAAGCTCGCCTGAAATATCAGGAAAATCCGGATTTCCATCTTAGTCACCCCGGTCAGGTTCGGCTTGATCCTCTCCCCCACCCCCTCCTCGTCAACTATACGTCACGCACTTTTTGGCCCCCTTCCTCCCTTAAACTCTGCCGTTTCTTATGGACGACCTTGTAGCCCACTCGAAATTTGATCCGTCTCAAAACGCAGACGCCGCGCCGTAGAAAACCCAGATGCTGCGGTGAACATCACGTAAAATTTCCGCGGACCGCGAAAGGAGGATGTACCAAAGGGGGAGGGGGGTTAATGAGTCGAATTGAACGGCTGGAATTGAACCTGTCGAAATGGGGGTGGGGGGGGGATGGGCAGAGCGAACGGCACTAATCTGGCAATTCCATTTTAGCGCACTTGACCGCACTACAGCAACGCAGTTGTACCGAACGGACGGGTGTGGGAGGGTGAGTGGAGAGGGGGAGGGGGGGTTAACAAGCCCCCCCCGGTTGAAAGTGTTGCGGGAGTTCGCGAATGAAAAGCCCATCACGTGTGCCCCGTTTTTCATCGCGAGTTTCACAGTCCGAAATCGGTCGGTGTTAAAATCTTGCATATTCAGGTTTTGATGGGCTTTGGTTTGTATGAATTCTTAAGGGTGTCAGGGCTCAGTAGAAAATGGGTTTCGTAGGATTGTAAGCTATACGTCCTCTCGGGTACCCCTCGGGGGACTGCCGTACAGTGGAACGAGGTCATAGAAGAGGTCGGACAAGAAATTTATGGCTAAAATTTCAAATTTTGATGTTAATTCCCTCACTAATTCAATTGCAAGGGGTGTTTCTGAGAAGAAATTTCACAAAAAAACCAATGAAATCACTTGTTAGCTTTTTTGTTTCATATTTTTGAAAATATATGCTCTCTCCTATTAACTCGGTCCAGTGTGTGCCGTGCGGAGAAAGAACGCCGTATGAGCATTTGAGAGTTGCCAAATTTTCCCGGATAAATCATGTGTTTTGACGTTATTTATGCGTCAGTATTTTTCCTCGAAATTTTCAGATATTTTGGATTAAATTGCGCACGAAATATTCCGACAGTATAGTTGACGACGAGTGCGTTCGTTTAAGCTTTCAGCCACATTTTCTAACGTCTTTTTAGTGTTCTCATTCCATATCCGTCACAAGTTCCGGGATTCGGAACTTTTCTGTTCCTGTTTCTCCTACTTAATGACCGTCGAAAGTTCCGGGATTTTTTTAGATTTCTTTTCAAAAGTCCGGAGAAAGTCCCGGAATTTGGAAAAGATCCGGAACATTTCGGGAATTCCAAAAGTTCCGGGAAAAATTTAGGAAAATCTCAAAAGTTCCGGAATTTGATAATAAATCCGTGAAAGGGGAGCACTGCGTCTTTCGTGTTTTCTCTCGAAAATCGCGCACGCTTTTCAGTTATTTTTGGCCACCTTGTTTGCCAGTGGCGAGGCGTGCTTTGCAATCTATCGATGTATTTCCCCATTTGAAGCGTAGTATATAATCGATTATCAAGGTGTCTGCTGCGAACACCCTGTTTATCGATACTTTTCCATACGTTTAAATAGTCGATCAATCGATATATCGCAAAGCACGCCACGCCACTGCTGTTTGCAGTTGGCCGGCCACGGCGCGGCGGAAATCGCGGAGTGTGAAACGACCCGGAAGATTCGTAGCGGGAATAAGTCAAAAGAAATGATCGTGTCAGGGCAGGGCAAGGGCCTCTTGATCCAGACGGCGAGTTCGACTGTCGAGTGTGCGATTGCGGAGGGCCGGCCGTCTGGTGCGGTCGAATGAACTCTTTGATGCTTCCAGGAAAAGAGACGGATTATAGGCGCTTGCATATGGGTCAGGAGCACGATTTCGCGAATGTGGCAGGAAAAAAGAAATAAATAATGCAATATGTATATCAGATCGCGCTGACGTTATACAAGCTTATTTTCGTCACCAAAAATTCTGAAGATGTCCTTATTTTTCCTTATATCTATATGGCATATAACATTTGTTCGGAAATCTGGATATTTTTTTTATCATTTTGTGAAATTTTGTCAATTTTTAAACCATTTAATAATATTTATAATTGATATCGTAAATCTTATAACATTTATTTGCATGCTGGATTTTTTTATCCAGCGTGCGTTATAAAAGACAGAGGGAAGAAGCTCACACGCTAGCACAATTTTCCCTCAAAGAAATACGCTGTTTGGTGCAACACCAGTGACGACCATTCAGGAAGGCAACTGCAGACGCGTTTCGGCTTTATTGGGCCAATCTCCAGAGCAGTGCAGCATTTTTCTGCATGTTTAAGATGCACTTTTAAAGCTATTTCAAAATGCTTTTTGGTCAAATTTTGTGTACCAGTACACTAAAAGTTTATTCTTTTAGACGTGCAAACTTCAGCAACGATTCTCAGCAACCATCGGACTAATGTTGGATTTGTCTGAGCTATTCTAATAGATTTGACACACATCTGGATGAAAATAACTCGAATTGGCGAAATTTCAGCCGTTGGGCGGTAACTGTTGACTTCAACATTCAGCTGATATATTCAGCGTGTGATTGCTGCAATAAACGGGAATAAGGATTACATTTTCACCAACTGCAAAGATGATAAACTGGAATGGACCGAGGAACAGAGGGCACGACAAGGAACAAATGGAATTAGAGAGGGGACGGAAATAATAATTCGGGAATGCGTTGATCAAAGATTACTAAAAACGTCCGATTCGTGTAATCTTTATTCCCGTTCGTGACATCCATAAGCCGCGTTGTCTCAACTATCTATATAAAAGGGACTATGGGTAACCCGAATTCCGATATCGCGTTCCCTCGGAAGCTGCGATGTTGCGTTCCCAATCTCTTTGTTAACGAGTGGAAGCAGGTTGTCGGCTATTTCTCCTCCCGTCTTCCGGATGGGTGTCTTTGACAAATTAGTGCCGATAGAGGATCCGCTATTGTCGCCAGATGGTGCTGAAAAATCAGCATATTTCCCCATTTAAACCATTGTAAACAATCTGTATTTCATCGCACAATCCGGCAACCTTTGGATCCGCCTATCCGCGCCGGCTCTCGGTTTACTCGATCGCGTAGTTCTCGCGGTGCGCGGAATTGCGCAAAATTTCGAACGTCACAAAGAACGGGCTGTGCGGAAGTAATTTGTCGAGAACTCGCAGGATTCTTCGAGGTTCGGGTTATTCCAGCCCGCGCTTGCACCTGAGCCTTCCACCGGGGTTGCCACAGTCAGGAGATACCGGGAAATTTCAGAGATTTTTTTAGAAGTCAGGGAAAACCTGGAAATGTAAGGGAAAGTGACGGAAATGTCAGGGAAAGTGACGGAAATGTCAGGGAAAAATCGTCGAGTCACCGGTATTTGCTTTCTCGGGTGGGTTTGACGTTTCGAACAACGCATTTTGCCTGACACCCGTTTCTAACTAAGTCTTTTTAACACACTGACATTCGTTCAATTGTCAGGGAATTTAACCAAAATGTGTCAAAAAATTAGGGAAATGTCAGCGAAAGTGACGAAACTGTCTGAGGAAAATCGTCAAGTCACCTTTATTTGCTTTCTCGGGTGGGTTTGACATTTCGAACAACAAATTTTGCCTTAAGCCCGATCCTAACGATGTCTTTTTAACACTCTTGCATTTGTTCATTTGTCAGGGAATTTAACCAAAATGTGTTAAAAAAATCAGGGAAATGTCAGGGAATTTAATTTTCCAAATTTTGTGACAAACCTGTTCCACACTGCTATCCTCATTGCTGCCGCGAGTTGAACCTGCAGCTTTATTTTAGAGCGTAAAGTCTTTGACCTGTCAAGGGTAGTAGACTGCCAGCAAGCTTGTAGTACCTTTCAGTGGCAACTCTTGAAAGTTGGCAACACTGTTTTTTTCTCTATGTAACTGCATATGAAACGATCGATTCTTGGCGAGGCTCCTTGCTTTACCGAAAATCGATATTTTTAATGGATTTAAATGACGGAAAATAGTGTTGCCAACTTGCAAAATCAATACTGGTACCAATATACGGGAGAGTCTTTATGCTAACGGACAGTCATAAAAATAAATATCATTTATTTTCTTTTCCAGCAGACTAAAGTTGAATAAAATTATGGGGAAAAAACTTGAAAAATAACCACAAGTTTTTGAAGAAAGTCGGATTTTGTCGAAGAAAGGCAACGTTTGAATTTAGTCTTTTTTTCTCTCTGCGGCAGTATCGCCATGAGAGAGCAGAGTCCAAAAAACAATCTGCCTTTGCTTAGCGGGCATTCTAGATAATTTTACATTTTCTGTTAAAAAAAGTTTTGTAAGATTCCCCGAGAATCGATAAAATTACAGGGAAAATGAATAATCTGGAAAGATGGAAGCTAGAAAAATTCCTGGAAGCTCCGGGTCACTTGGGATTACTAAGAAACAGGTAATTTGATTAAATTTTCTTAGTGCGCTTAAAAGCGCTCTTTTTTCCAGCCGATATTTACCTCAATAGCGCACCGAAAGACACTTTGTTTTAAAAAGTTTTATTTCAATCTTTAAGAAAAAGTGTTGTGCAATAATTATAAATGTTATAGGAATTTAAGTATGCTCAAATTTAACGCCGAGAAGACTTCCTTTTGTATCAATAAATAAAATAAAGCTTGTTCAAAGTAGAACAAATGTTTATATAAAAAGAAAAGTCACTTACATCAAGCAGAAACCCGCTTTCATTCAGCAATTTTATTCTTGATCCAAAATAAAACCTTCTAGACGACATACTCAAGAATGTTTCTGCCTTAATCGAGTCACTTTTTACTCTAATGTAATTCAAAAATTATGCTAAACCTCTATTAAATACGGATGCTAGGACCTGGTGAGTTTTTGGACTACCGCTCTCTTTTTGTGCCGTAGTATCTTGATTTAATTTGCGAGGAAAGCTCCGCACTCTTGAAAGATGCCTGTTATTTACAATATGTTGGAGCGCCTTCAATTTCGTATGCTGCTGTGCAACACCTCTGTTGTGAAATAGTTGCTTGAGGCGCCGCGCCGTGGCACGCTGCGGCGCAGCTGCACGGCGAGCGGCCGGCTAGCGCCTACAAACCTACGGGGATACTTCAAGCACTGTGCAATGCGTGATGTATCCCTTTAGGTTTTTATGCGCCAGTGCGCGTTCCGTGCTGGCATTGACTTTTGCTGACTATTACCGCAACCATGCCTTGTGTTCCGACTATTGATCTATCGAGCAAAATCATGAGCACTTGTGGTGGCTGAAACAAGGCTATAACGTTTTCCGCAAAGGGTCATCAGAATTCCACTCATCTAACTGAATGGTCCAGTGCTAAAGTATTTTCATACAAAAACATCGATTAGTCCACTGCTGGTCTGGGTGGAATACGGAATACGCACCTGTGCAACCGAATGAGTTGGGTATATTTAATATTTAGAGGAGACGTTTATTCTAGTGGGAACGTGGGAATTCTCAGTTTTTGTAAACTGAATCTTTAAAAAAAAAAAAATTAAAAAAGAAAAGTTTTTGCTCGATTTTTTAAACATTTTTAAAGTGTAAAAAAATATTTCATGTTTATTTCTTAGTAAGTTTTCAATATATTTTCATGCAACTTTTTAGGAATTTTTTCAAAATGACTAAATATGATTTTCTAAATTCTCATGTCGCGTGTAAAGTTTTCTGAATTTTTAAAATGGTTCAAAAAGGACTTTAAAATTTATTAAAACTGCATGAATTCCACCAGAACCTAATGTCAGCAGATGCCAACAGTAACGCCAAACAGAACTATCTCCATAACGTTTCTAAGTCATTTCATAAATATTCGAGTTTGCCCAGAAGGAAAGAAACATGTATGAAACACTTCATTTTTTTTTCAAGATATTTTAAAAACGTCCTTTCAGCGTCATTGCGCTAGCTATTAGGGTAGTTGCGGCCGCAATATTTTCCTCGTGTATATTCATTCTTTCAGACACAAAAACCGCTTGAAAAGTGTCTCTAGACTCGGTGAAATCCCACGAAATTGATCTCGAACTTCCCTCGAGCATTTTGTTGCTTATTTAGTTTGCAAGAGCGAGTTTCCTGGTGGGAGACCAATGATGAGAGCAGTTCCTCTTCCTCCGATCTCGGAGAAGAAATATGTAAGGAAAAAAAGAAAAAAAATGTGTTTTAATCGGGACATGCCGGAGCTGTACGTGCTGTGAATGCTGATAAGGAGACACTTTGACACTAAGCAGCGATGCCAGGTGACGAAGCAAAACATCTGTTCTGCCGTGCTAAGGAGAACGCCGTATGAACATTCGAGAGTTGCCAAATTTCCTCTCAGAAAATAATTATTTTTGAAAAAAGTTATGAATTTTTGTCTTTGAAATTGTCAGGAACTTCAGGTGAAATTGCGATCAAAATTATCTGAAAAATTGGAGGAAAAATATTTACAAATTTTCCCAAAAATTCGTGATTTACCAAAGGAAATTTGGGAACGCCTGAAGGTTCATACGGCGTTTTTCCTTAGCACGGCAGTATTTTCATCTCCTGATCACGATACGACTATTGAAAATAACTGTAAAACGATTTGCTGATTCGAAAAAGGTATCAATGAATGAACTTTAGATAGACGCGTGTCGTAGAATCGTTCTCCACTGCTAGTTAAGCGGATTTTTAAAAGTAGCAAAAATGATGACGTATTTCGCGCTCAGAACTGTTCGTGGTTAGAATTGTATCAGAAACCATTCCAAAAATACTCTGAAAAGCCCGGTGAAATTCTAAAAATTTTATGTTCATAATTTTATTTTGAAAAGCTGAGAATTTCAAATCAAAGACTCTTGTCATTAATCATAAATCTTGTTTTTGCCCTGAAGGTCCCGCAAATTCCGCAACTTTGCCAGTGACGGAAGATACTGCCGTGCTAAGGAATAACGCCGTATAAACCTTCAGGCGTCGCCAAATTTCCCTAGATAAAACACGAATTTCTAATTTTATCGTTTTTCGGTGATAAAAGAGACAGCGTCTTTAATTAGTCGAGTTAAGAGAGGAACTAAACACGCAGTTTGGCCTGGAGCTCAGCGCAGAGAGGAATGATGACAAGGTCTTGAGATGAAAAGGACAAGCCCTCGGCACGGCACGGCGGTCGACATGTAACACATATTAGCGCCTACAAGACTGCATGAATACTTCACCCATTGCGTCAAACACAGTGCGGTCAGGAGCGGCCGACGTGAAACGCATAGTGCCTACAAGACTGCACGAATACTTCACGCATTGCGTCAAACACAGTGCGATCAGGAGCTGTTGGCGTGAAACGCGTAGCGCCTACAAGACTGCAGGAATACTTCACGCATTGCGCCAAACACAGTGCGACCAGCCCGGCGCGGCGCAGCGGCGGACGTTAAACGTATTAAGCCACATTTATGTTTACCTAGGCTCCACCTAGGCTCATGGCGGCAAATTTTGCAATTTTTTTAAATGTAGGTATAAAAAAAATCGGATTCAGAAAAAAAAATTATCAATGAGAAAAGGGGACAAAATCTCTCTTTCCTAAGAGTATAGTAATTTCTAATTTTATCGTTTTTCGGTGATAAAAGAGACAGCGTCTTTATTTAGTCGAGTTAAGAGAGGAACTAAACGCGCAATTTGGCCTGGAGCTCAGCGCAGAGAGGAATGATGACAAGGTCTTGAGATGAAAAGGACAAGCCCTCGGCACGGCGCGGCGGTCGACATGTAACCCATATTAGCGCCTGCAAGACTGCATGAATACTTTGCCCATTGCGTCAAACACAGTGCGGTCAGGAGCGGTTGGCGTGAAACGCGTAGCGCCTACAAGACTGCAAGAATACTTCACGCATTGCGCCAAACGCAGTGCGATCAGCCCAGCGCGGCGCGGCGCAGCGGCGGACGTTAAAATTATTAAACCACATTTATATTTGTTCTTTCAATTTTTTGGTTCATTTCTTATAAATGAAGGACCTTGTCTACACAGAGATATGTTTACGGAACTTAACTTTCGCGCAAAGTTCCGTGAAATTTTGCCAGTAGTGTTGACAGGGCTTTCGCAAAAAATGTATCCAACCCGAGTAGGTAAACGCGTCTTATGCACCCCTCCCCCTCCGGCACGTTCACTTGATGGTTTTTATTGATGTTCCAAAACGAATGAGAAGGGGGCGGCAAAATACAGGCGNGCTTTTCTACTGCCATGCTAAGGAAGAACGCCGTATGAACTTTCGAGAGTTGCCAAATTGCCTTCGATACAATGTTTATTTTAAAGGAAAGTTACGATTATTTTTCCTTGAAATTTTCAGGACCTCCAGGTGAAATTGCAAGCAAAATTATCTGAAAAACTGGAAGGAAAATATTCATATGTTTATCAGGAAATTCGTGTTTTATCAAAGGAAATTTGGCAACGCCTGAAGGTTTATACGGCGTTTTTCCTTAGCAAGGCAGTCTAGCCCAGCAGGGTCGCACTCGGCTCCCAATCCA
Source organism: Bemisia tabaci (assembly GCF_001854935.1). Taxonomy (NCBI): domain Eukaryota; kingdom Metazoa; phylum Arthropoda; class Insecta; order Hemiptera; family Aleyrodidae; genus Bemisia; species Bemisia tabaci. The sequence goes on from NW_017564154.1 coordinate 2,605,089, forward strand.
CACATTAATTCTTTTATCCTCCCGTGTTTGCATTAGGTTGTGCCCCGAACTTTCGCTCGAGAGTGGCTTGTCGCCTTTTAAAAGCTTTTTCGGGATCGCGGGGATTCCCGGGGCCGTTCTTTTTTCCGCTCGAGGTTGCCGGATCTCAGGTATCCTGCCGTGCTGAAGAACGCCGAATGAGCTTTCAAACGTTGCCAGATTTTCTTCAATAAAACCATGATTTACTAGGAAAATTGTGAATATTAATATCGTAGAATCGCCCAGACTCTCTTTCTTGGAAATGATCGTCAATTTCAGAATTTTATACTTTTTGATTCCAGTAATTCGTCGTCTCCCCGAAGGAACGTAATTCCATTCCAAGGTTGCCAAATTGACTCAGACAATTAATTTACATTGCGAAAACGTATCTGAGTAATTTTTGTTCATAATTTTCTGTTTTTGCATGAAATCTGAAAAAATCGGTCAAATTTTCATTTAGAAATTTCCAAAAAGTTTCTGGTTAATGTGCACTTTGCCAGGGTAAATTTAGCAGCATTGAAGTAGGATTACGTCATTTTGTGAGGAAACCGACGAATCGTAGAATAATCATGCATTTTTTCGATGAAACTTGCCGATGATAATGGGTATTTTGTGCATTTCGGTCATGAAAATCATTCAATTGTCCAAGATTTTTTTTATTAAAAACTGCTAGACACCATAGCTATTTTTCATACGTAACGTTATTAAGATTAGTGGATTTCTATTAATCTGGCAACTCCGGCGATTGAGCGCAACGCTTGAGTCGTGACTTTAAAAGGCGCTGAAGGACTCAGAGTAGGGTGGAATTGGAGCAGAAAGACTTTCATCCCAGCTTGCTCCCTCGTTGTATAATCGGATAGTGGGGAAGTTTTCCCGAAGGTGAGCTTAGAAGTTATGATATTTTATTTATCCGGCTTAATCGATGATCCACGGCATCACGGCAACCCGTCAGAATGTGGGTGCACCCGCATTACGTTCCTTTTTTTTTTTTGTTAGGAACGTGTTCGGTGAGGTCAGAGGTTAAATTCTACCCCCTTAAAAGCGGGGACTTGAGTAACGACCCCGGTTTAAAGTTTGTTTGGCTGCCGTTTCCGGGACGTTGGATCAGTCAGCAGGGTGTCTACAAGTCTGGAATTTCTTGAGAGTCCAGAAATAGTACTAATTTTTTTCAGGGCGGTCCGGAAGTACTGAAAAAGTGCGGAAATTTCGCAAAAAGTTCGGGATTTTTTTTTTTTTTTTTTTTTTTTTTTTTTTTTTTTTTGTCATTTTTGTCGCAATATCAAATTTTTGAAATTTTTCTAATTTCGTCAAACGGAGATACTAAAAAAGTACGGAATTTTTGGAGGAGCTATTGAATTTCTCGAGAATGTACTGAAAAAGTACTGTAAAAGTGCTTATTTTTGACCAGCCTGTTTTAGTAGACACCCTGGTCAAAAGCGGATCAAGCAACTCGGCAAAAATGGCTTTCCTTCTTTAAATCTAATAATCGATTCTTTGCGGGGTACAATCAGGCCCTTTTGAGAATCGATACATTTTCATAGGTTTAAATGAAGAACAGTGTTGCCAATTCTTTGGGTCTGCCAATGGGAGCAGTAAAGTTGCCGGAACTCAGTTTGCCACCGAAGGAAAAAAAAAACTTAAAAGAGGAGAAAAACCGAAAAAATTGGTTAATATCATCACCGAAAGGAAAACCAACCAGAAAACGTTTAGGTTCCTTTGAATTCTACTTCCACAGGGTGTCTACAAGTCTGGAAATAGTACTGATTTTTTAAGGGCGGTCCGGAAGTACTGAAAAAGTCCGGAAATTCCGTAAGAAGGTCCGGAATGTTTTTCCTTCTTGTCGCAATCTGAGCCAGAAATTCAAATTTTTGAAATTTTTCGCATGTTAATTGGAGGCACTGAAAAAGTACGGAAATTTCGCAGAAAAGTCCGGAATTTGTTTCATTTTTGTCGCAATTTGAGCGGGAAATTCAAATTCTTGAAATTTTGTCAGTTGAAGGTACTGAAAAATTACTGAATTTTTCTGTTAAGTAGGTACTGAATTTTTTGGGAATGTACTGAAAAAGTACTGTAATGGTACTGATTTTTGGCCAGCCTGTTTTAGTAGACACCCTGCTTCCATTACAAACTCAAAACGTCGGTCATTTAGTAAGATTAAGAATACATTTTGTCTACTCTGACAAATGAAGGAGAATCCGTCCATCTAGTTCCTTTCCAAAAAACTACGAAGAAGATCCAGCTAGAAAAGACGTGTTCATCGCGACATTTTACTCGCAGTGCGCGCGCTCAAACACCGAGTCCATTGTGAAGTGACTAAATGGAGCAATCATCTAGAAAAATAATTACGCCAGACTTGGAGTATTTACGATTTTTTTATGCAAAAACGGGAGCCGACGCTTCCGAGTTGGAAATTTCAACTTGAGGAGTTTCCAGGAATCGGACCGCATCCGGTAAGAGAGCGCCGAGACGAAGGGTGATTTGCAAAAGCGAAAAAGGAAGAAAAATGGTCGTAATTTGAGAGCCGAGGGTTTACATTCACCACAAAAAGGGGTATTAATGAAAAAGAAGGGAACCACGCGAGCGGGCCGCTAAGAGCGTTAGCTTTAGGGGGGAAATTAATTGCGGTTAAGCTCCGCCGAGCGAAAGAAAAACAACCTGAATAAAGAGAGATGCAGAAGAGGGTGCTGGGACAGTCAAACGGAAAAGAAGAGGACGAAAAGTAAATAAATTGAGGAGAATCGTCAATGCCAGGGAAGAATGTCAAAGATAAAACGTTGCCAGTGTCGAGGAAGTCATCTGCGAGCTGATTGTTCAAAATAGACGAAGCTGTAGACCAAGAAAGGTCCAGTTACACGATCAAATTGAACCAGTTCAAATTTATAGACAAAGCTGTAGACCAAGAAAGGTCCAGTTACACGATCAAATTGAGCCATCAAATTGGGCCTCTCATTGGTCGCATCCTCACCTCAGGTCTTTTTCCACCAATCAGAGCTTCAATTTGATGGCTCACTTTGATCGTGTAACTGGACCAGAAGACAAAAGGGATTTGGAGCAGTGTTCCCTGTTCCCGGAACTAGTATCGAATTTCGGATCTCCTAAGATGTCAATGATTTTTTCCCGGAATTTTTGAAATTCCCAAATTGCTCCGGATTTTTTGCATTTTCCGGAACTTTTTTGGAACTTTTGAAATATCTGAAAAAATCCCGGAACTTTTAACGGTCATGAAGAGGGAAAAATTGGAACAAGAAAGTTCCGGATCCCGGAACTTCTGACGGACATGGAATGGGAGCACTGATATGGAGGGACCCTTTTGGTTGAAACGGGTGGTTGCAATGGACAAAGAAGGTAGATTATAGACTAACTCACGGCAATCCACGAGAGACCCTATAGTTATACCATCATTTTCTCCTTTAGTCTATAGGAACCAACCATTTCAACAAATTGGATCGCTCAATACTTCCTATGTCCTCTTTGTCTTTCGCATTGCCTATTAATTTTAACTGTCAGCCCACAGATTTGCATCTCGTTAAGCAGAAAGGAACCAAGCCACATCCGCTATTGCAAAATATAATTGGGCAATTTAAATTTTTACATAGAAACGGCTGTGCGGATTTTTGTTCAATATTCAGTGAATTTTCTGCATAGTACGAAGTAAATTCCTTAATATTTTCAAAAGAATCCGCACTAACGTTCTCTTGTGTAAAATTAAACTTTCCAGTTAAATTTGGCAATAGCTGATGTGGCTTGGTGCCGTTCTGCTAAACGCAGTTCCATGCATTACGCAATTCTTGTACGGAATGGACTTTAATTCCGGTCGTAAGTTAATGAAAAATTATTAACCAAAATTATGAAAATTCGTATCCATACATGTTTCTCTCCCGTAACCTTTCCTTCAAACAATTCGAAGAAAGATTTCATCCTGAGTTGGAGAAATGGAATTCAAAGTCTCAGTCTCAAAGACATGACCGATCTTCTCCATTTCGCTTGATCTACTGACCTGTGCTTTGCCATTGGACTGTTTGAGGCAGGTAATGAAGTTGAGATCACAAGCAAGCAACTATTGCTGCTCTGATGTAGTCGAATGTGCATCATACGTTTTTGAAGGAGTTTTTTTCCTCCTGCTATGCTCTCTTTTTCAAGCCACAAGGATCATGATCTCTAACTTGCACAGGTCTCAAATTGAAAATTACATTCCGAATATATTTTTTAACAGAGCATCAGGAAAAGGACCCTTATTTTATCGCATGATTACAAGTGCCAATCGCCAAGAGTATGGTCCAAGTATTTGAAAGATAAGGTCAGCATCTCCGAAGAGATATAGCTTCTAACAAACCAATGATCACGGAATTTTTGTGCCAAACTATCATAAAATTGTCAATCGTTTCTTTTCCATCCAAGAATGTATTATTGGAGTTTTCTACCATTGGACTCCCATAATCATGAAAATTTGGATTTTTTTTCTGACGTTGGCTGATTTTCAGGGGATTTTGTGCATTTTTGTCGTTAAAATCATGTCATTGTGGGTTTTTTTCTTCTTTTTTTTTACTTAACGGATTCGACTGGGCTTTCAAACAACGTCAATTTACATTAGACGTCGCCCAATTTTCTCAGATGGTTTATTTTTTAAACAGGAAAGCGAGCAACACGAAAAATTGAATTATTGTGAGTATGCTCTTCATAATCTAAGTTCTGTTTAAAAATAAAATAAAATAAAATAAAATAGGAAAGAAAATTAGGCAGTATGAAATGCAGATAAGTTAATTCCGGTTTACTCCAGCCAAAAGCTCTAGACACCCTGAATATGTTCTAGATTGTACTTAACTTTCCAACTTTTTTCTAAAGTCAATGAAAGATGTTCGATTTGGCAACCAGGATCGTGCTCCCTTACACCGGAACAATTCCGGGGTTCAAACAAACTCCAATCCGAGTAACCTCACGACGGAAAATAAACAGTACCATGGTGTGCTTTGCGATAAATCGATTGCTGTGCCCTTTAAATCAATGGAAAAGGATCGTTACACAGTGTGTTCGCAACGAACGCCCCTATGATCGATTCTGCACCATAGTTTCAAATGGGGAAATATCGATAATCGATCATTCACGCCTCTGAAAATAAAACCGTGGTGAAGGAACAGCTGATATTATTCGGAGTTTCTCCAGGATGTCCACAAGTCCGGAATTGCCAGAAAGTCCGGAAATACTGCTGATTTTATAAGGGCGGTTCGGAAGTACTGATAAAGTACGGAAATTCTTCAATTAGATCCGGAATTTTTTTTTTTATTTTCTTTGTCATTTTCGAGGCAATTTAAGCGATAAATAAAAATTCTTGCAATTTTTCGAATTTCGTGAATTGGAGGTACTGAAAAAGTACTGAATTTTTCTGTTGAAGAGGTATACTGAATTTCTTGGGATTGCATAGAAAAAGTACCGGAAAAGTACTGATTTTTGGCTAGCCTGTTTTAGTAGACACCCTCACTGGAAAAAAAAAAAAAACCACATTGGATCTAGAGTCCAGAACTCCAGACTCTTAAAAACATTGACAAGAAAAAATACTCGTGATTCAATCAGATTTAAGCTTAAATCAAAAGGAAATCCGCTCAAATTAAGAGGCTGGGTTCTTGATTTAAGCTAAAATCTGATTGAATCAAGAGTATTTTTTCTTGTCAATGTTTTTAAGAGTCTGGACTCTAGATCCAATGTGTTTTTTATTCCAGTGCTGCTCTCCACCACACCGCGTGTAACACCACCATCGCTTCTAACTCTCGTACGAAATCGCTCTTTCCCACTAGTAAAACCATCGGAAATCGCGAATTATCCCCAACGATCCGACACTCCTCCGAATTCACCGCAAGAGGCGGGGAAGGGGCTTGCAAATCGTTGATGTCTGCTGTTAGTACGCCAAACTTCCCCCCTCCCCCTTCGCCTCCCGCAAGGGCTCGACCCCGGTCTGGGTCGTCCGAGGAACATGCAGATGACGTAGCAGTAGCCGCCCCCCCCTCGCGCCCTCCTCAAGGGATCCTCCTAACCTCCATGTTCCCTGCACTCGCATTCGGTCGTAACTTTCAGGTTCACTCCGCGAG
>NW_017564154.1:2611276-2649582 GCF_001854935.1 Bemisia tabaci
TGCCCCCCCCCCCTCCCACGCCCCGGCGCTGGGGTTATTTCAATTCGCGCGCGCGGAAAGTGTTTTGATGATCCGGTTTTGGCGGAGCCGTACGCGGGAACTGGCTCTTTAAAATCCGATCTCCTCACCGTTCGTTCGAGAGATTATAATAAAAGAGTTCCGAGTTGAAAGTAGACCGGAGGGAACACGTATAAACAGGACATTTAAACTCACCGCGCTGGAAAATCGAATAGCTGTAATCGACAATGGGGCTGCTGGTTGCTCCGGGAATAGACGGCGCTCGTTGTGACGTCACTACATGAGCTTACTGCTTTCGGACCAGGTCCACAGGGGTGCAATAATCAGGATTGCCACGGTCAGGGAATACCGGGAAACGCCAGGGAATTTTAAAAAGTCAGGGATCAGGGAAGGCCGGTAATTGCAGGGAGTGTGGCGAAAATGTAAGGGAAAAATGGAGATGTTGCACGTGTGAGGAATTTGCGATTTGACTGTTGATTATAATGTAAAAGTTTGCGAGAAACACGATGGTGCCACTGGTTTTCTCTGATATCAACTCCCAAGCTCAAAAAAAGCTCTCAAGTTAAGGCCAAAATGGAGGGGATATCCCACGCTATCCTGAGAGTCTACCTCTACATCAAGACAAACTCCCCTCGCAAAGATAGGGAGCAAATACATTATTAGTAGTGATGCCGTGTTTTCAGTTTCAGAGTCCACAAATAAAGTGGCAGCCCTGTCAATGTGTTTGCTCCCTAACTTTACATAGAGAGTTTGTCTTGATGTAGAAGTGGACTCTCAGGATAGCGTGGGATATCCCCTCCATTTTGGCCTCAACTAGAGAGCTTTTTTAGAGCTTAGGAGATGATTTCAGAGAAAACCAGCGGCCCCATCGTGTTTCTCGAGAACTTTTACATGAGAATCAGTAGTCAAATCGCAAATTCCTCACATCTGCAACATCTCCATTGCAGGGAAAGTGGCGAAAATGTCAGGGGAAACGACGAAAATGTAAGGGAAAAATTGTCAAGTCACCTTTATTTCCTTCACAGAATGGGTTGCACGTTTCGAGCAACACATTTTGCTTGAAAACTATTTCAAATCGTGGTTTTTTTTTTTGCAACGGAGAAATCAGGGAAATGTCGGAGATATTCGGTTTCATAATTTTGTGACAATCCTGGCAATAATGTCCTATCTCGCGATCCACGAATTGCACTAAATGTAAGGTAGATCTTGGCTCGTAAGAAATTGAATAAAGTCATGACTTCAATATTTTCTGGACAGTTAAATGAAACAGAATATTCATAGAACAGGGTTACCAGAAGCTTATATACGCACTATGAGAGGAAAACAAGTGTTATACCCTACAATTTTGGTACTACCCTAATTTGTTGGATGATATGGACGTTTCCAATTAATCGTGGTAGTACCACAAATCATAGTAGGGTAGCACCGCAACATTTGAATTAGTAACCTAATCTATTCGGGTACTACCACAATTAATTGGAAATATCCATATCAGTAAACAACCCCGCCGTGCTCTTTTTTTCCGTGTGGCAAAACCCACCTCGTGCAACGCACAGACACTCTTGCGCTAAATTTTACAGAAAAAAAAAAATTGTTTAAACCTTACATATTCTTGTGAATTTTGTCAGTTATTCAAAGAAAAACATCATACACATGAAGATCTGAGATGAAGGTCATCTTTCGTCATGCTTTTTTCAAATTATATATTTTTCTTTAAATTTAATGTTTATGTGTGCCTTACAATACGGTATTAGAAGATCCATGCAACTATTGAAATAATTGGATGATTTAGTTGTGAAATCTAACACTAGCATAATATGAGAAACTTATCACATGAAAAGTAATATAAACGCTCCTTTGAACGTGAAGAAAGCTCCCCACATTACTCACTTCAAGCTGTAGTGCAAAAAGAGTACATAATTCTTTTGTCTGCAAGTTAAAACCAAAGCAGAGGTATATTATTGTTAATAATAACAATGAGTTATTTTCTAACTAAAATAATAAACCAAGGATATACAAGATATTTTACTATCGCTATTTTTACTGTTTTGTAATTTCAAGGACAGCTTGTTTCATCACTCACTATAGCTGAATGGAAAACTGTCAATAATTTGACGGGTACGGACAGAGACACACTAAGCGTAGTTTTTATACAAATTGATAAGGAGAATATATAGCCGGACCACGGTTAATTACATTCATGTCGTATGCATTTCAAAGTTTATTCACTTCATCTTCAAAATATCTTCCCCTTTATTAATTTGATGGACTTTTGAATTGATCACAGCAACTCTGTCGCATTTGTTCTACAGAAAATTTATTATCTCGGTTGAAATTCCTCTCTTTTCTTATCATTTCTTTTTCTGTTTGTTGTAGGTAAGTGTTCATTCAGTCTGGTTTTCTGGTTACATTTTGGATCGCAGCCGCGTAAGTACGAACCTCGAGTTGCTTGAATATTTGAAACAATATAACTCTGTAATGGTAGAAGTTCTAATTTGTGTTATTCTCCAATTTATTTTTAATCAATCGTCATTCCGGGTGAAGTGTCGTACGTGTTTGACTATATTTTGTCATAGAAAATTACTTTTTCTTGTTCATTCATACTAGCACCTATTTACACAGAGCACTAATATTTAACTAACTAACTAAAATAGATGATGACGGATATTTACATGGGCACACAAAGGATACGTATTATGCAACAAAAGAGCTGTTCATGGTATCGATCGGCCGGTACCATCAACAGCATTTCACAATTATTAAAATTGTCCATTTTAAAGTCCAACGCTAGGTGAAATTGAATTTATGAAAGTTGAATCAAAGTTGTCAAATGAAACGTTGGTTATACGAACAAACGTGAATCAATGAGCCCCGATATTCCGCATTGCACAGAGCGTTCGACGAAAAAACATTTCTTGCTATATTATTTTGACTTGAAGCGTCGTATTTTGGTTTTTCTATCGCTTTCTAGCTTTAACTTAACGATAACAAAACTATACTTCTTTAAATAAAAAAAAAGTAATTCTGGGTTGAACCCGCATGGATTTAACTTTAAAAAAACAACAACAAATTTTGTCGACTAGAAATGACGCTTTAAGTCAAAATAAGATTTCAAGAAACTTTTCTTTCAGTGTTACTAATTTTTCCAAGTTGGACAGGTAAGTGCATCATCGCTTATCGCTCAACCTTTCTCCCCCCCCCTTTCCCCTTCTCCTCTCACCCTCCTTTCCACCGCTCTTCCTCTCCTCCTCTCCCCCCTCCCCCGTCCCCCCTCTCTTTCCCCAGAGTGATGCGCTTCAACGCGGTAGATTTCCCCACGAATATTACTGTTAAAGTAAATCCTTCTGTTTTCGAGACTGTAATTAGCGAGTTGTGAGTTCGTAACTCTGGAAAGGCGTCCAGCGAGCGAGCGGTCATCTGCTCGGTTGAACTCGGACTGCTTTATCGCGTGGAAAAGCGGGAATGTTTTCCCAGAGACTTTTCCGCGGACGCATCAATTTTTCCCAGACGCGGTGTTGCCGATCCGTCACAGCTCCCTCTGGGGGACTCGGTTCACGCCTTGATACCTCCCAGGAAATGAACAAATATTGATATCTCGAACAAAATTGCTGAAATACGAGTTTTGCTGTTCACTCTTCGCAAAAAAAGAGCTGAAACAGTGTAGAAGCGTAGGCAATTGATTTGTGTAACGATGAAAAATCACGTTCGAAAACGCTAAATCAAAGCCAATGGACCACTAGACAAGGTAAAGCAATCTGATACTAGTTTCTTAAATAGAATTTCACGTAGAAGTATAGAACACGATTCGCGCAACAAAAATTACTGAAATTAACTCCTCACGAAGATATCAACGTTTTTATTTCACATTGGTCACGAGGAATTTGAACTGCCCGCTCACAAAAAACTCAAACCTCTACGTTAGTCAAATCGCGCACTACAACGGTTTCAGCGAGCTTCTCAATCGAGCAATGTTCATTTCCAGTGGCGTGGCGTGCTTTGCGATATATCGATTGATCTGTCATTTAAACCTATGGAAAATGATCGATAAACAGGGTGTTCGCAGCGAACACCTTAATAATCGATTCTTTACCATAGGTTTATATGGCATAACAATCGATACATCGCAATTCACGCCGCGCCACTGTTCATTTCCCACCATGTGTTGTTCAAACTATTAGCAATTTGCTATAGCTGAGCCAAAACGTCAAGATTGAGGTTGCCAGATTTTTATATCGCAGAGACTGTCATGATAACGTTTAGCGCGCGATGTGAATCACGTAGAGTATTGAGTTTTCATGAGCGGGTGGTTTGAATTCACGCATCAGGAATCATTGAATATCTTCGTAAGGAATTAATGTCGGCAATTTTGATCGTGCGCATCGTGTTCCACGTAAAATTTTAGTTACGAAACATGTATCAGAATGCTGAAATTCGTACCTTGACTAGTGGTCCATTGAGACTAAACGCGATTCATCGCATTCGATTCGATGTCATTTGAAATGACAGTAATTCCAAAAAAAATTTTAACTTCAAAATCATAAGTTGAAAACAGCTGACGCCGCAAGTTTGAATGACCGCACCCAACACGGTGCGGCTGGCGCGCACGGCGCGGAACGTATAGTAGCGCCTTACAAGACCGCCGGATACTTCATGCCTTGCGCGTACAGCAAGGTGCGCGCCGCGCATAGTATAGCGCCTTACAAGCCTGCAGGATACTTCATGCATTGCGCGTTTAGCACGGTGCGCGCTCAAGTCGTTGAAAAGTCGTATTTTCTTGGTGTCGGCTGTCGGACCTACCCTGATGTACACGATTTCCAAACAGTGCACACCGCGAGCTCCCAATCCTAGGATCATAGAATTGTAAAGATTTTGCAATCCTGTATGTTTCCTGTACATTATCCGGATTTACCGGTGTTTCAGCTCTTGTTTTACGAAGGGTGAAAAACAAAACTCGTATTTTAGCAAAATTCATTCGATGTTTTACCGATGTCTGTTTACAGGGTGTCTCCAAGTCCGGAATTTCCGGAAATAGTACTGATTTTTCAAGGGCGGTCGGGAAGCACTGAAAAAGTGCGGAAATTCCGCAAAAAGATCCGGAATGTTTTTTGTCATTTTTGTCGCAATTTTACATTTTTGAAATATTTCGAATTTTGTCAAATGGAGGCACTGGAAAAGTACGGAATTTTTCTGTTGGAGGAGGTACTGAATTCCTTGAGAATGTAGTGAAAAAGTACTGTGAAAGTCCTTATTTTTGAGCAGCCTGTTTTAGTAGACACCTTGGTTTACTTCCTGAAAGGAATCCTCTTACAGGTTTTTTTTTTTAAATAGAGACAGGAACAGAGACAGATTTTACAAACAAAATAACAAAGATGGCCAAATAAGTATGTAAACTTCGCTGTCCCGTGTACTTTTTACTTCTTTTTCATTTGTAGAATCAAACGAAAGAAGTCCTATTTTATTCTTCTTTAAGACCTTCTCGAGATTGAATATCCTCTTTAGGGGCCTCCGATTTGTCCTGTGTTTCCCCTCTTTTGTCTTCTCTTCCAACCGGTGCTTGAGGCAGCGGGTTCGATGGCTTTACTAGCCTCTGGAGTGGCAGACTTTTCGAATTTTTCAATTTCTAATCCTAAGTTATCGACACAATCCTGCGCCTCGAAGGAGTATCCATGGAGTGAAGGGGCGTACCCTCGAGTGACTTTCATGAAGAGAGAGCATTTATAAGTTATCGTGGATTGTGGGCCCAGTGGCGTGGCGTGAATAATCGATTATCGATATCTCGCCATTTGAAACTATGGTAAAGAATCGATTACAAAGGTGTTCGCTGCGAACACCCTGATAATCGATCGTTTTTCATAGGTTTAAATGGCATAACAATCGATATATCGCAATTCACGCCACGCCACTGTATGTGGGCCGGCTGACGCGGAAGCCCACGGTTGACACCGACCCATAAACGCGTCTTTGCACACGCCACGCCAGTTTTTGTAAATATCTTGGAATGCCCGTAAGGCCTCGGCGCAACGAATGTCCCCACTCGTGGAATCTTCGTGGCAAGTGTCTTCCTTTAGCTTTTCGACCAGGGAATTCTTTTTCACCTTCAATTCATTCAGCCGAGAATGGAATGCAAATGAAAAAATTACGGTATTAATGGAGATGCATGTGTGAGGAATTTGCGATTTGTCCATTGATTCTCTTGTAAAAGTTCGCAAGAAACACGATGGTGCCACTGCTTTTCTCTGAAATCAACTCCCAAGCTCAAAAAAAGCTCTCTAGTTGAGGCCGAAACGGAGGGAATATCCCACGCTATCCTGAGAGTCCACGTCTACATCAAGACAAACTCTCCATGCAAAGATAGGGAGCAAATACATTAGCAGTGATGCCGTTTTTTCAGTTTTAGAGTCCCCAAATAAAGTGGCAGCCCTGTCAATGTATTTGCTCCCTATCTTTGCACGGAGAGTTTGCCTTGATGTAGACGTGGACTCTCAGGATAGCGTGGGATATCCCCTCCATTTTGGTCTCAACTTGTGAGCTTTTTTGGAGCTTGGGAGTTGATTTCAGAGAAAAGCAGTGGCACCATCATGTTTCTCGAGAACTTTTACATAAGAATCAATAGTCAAATCGCAAATTCCTGACTTATGCAACATCTCCATTGGACGGAGTTTAGCAGAAAGGAACCATTCCATATCAGCTGTTGCCAAATTTAACTGGGCTATTCAATTTTTTATCAGACAACGTTTGTGCGGATTCCTTTAAGCGGATGCTAAGGAATTTTCCTCGTACTAAGCAGGAAATTCGCTGAAATGTGCACTAAAATCCGCAAACCGTTTTCATGTTAAAATTAAATTGCCTGATCAAATTTGGCAATAGCTGATGCGACTTGGTTCCTTTCTGCTCAACGCGGTCCAAATAGACTAAATTTTGCAATTTTGAACTAAAATTTTTAGCGTATCTAAAAAAAAAAACTTATTTGCGTAGGGAAACTTATGGTACATACGTCGTTTCTAAACTGAGCCAGAAATTGTAGTTCTTTTTCGCAAAATGTAGTCCAATTAGTGGCAAAATAGTTCCGATAGATTCTTAAACTTGACAATCTAAAATAGGTTAAAGATTCAAATCTGAAGTGAAATGTTGCACCAACAACAAAGATCAACATTATTAAAATTATGAGAAGTGAAAAAATATTTAATTTTTTAATTGAGGGAGCTTTTCCGCGCAAGCTGTCATCTTATCATTATTTTCATTATTTTTAGCCGATCTACAAGAATCAAGCATGAAAACTCAATTTTGTAACCAGCGCAACTCACCCATTGAGATGCCCCCTTAGTTGAGAGGGGTGACGAATTAAGAGGATATTACCGTCATTTCGTGAAAGAGATGTTGCGGTGTCAGTTGCCCGATAACCTCTGGGAAGACAGGCATATGTGGCGTTTGGGTGTCGTAGAACGCCAGAGTGCGTTATAAAGCGACTTTATATATATATTACCGTCATTTCATGGTTTCCCGGTTTCTTGTGCCACTCCTCAAGTTCTTTGAGTTTGTCCAGCCACTCCCGATTCTTCCATGGTAAGACGCCGTCCACCGTTTCGAGGGGCGGTCTGGAGAGGTAAATGCGGGGCCCCCTTGATCGTTGGCAATATATATCGTATATCAGACACATACTGACCGCTAAGAATGCATAAGTTTTGTGTTTTACTCCTGCTGCTGCTTTAAGGCCCCGCCTAACTCCGCGTCCCAGCGGCGCCTGTTACCAACCCCAAAATCCCGCACACAGTAAGAAAATGTAACCAACATTTTGTGTTTAATGGGCATCGGTGGATCCAGCAAATTGGCAACATTGTTTTTCTCCATTTGAACTTATGGAAGTATATCGATTCTTGGAGGGGCAAGGTGCTCCAACAAGAATAGATTATTTAACATAGATTTAAATGGAGGGAAATCTAGTGTTACCAAATTGCTGGACCCGACTCTACATATGGGAAGACCGTAAAGGAACCTCATTTTGTGTTCAGTTTTTATTTGGGTTACATCAACGAAATTTTCGGGCGGAAAATGTGCAACCTCGCTCAATTTTTTTTTTTTTTTTTTTTTTTTTTTTTTTTTTTTTTTTTTTTTTTTTTTTTTTTNTTTTTTTTTTTTTTTTTTTTTGCAAGGAACAATAAGTACACATTGAATGGAGATGTTGCATGTGTGAGGAATTTGCGATTTGACTCTTGATTTTTGTGTAAAAGTTCGCGAGAAACACGATTGTCCCACTGGTTTTCTCTGATATCAACTCCCAAGCTCAAAAAAGCTCTCAAGTTCAGGCCAAAATGGAGGAGAAATCCATCGCTATCCTGAGATTCCACGTCTACATCAAGACAAATTCTCCATACAAAGATAGGGAGCAAATACATTAGCAGTGATGCCTGTTTTCAGTTTTGGAGTCCCCAAATAAAATGGTAGCCCTATCAATGTATTTGCTCCCTATCTTTGCATAGAGAGTTTGTCTTGATGTAGAGGTGGGCTCTCCGGATAGCATGGGATATCCCCTCCATTTTGGCCTCACTTTGAGAGCTTTTTTTGAGCTTGGCAGTTGATTTCAGGGAAAACCAGTGGCACCATCGTGTTTCTCGCGAACTTTTACATAAGAATCAACAGTCAAATCGCAAATTTCTCACACATGCAACATCTCCATCACGTTTTATTTTAGCAAAAATCATGGGCTAATGAGAGGAGATAGCGATTTAACTGCCGTAGTGTTTCACGGCCATCATTTCCCGCCATTTCGGCGCATTTGAAATTACTTCGAGTCTTTTGGCTTCCTAAAAGCGGGCTTTTTCTAAGGTAAGTGTAAAGTAGATATGCTCTTCCCGACCTTTTCGTCCAGAACTCGGCTTTTGGTTTCCGCCGCTGGAGCTGTGCTGTGGCGCGAAATTTGAATTCAAATAATTTCGCAGTTTTGGCCGATTGAGCTCAAGAAAGAATTTCTCGAGCCGCCGCCCACGACGCACTATGGTCCAAAACTCAAGAATAGGAAGAAATAAGTCGCATAATGACTAAAACATCTCCCGAAAGTTTCGTTGCTGATGGTTTTTGAGTCGCTAATTTCGAAATTGATGTCAAATTGCCAAGATTTTAACGCCCTTACCTAATAATTAGAGTACCTATATTAAGAGAGTATGGCCACTGGGTCCCATGGAGAGGCTTAGGACCCAAAAATGGCGGTGCTTTGTTTTGGTTTTTGTGGATGGGAGGGGGGTCATTGCCAACTTTTGACGGTTATCACCAACCGCACTTGCTGCCAACCTTACTACATCTAAGATCATTTTTCTCAAAAATTGCACACGATTAGCCTTAAAAATATGTAAAAAAGTCGCAATAGTGCATTTGGGTAAAGTTCTCGTTACGATAAGCAAAGACAACTACATTTTGAATCATTTTGCATTACATTAACTTTATGGCGTCCGCCATTTTTGGGTCCTAAGGGCTCCATTCAGCCTAAGATGGCTGAGCCAATCAGAGGTGGTAACTCCAGTGGCCATACTCTCTCAATATAGGTACTCTACTAATAATCTGTGGGCAAGTTTATGACACGCTGCGGCGCGGCGGCGTGCTGCCAGCTCGAAACGCACATTGGCGCCTACAAACCTATAGGGATACTTCAAGCATTGCGCAATTCTTCTTCTCCCGGCGCGGCGGGCGGTGTAGTGGACGATTACTGGCGGAGAGAGCTCCTTGGCGGAAAAACTCGTATACCGTATGTTTTTTTTTTTTTTTTTTTTTTTTTTTTTTTTTAATTTTAATTTTTGATTTTTATGATGACACACTGATCATTTGAAGTAATTAATGAACTCTCAACGCTAGATGAAGTGTAATAATGAAAGGCGAGCCGTGCGCCAAGTGCACTTCGGACGACGCAGGGCGACTCATGAAATTCTCCCCTGTGCTCTGTCGAGTTTTGGCCAAGAACAAATATGACCATCTGCCATTGGTAAAAACGGACAAATTCAGTGCGAGCAAATTCTTCACGAATGAAAATTCATTTGCGTAGTAAAGTGGCTGCTTGTTCATTTTTATCAGCAGCAGACAGTCATATTTGTTCTCAGCCATGATTGCAAAGTTGATGAAATTCAAATTTCGAGGCACAGCTTTAGCGGTGGAAGCCGAAAGGCAAGTTCTGGCTTAGAGTCCCTTTATACCGAGAGTAAAGACAATGTGAATCAATTTCTGATTGGTTGCCGTATTTCAGGCCTTCGCAGTGTCACAAACGGGAATAAAGACTACAGTTTCACCAATTGCAAAGATTATAAATCGGAATGGACCGGGACATTGGGGGTACGCGGTACGGCAAGGAACAAATGGAGTGAGAGAGGGAACGGAGATAGGAATTTGGGAATGGGTTGATCAATGATTACAAAAAAAGTCCAATTTGTGTAATCTTTATTCCCGTTTGTCACATACTGGACAGGCGTCACATACTGCGGTATTCAAAACGACTAACGAAGTGGAGCGCGCTAGCAACCACGTCCACAAAACTGCAACATTGCATATTCTCCTTCTATTGCGCTGCTGCGCGATGTCTGAAATTACAGAAATTCTAACAGAAAAGACCCAAAATTATAGATCTCTCTTAGATCTTAGATCTTAGATAATATCTCTCGACGTGACCTCAACGTAATTGTCCAATGCAAACTGCCTGAGCTGAACACTCTCCCCCATCAGTTTTTTACTGATCCTCATGAGAGCTCAACATTTTTGGATCTGATTGAAAATTTTTGAACTTTTTGGCTCCCCCCCCCCCCAAATAAATAGTGTGGGCCCAGCACTATTTTACTACCTTGTTACACAGTTTGAGTCACGTTGTTAGGTTTTTGCCTCTTTTTTTCTTGATTTTAAAGGAGATGATCGACAAAATCACAATTTAACGGCGGAGCTAATAAATTGCTTTTTCTCAGTATTAAATCAAGTTTAGAAATCATTGACCTATGTTTTCTAGAAGTAAATGTTAAGCTCTTTTCAATGAGCATAACAGTTTTTTTCTCAGATAATCGTGGCTGGAGATATGAAGCAAAGTTTCTCCTAAAATCAGCAAAAATACGCCTTTTTTAAGCTAATTTTTTAAGAAAACGTTAATTTTACGACCAAAAAATTAAGCTAGAAAAAACAAAGGAGGGTGGTTTCGGTAGGAAATGTTATGTGGTTTCTTTGTTTTTTTCGTAAGATTAACCGTTGAGGAGATATTTCCAAAAAACTGATCGAGGGTTTTCGCAATTTTGGAAAATTCAAAATGGCAGCGCCCTGAGCACCAGCCAATTTTCCTGAAGTTATTATGGGCATTATCGGACTTCTATATCACCTAGAAATAAAAAAAAAATTGGTATGGTTCGAAGGACAGAACCCATGTTGAGCAGTGTAATGTTTCCTCCATAGTCCAACTCCAAAACGAAAAACTCCTTCAGCATCTGCAGGCTGGTTGATTTACTGGAACGTGGTGGAGCCGCTTTGTAGATGTGTCTGGCGCTAATAAGTGTGATCAGCAGGGATTTGTGAATGAATTTAGGTGTCTTTATATGAGATTCTGGAAAGTGAAGCATTTTGGTTGTTCTTCGTCGATATTTGTAGCTTTCTGCAAAAGAAAAACAAGCAGTTTAACTGGTAAAAAGATGCATTTTCATTTTTCGGCAATTTTGAACCTCGCTCTACTACCCTTATTATTGGCACTACCCTTTCAGCAATACCACACCCACAAGAGTATCGGGACCGTCTCGCCAGAATTTTTGATTTTTTAGCTAATTTTTTTTGGCTCTTTAAAAATTCTACCTTCATCTACCTGACTTCTTTTTTTAATTTTCAAAGAGTGTGCCAGAATCTGAATTGAAAACATTTATTCTATTCTTGATCTAAACGAGAAAGGTCTCGTAAGTATTATACAATGGTTCCTTACATAGCTATTGTAGTTAAGAAGAGTTGCGGCTACCTGAAATGAAGGGGAATAATGGGCCTGTTGTATGCAAGAGATACAGCCGCGCGAATAGACTTTTTAGAGGTTAAATGACACGAAAATTACGATGGTCACATTAAGAAAGTCTGAAATACACTCCTTACTGCGCAATTTGCGTTGTTAGGAACGCGCTTTTTCAAATTTCCCGCGTCTGGGGGCAGTTTTCTAATCACCGGAAACGAGCAAACGACGGGCTCGGTGATTTCCGGAAGATGCCGAGTCGTTGTTGTTGTTATTATTTTTTCCTTCAGTTTGTTTACAAACCCAACGTGATCTCCTACAGTGGTCCATATACGCTTTATGCGGTAACCAAATCGATCAACTTTTAAATATCCAACGCAATCCTTCTACATTTCATTTCACGATGTCACGAGCTCCGATTTTTAGGTTATGTTGTCACGGACAGTTGACCGGAAATAGCCGCGAGTTGCCGTTAATTGTTTCCGTTAGAAAACTGCCCCCAGACGCGGGAAATTTGAAAAAGCGCGTTCCTAACAACACAAATTGCGCAGTAAGGAGTGTATTTCAGACTTTTTCAATGTGACCATCGTAATTTTCGTGTCATTTAACCTCTAAAAAGTCTATTCGCACGGCTGTATCTCTTGCATGCAACAGGCCCATTAGCGAAAAATTAAAGAAAGTTTAATAATGCATAAGAGTGGAATTTATTTCCTAAAATGCGAAACGAAAATGAAAGTGAGATGAGGAGGTGGTAAAAAATCTTGACTTCAAAAGATATCAAATATTTTGAGGTTTGAGACTGAAAAAAGAACTGCTTATTTTATCCGTCGCCATCTTCTCGAAGGAAGCAAATCCAATTATCTTTCCTTGTATTAGTGACCCAGGCAATCAAACTTGCTTCAAAAGTAAGCTGGTTGCGTCCGAGACTAACTGAAGGGGACTCTAAGCAGAATTAATTTCCCGTTTGCTCGTCCTAGTTCTGGGGCGTACCTATACTTACAAAATCTTGACCTCAAATGATATCAGACATTTTGAGGTTTGAATGGAAAACAGAATTTGAGTTGCTTTTCTTTTCGCCTTCTGTAATTTTCAAGAGATTACTATCCCCCCCCCCTCTCCGTTTTTAAAATTTGTTAAGATAAATACCTACTAATTTTGTGATAAGATCTCATAGGCTTGGCGGAATTTTTACCCTTTTTGAGGGTTTTTTTGTGGTTTACTACGTATACGCGCCAACAAACCCGAAGACAGGCTTGGTTGAGCATTTTATAACTCAACTCATATGAAACCTAACACCTAACATATGAAAACAAGTAAACAAATGGAACAGTCTTGACTTATATTAAAACTTTGCCACAAAATAGAATGCATCACGGAATGTATCATGTTATGATGAATTTAATGTTGCGGCCTTATGCAAAAATACGTGCGCATACATGCGTAAACATGAAATTAAATACGAAATATTTAGTTTTTTCTCGAATAGTTAAATCATTCGAGTCAAGAGTTGGTACCACTGAAAACAATTTTTCTTGAGATATTATTTTGACTTAAAGGGGCGTTTCTTGTCGACAAATTTTTTTTTTTTTTTTTAGTTAAAAACGCTTCGTTTGGCTATGTCCTTAATTTCAAGTTAAAACAAGCTGGTGTCTGCAATCGCAGTGTGATAGCAATACTCGTCATGGGAACTTGAGAAATGTTTGATAAATCACTTAGCATTGGGTATACCATTTTTATGATAATTACCTACTGGGATCTGCTTTTGATTCAGTAGAAGTCAAAACATTTACCTATAGCTGAGAAAATTGCAGAAGTTGTTCCTTTTTTGCGGCATGACGGCGATTTTTTTTTATTTTCTTCTTTTATTTATTTTTTCCTATTTTTCCAAGCTTCATTGATTTGCTATTCCGATCTGATGATACCACTTTATTGTCAAAGCAAAAACGCGAGGAACCTCTGAGGGGAAGACAACAACTGGACTAGCAGTATTTTTAATAATTTGTCTTAATTTTTAATTATTAGTATTGCTGTTTCGACTTAGCATGTACAATTGTACACCCTGCTAAAAATGACCATGTTGGTGACAAGTTGGTTTGGCTCAACATGGTAGCAACAGGGTGAATGGAACCTGTTATCATATATGATATCAACATGTTATCATCATGATATCAACATGTTACCAATATGATATCACACACTGAAAAAAAAAGTTCCAAATTGCTTAATTTTAGGCGCGCTGCACGTTCTTAGGCTTAATTTTCATCGCGGACACCAGAGAAGTGACGCTAAGAACCCCGCCAATCAATTTTCGCCAGAATGAAGCCGCGCTGCGCTCGAGTTCCCTAGCGGTCACCCGCTAGGGAATATGATATGCTTCGATAGCTCATAAAGGCACGTATCACGTCAAGTGTCGAGAGGCCGGATCGATTCATCGCGGGCACTGGCTTCAAATCTGAATGGGATTCCCTTTCTTTTGTTCTGCGATCAGAATTCAGGTAGTCGGATGGGACGGGCCGGCAATGCGGTTGAAATCTTGACATNTTTTTAAGATAGTCGTTATTATGTGTCAGTGGGGTCATCACTCGAGGTGGACGCAGAGACTGCATATGATATGCTTCGATAGCTCATAAAGGCACGTATCACGTCAAGTGTCGAGAGGCCGGATCGATTCATCGCGGGCACTGGCTTCAAATCTGAATGGGATTCCCTTTCTTTTGTTCTGCGATCAAAATTCAGGTAGTCGGATGGGACGGGCCGGCAATGCGGTTGAATTCTTGACATTTGAGGGATCGATCCGGGGGTGATCATTAGATCCTGAGTTAAATACCATTGCCCGGCAATGATATACGAAATCCAGTCTTTGGAGTTAACTAGCCGGCCCCGGCAAGTTCGCTCAACCCATCCGATATTTGAATTTCCCGCGTAAATCAGACTACCGCTACCTCGCTGCGCGGCGCTTCCATTCCTACTGCGTTATCTATTCTAACTATTATTACAATCCTACTATTTTTCTCCTTCTTCTCCTTCTTCCTCCTCCTTCTCTTCTTCTCAAATGATCTTCGCATCGAGAAACTCGTAAATTTTAAACAGACAATTACAAGAAAAATTGTTTAAAAGTAGTTCTAATAAAGCCCTTTTTAGTGTGCAATTTTGAACCATTATATCAATAATTGAAATTACATCAGTAAAGAAATTGAAACATGTGACTTTACTGTAACTTTTTACTTAATCTGGTTTTAACCAGAATTGAAAGAATTGAAAGAAAAAAATCATAATAATGCTTCGAACACGGGAGGCTTCTTTTTCAGAGATCTATTATGTAAAAGTCCTGAAGCATTTTTCCTTTAAAAATATACCAAAAGTGTTATTCTAATTAATACTTCTTGACAAATTTTTTAAGAGTTTGTGAAAAAAGCTTCATGTATTCGCTTTTACTAGGTCAAATCATCTTCATAGTGTTGTTTATACTTTTGATTGTAGAAGTGTAGAACCCTCCTCTCTACCCTGACCGCATTTCGGAATTATTGGTTTTAATTTATTGGGAAGAAAAGTCTCATCGATATTTCCTGCGAAAAATTTGACAGAGCCTAGGGGGAAAAAAATTCTTGTTTTAGAAAAGATACCGGTAGGTTTGCGTTTCTTCTTTCTCCCGACTTGTAGATTCACATACATGTAAAACAAAACTTTCGTTGCGAACACAGAAATTAAAAGTTTTCTTTTACAATGAAGTGCGCGGAGGAATAAAACCTTACACCTCCATCACTTAATCACCTTTCGTGTTTTTGGTTTCCTTCTTGCCAAATCTCAATACGCTCCTTGTCACTGTTACCTCGCGTCATTTTCGGGTTATTTCCCCGGCCTAATTATACCCACAATAATAGTACTACTCCCTTTAATATATTAAGTACCATCCCCGAGATTCAGCCACTTCCGAAAATGATGATTCATTGGAGCCTTTGAGTTAATAGATCACGATATTGCTTTTCAGTACCCACAGGTGCGGTGATTAATGTGTGTCAACGTGATGGGCCGTTGACAGCAAAGAGGGCAGTAAGTGCCAAAAGAAAGTTTTGGTAAAACGGGCTCGGAGGCATGTTACCGGAAAATTTTATTACAGAAGCCTCCGTTTTTTCTCAAATAATCACGATTCGTCCGAAAGATTCCTAGAGATCGTTTGGATGATTAAAAATCGACTGATTTAATTTCCATTACATAAAAAGGGTATTTTTCATTTTCATGCTAGGTTATTGTTAGGCAAGACAGCCGTAAGTGCTATCTTCTGCATGCTTTCGTGGTTGCGTTTTGGACGCACAACAAACACATTTTCAGGTTAGAAATTGGCAGAAGAGGGCGGCACGTTACTGGAAAGCACTGTTCTCATTGGCTCTCATGCATCTACGGCTGTCTTGAAAAAAACTGTGTCATTTTTTGTGCACTTACGGCTTTTACAGACGTCTCGTTTTCATTAAATTAGGATGAATTTTGCTGTTTTAGCTGTCTCAGTAATTTCATCTAAAAGAATTTAGACGAATTTTGAAGAAAACTCGATTTCGAAAATGTTGCACTTACGGCTCTCTTCGCTATCACGGCAGAACTGCTACCTTGCCTGAAATTACGTCATTTTTTGCGCACTTGCGGCTTTCTCATATGTCTCGTTTCCATGAAAGTAAGATGAATTTTGCTATTTTAGCTATTTCTGTGATTTCATCTAAAATGGATTAGACGAATTTTTAAGGAGCCTTGATTTCGAAATTTTGACCCACGCAGCGCTCCCCCTCTACGCCCCGCTCTACGCTATGACAGCAGTGAGGAGAGCGTTAGACAATTTTGTTTTTACATCTTAAAGGATTGGGGCCCACGTCACTGAAGCTAGGTAAGCGGGGAGGGGGAGGTTCGGAAACTCCGAGTTCAGCGTTACGTATTTTCTGAACAATCCCTAATCGCACAGTGATCAAATACACACAATTTTGGCGTTAATAGTACCACTGAGACTATTTCATGGCCCAAGAAATGTGCAAGAGAAACTGTAGACGCACTTCCCTCTCGACGGCGATACCATATTAAATAAATCAGCAAAAGCGTATTAAATCGTAGATTATGACATTTTCTCTTTATTTTCTCATGGTGTAGTATTTTGATCGAATTTTTCGCTTCACAAAAAATCTATCAGACGGGTCCTCCATCAGATCAGCCCTCCGCCCCCATTACCGGACGTGATGCACTTATCTCTGAAATATCGAGGCATATCATATCGACGGCTAAAGTGTGACAGCACGTATCTCCATCGCGGTGTCTTCGCTTATAATTTATTTTTTTAAGGAGGAACAAGTCAGCTTCATAGCTTGATATCCATACAGAATATCCAAACAACAGAGAAAAAAATTAAAGAAGTTTTGTTAAAATTACGTTGACTATAAGTTTACAAGAAAAAAATAATGTATGACTGAGAGTCTAGAATCTCGCAAACAGATATATGCGGTCTCGCACTTTAGGCATCGATATGTAGTCTCTGAGCAGGTGAACACAGAACAATAACAAATCTTAACTTAATTTATGTCTGGCAAACGACTAAAATATACAAAATTTGTGGTTGATCGCACAGCCAGTCCTTGGTTGATTTTTCTTAAACCATCGAGTTCAACGTGAGCTGCCTATTAGAAATTAGAATACACGTCAGCACATGACACAAATTCGTGGATTTTCCTCTTTTTCGACAGTTTTTTTAAACAATAATTTGAGGCAACTCTTTTTTTCGAGAGCTTTTTCTGTTCATATTTTCTTCTTGCGCTTAATTTGAAGTTTTTGCCGGTACTGGATCACACAATTATTCAAATATTTTTTTCTTGTTATTTTACTCTATATTATAGCTCAAGAGCTTGAGGAGGCAGCATATTTTCTGCGACAGAAAGATTTTTAGGTATATTCCCCGACAGCTAAAATGGCAGTTCAAATTTGGATTAAAATGCACGATTTGGCTATGCAAGGACGATGCATCGCTTGGCTAACATAGGTGCGTAACTGCACATTGAAATGAGCCCGAAAAAGCTTTGAAATGTATGGAAGACAGGGTTCATTGTAGAGTGCAATTACGCCCATATGTCAGGTAGGTGACGATATGCATCCCTTCAACAAATGACAGTGGCCGGCTGCTCATGTGTCAGTTTGTGCATTTAATTCCGCATTCAACCGGCCAGTTTGGCCTTTTAATTCCAGGCGAACAGCCACCAGCCCTCGATTGCTGAACGAGAGCTAGACTTGGCCGAAATCTGGTCAGACGCCACCCTGGAAAACCCGTACGCGCGGTGGGCAATTGAGTCAAATGATCTTTGTCGCGACCCTTTCTCCGTGGCCCGTGGCACCGATCCCGCATACATTCCTCTTTCACTTTTAACTTTTCCTTTCCGTGTTTCCGTCGATCTTGATGAAATGACGGCCGCGAAGCAGTATGAAGTCCTGCCTCTCCTCTAATTGACGACGCGCTCGTGGACCATCCTCGATTTTATAGTATGTTCAATCTTTGGGCTCAATTTGGCGACTTGGTTGGTCAAGTCAAGGGGCCTGCGACAGAGCGACGGATTTTGCATCGCATGATCGAGAGATCAGGAATTCAGTTATCTAAGTTTAAAGAAATATTTTACTGATAATCATTTGCGACAGATCTTGGTTATTATAAAGATAGTTTATTTCATTTTAATAATTTTGACAACTTCTCAGGGAATGGAGGGGGCGCGGTGCGTGACTCATTTTATTAAATTACATCACGTGGAAGTATTAGTGACTCTCATTCACATGTTGTGTAAAATCTCATGGTATTACCCGCTGAATCGATGACTGATGATAAGTAATTTTCGGGAAGATGGTTTCATGGAGAAAAATGATTATTAGCGGTGTCTGAGGAGTATCTTACAAGCAATTTTTGTATTTTTCGTTTCCGCAAAGTATGTTTCTTGAGAATTTGCCATAGTCTGTTATATGAATCGAAGATTTGTTTTGGCTGTCGATTAATATGCAGATATGTTTTGGCTATTGTTTGGCTGTTAATTTTTGCTTAAAAAATCACTGGCTGATTCCTCAAAAATATACCGCAGTATTTTGTATGTATATGACAAGTATGCTAAATTGACAGGCAAGACTGCAACAAATTCTAAAAATTTTGAAAAGCCCGGCATCCGGCGGCGGGCAAAATGGGCCAAAGCCAAAACCCCTATGCGCCCAACTTGATTCGCGAAGAAAGCAGTTTTTCACTTTGATGCTTGCTGTAAGTGATGATCATTAATGCCTAAGGACAGGGATACGTAAGTTTCGGTACAGGTTTTGTGGACCCTAGCGCGATAACAGAAGGCAAATTCACAGATTATTGAGAAGCCCAATTTATGGCTCTTAAGCTGGCCAACTGATGAAGTATAACAAAACTCAAATCGATATGGAATCTGGCCCGAATATGGATCCCTCGGCGTGACCTTTGCTTTGTATTCCAATGTATCAGCCAGAGCTGAATATTCACCGTCTCAGTCGTACACTGATACTCATATTAAAGGTTCTCTTTAATGAAAATGTTGTCGAATATTTGGACTGCATTTTGCAATTTGGAACTATAAATTCTGCCTCTTCTGGAAAAACACGTATGTGCTTAGGGAAACTACTGGCACATACGTTATTTTTAAACCGGGCTAGAATTTATAGTTCCAAATTGCAAAATGTAGTCCATTTGACTTTGATATATATCCATGCAGAATAGTATGGGCCCAGTGCTAATCTACAATGCACTATTCTAGATTCCCGATACTAACAGATCAGGGCACTTTTTTAAGTGCTTTCTTTCCCATTTGAAAAAACCCAATGACGTTGCAAAACGAGGTGTTAAGGTCATTGAAGACTAAAAGTGAATTTCAAGTGAGGATGGTGGGTATTTTCAATGCAACCTGTTAAAGATTATGGAGAGAAGTTCCCCCACTACAAAAGTCAAAGTTGCTCTTGGTTCTCGAAAAAAAAGGGATTTTCAAAAATCATGAAGATATTTTGTAGCTTCCGTGTGCGTCAATGTACGTGAGAAAATGCTGAAAAAATTCCTCTCTTGAGGTGATGTTTATCATTACTGAAAGTAGGCACCGAATGACGGAAAATCATGAATGCTACCTAGCTTGTTGGGCTTACCTATTTTGTTGTGAGCCCAATTGAGAGATTATACACTAGGCTCGTTAAAAATCTGAGAAATTTTTCGTTGCCGTCACGTAAAAGTTCGTAAAGAAGTGCACCGGAACACAATTCTCTGTTTTCGTGGGAATTTTGAATCATCACTCAGAGTGAGCACCAAAAGCGAAAAATTGCTTAATTTTGCGAATCACGTTGAACGCATAGAATTTTCAGCCTACTTCATTGGTCGAGGTTTTGTCAACAATTTGAGAATTTTTTGGTCGCCTTCCAGTAAGATTAATCAAAAAAAGTTTTGCCCGAACACGCAATTGTGTCTGTCTAATCAGCGTCGTAGGCACATAACAGACGATAGCAAATCGTAAAGAAATCATAATTTGCGGAATCGCAATGAGCCAACATTCCCCCCCAAAAAAAACCCTGAGACTCTCAAAAATGATGTTAAAACCATTCTTTTTCTGTGAGGTCCTCCGGAAAAGACATCAATTCAAGGGGAAAATTAGAAAATTTGAGTAAGTGGAAGATATTGCCGCTCCTCGGGCGGAAGGGCGTAACTCAATTTCCTCGTGAGCTGCGGTTCACATATAAGTTCATGCTTTCTGGGGCTCATATAGAAACCGAGGTACACCCTAACGTCAAAGAAGCGACGCTATAAACAACCCAAAAGTTGGTCAATACAACAGTGGTGAGACATTGTAAATGGAACTCATGCCTCTAAAGGACTTATCAATTGTCACTAGCCCAATATCAAAAAACAGCAACGGCAACGGTCTAGCCAGAGATTTGGAATTGGATGAAGATGGAGTTTCCAATCGACATCCTCTCATCAGTCATTAGGGGATGAAAGTAATGTGCGAACAATGTGAATGGCAACACGGCAGGCTCCTCGCCGATACCCTTCGCATTCGCACCGCGGCAAGGCTCCATTCAGCCTGCGTCGCTTCCCGTTCCCAGAACTGCTCCTTGCACCGGGGTAACTAAAGTATAAGCTCAAGGAAAATTTTTTGTTTCTCATTTTCTGGGATTAACTTTTCTCAATGTATTCGGATTCTGCATAAAATTTCAATCAAAGTGATATAAAAAAAAATCCAAAAAGTCAATTATTCACCCAGGAGAAAAATGTTTGGTATTCTGAATATTTATGAGGAGAGCAAATCAATTAATTATCAGAACTAAAGCTGCCATTTTTTTTTTTCCCCTGCCACCACAACGCCTAAAATGGATCCAAGTCTGGGAGATGATATGGCTTGAGGAAGTGAGTGTATTGTTGGGTTGGGAAAGGTACCAGCAAGGAGCTATTTTGGATCACCGGAGAGAGCAGTTAGTCCAAATGTTGAATGTTATCAAGGAAATGGGCCTAGTGCTGTTTAAACGGAACATTTCATTAATGAGCCCACCATTTTCGTAAAATTCGCAATGATGATCAGAAAGTCTATTATGTCTATGTATAGAAAAAATGAACCACGGTGAATAGAAATGGTTTACTAAAGGGTTTGTCATGTCGCAGTTTTTCAATTTTTCTCAGTTTTAAATGCAACTTTGACAGCTGGTCGAGTGTATTTCGTGATTATACTACGGTTTTAGGGGTGCACGTGTACCAGGAAATTGTTGAGCTATTTAATGTTTTTACCTCGGTGTTCCGCGGTTATCAACATCCATAATGTAGGGAGGAACCCAGTAGATGTTCAACGCTCCCGTGCGTGGGGGAAACACGGTTATTAATTCCGCATAGCACTTACGGCTTTCTTGCCTAAAACTAGCCGAACATGAAAATAAATAAAACCCTATTATTATGAATTTGAAATAAAATCGGTCAATTTTTAATCATCCAAACAATTTCTGGGAGTCTTTCGGACGATTAGTGATATTTGAGAAAGAACGGAGGCCTCTTTCAGTACAGTTTTCTGGTCAGACGCTTCTGAGCCCGTTCTATCAAAATTTCATGTTTGCAGTCACTATCTCTTCGCTATTAAGTACAGTAGAATACCAGAGGGTCCGCCTTTCGCCTGCTCTGCGGTCAAACGTACGGGGATTAGTGTCTAATGTGAAGTATCGAGAAATCATGAAGAAACGTAATGCAACAAACAAATCGAAAGCACAATGGTATGCGGTTAAGCGAAGAAGATTGAACAATTGGACTATATTTTCCGATTTTTTTTTATTTCTTTTTTCTCTTTTGGAACTAACATTTTAGGCTCTCGTCATATCCAAGTGAAGTGGTCTAAGTATAATTCCAATCCCTCTCCACATCAAAAAATTAATTAAAGTAACTCGATTTTCAGGTTTTTTTTTTTTTTTTTTTTCAAATTCATTTCCTTTACTCTCTTTGGATTGGAAATATCCGAGAACATCCCGTGTTCTAACTTCCTGACGGCTTTTCAGTTAATAAAGAAAACTCATCACAAATAAAATGACGGTACATAAACTAACTGAGATCCCTTTCCGAAATATACCCTCGTTATTTGAATATTGCGGGGAGCATATCATAATCGATGAATATACTTATGTACAAAGTTGGGTTCAAACCAAATATGCAACTACTTTAACTCTGCGGAGTGCCGGGTTGCATACGCTTGATTTTGCGGGCGAAATCTAAGATCTGCCCAGGCTTTCGCGATAAAATTGCGAATGGGGGAAGTTGCATTTATTCTTTACACCCTCCTCTTTTAACTAAATTAGGGAAAATTTAAATTTTTAGTTCTTTTACGTGTAAAAAAATCAGGTTATCTGGTATGGTCATATTTAACAAATGGCGGATGAAAGACTGCCTGAGGAGGTACTGAAATGGTTTCCTCTTGGAAGGAAACGTATTGGAGACGCCCAGCAAAATCTTGGATTGGTGGCATTCAAAATGAAATTTCGAGGATCTATTTACCAGATGACCTATATTCCGATAGACAAGGATGGCGATTAGGTGTAGCAAAGCGCCCGCCGGGAGCACTGTAAAAGCGACGGGTAAATAACATAAAAAAATACGCCATGATCATTGATCATTGATATTATGGTCAAATCAATTGAAAGCAATTTTTTGTAGATTGACTAATTAGGAATCAAAACATTTGTTTAAAATAAAACAATGTAATGTTGTCTAATAATATTTAAGCAATTTTTTTTTTTTTTTAAATTGAATACGCCTCAAGATATTCAATATCCGTTCCCTGCGGTAAACCCGTTTCACGATCGTGAATTTTTATGACACATAATAATTGTAAGGAGCCTATTGTGTTAAATATATAAAGAAATGAGCGAGCATAAACAGTTAAGGAAATTTGAGAAGGAATGATGAAATGCCGTAGAAAAAGTAGATGTCATTGCACTCATGCATCATTTTGTCAGTCGGACGGACGAAAATGAAACACAAGAAGACGCGGCCGAATTAGAGCCACCATTCAAAGCCTGGACAAGACTTTGAAATCGAGGAGGTTGAGCGAATTGTCGCCGTCCGTTGAATCAACTCGAAATCGCTGATTCTGAGCGAACTATCCGGCCGTTGATAGTTAACTCAAGATTTCACTTTCATCGGAGAAGAGACCGATCCGAGGTCCTGATTTTAACCGCATGCGTTCCACATCCCCTCGCGCCTCCGAAGGGGTTGACAGCGCGGTACGCGTTCCGATCCCCGTCCAGATTTCAATACCGAGGGAATTCCCGGTACAGTTGCCTCTTGATACCTGAGGCCGAGGCAACTCGGATATGAGCTATTGCGGTCTCTGCTTCCTGGTCCCATCTTGATTGAGCAACATTCTATTGACTTTAAGCCGCAGATATAAATTAAATTTTATTCAATGCTTAAACGAGTTTTGAATGTAAAATAGATAAAAAAAAAAAGTCTAAAGGAAAATTTACTCACAGAAAAAATATCAACATGGATTTCAAAAATTAATAAGGCCACAAAGGCAAGAATAAGAAAATCGTCTTGGAACATTTCTATGGATCAACACATACAATAATAAGACGCGAACCGAACGTTTCCGACTTTCTCCGAATATATACTGAAAGTTCGGTGCGAATAACTGAATGATCGGTTTCCGTGACCTTAAAAGTTAGGTAAAACCTTAAAGAACTCGGTTGGTCGTGTGTTCCAAACGCCGTAATGCCGTTCGGTTCACAAAACCCAATACTTGTTCGGTAAAAATCACCGAACTTTTTTTTTCCAGTGCAATAATATCAGTATGTTCCCATGATGCGACCAACAGATACCAACTTTACATCAAATCTTTATCATGATGGTAAGAAAGTCCAAATTAATATCATCATCATATTACCATATGTGTGCAATGTTGTTCACAACATTTTTTAAAATCAGGTTTATATCATATTGGGACTTGCCATATTGCTAGTATGTTGGTATCATGTTGGTCTTTTAACCCAAGTTGATATCACTTTGATACCATGTTGACATCATCTTGATACCAACATGGGCGGCTTAGACCGTGTTGGTAACAACATGGTCGCAACATGTTACCAACATGGTCATTTTTAGCAGGGCATTGCCATTCAAAGTTTGTTGAACTATTTTCCGTCAGACGCTATTTTTAGGAAGCCTTTATTTTTTTATTTTGAAAGAAATCTGGAACTTATCATAAAGTATTTGAATTTTCTTGACTTTCTTTCTTTCCTTTTTCTTTTTTCGCGAAGGAAGTGGAAGAAATGAGAGAAAGGAGTAAGCGCATTTCTGTAGGAGCCATGGTTCGCGCATGTGTCTCGAGGTTCATCCCAGTGCGCATTCGCGATCGCGGCAGTTGAGCTAAGGCAAAATTTGCTTATTCAGGAATTAAATTAATCAATCGAGCTCTGATTTTGGCTCATATATCCGTAACGAGTCCTCCAGAGCAATTTTCCACCTTGTACGATGGTTATTATTTCTTTATTTTTATATTTTTAAAATTTGAAGTGGGATAATGGCGGCTTCTCAAGAGCAACGAGGAAAGCGATTGTTTACACCAACGAACAGAAAATTGATGGCGAAAAATAACCTATCAGAACCTCCCCAAAAAAAGAATTGGCCTAAATTCGTTTTTCGGTGGTTCTGCGCAGATTTACCAGTCAGACACGACATCTTAAGACGAAAAAAAACTCGGTGAAAGCGAATTTTAGAATTCTACACAACCTGACGTAGAGACATGATTGGCTAAAAAACACAACGATTTTTGATACATCCGAAAATTAACCAAAGACCGGGCAGTGGGCGATTCGCTCAAGGTCACGGAGACATAGGGAATTACATGGATTACATTTTGCAATAAGGAACCACTATTTCCGGCTCATTTTAGAAACAACATAAATACCACTGATTTCCCCGTGCAGATACGTGATTTTATGGAGGAACCAGGGATCGTGGTTCCTTATTGCAAAATGTAATCCACATAGCCGTAGCAGCAGAACGATTGAAGACTGGTCTTCAACGAAACAAGACTGGTCTTGTTGCATTAACAAACGGGTATTGTATTCCACACAGACTGAGTTGTTTGGCAGACTAAAAGTCTTGTTCTTGAGACTAGGCAGGTTAAACAAGTTTATCTAGTCTTTACGGCTCTACTATTTTTTTCAGTGTAAGAAAACAAAGTTTGTCTCTAATAAATTACGATTTAAGTCAAAATAATGTATCAAGAATTTTTTTTCAGGGAGAGTCAGAGTTTCATTTCGTAATGAAGCATACACCCTAGATTCTTAGTGGTTCTATTTCCTCCCCATAGTATAACAATGAAAAGTAACAGAAGAAATGAACTTACTATGACGGATAAGATCAGAAACAGCATGGGCAGAATCATCTTTCTGGTTCTTTAAGAAAACCAATTTCCTAAAAAACACTCTTGTTTTTACATTCTATCCTGGGAATCAGATATGCAGATTCATTACAGATTAGCAATTAGAGTCAAACATTATAAAATTATTAGTTAGATTAGGTATCCTTTTAGTTTTTTTGTGGTCAACGTTGTCATGTAAAAGAGGTTTCGTTTTCTATGTAATTGTCGTAGATGGGAATATACAAATATCATCACAATCCGACGGCTTCAAAATCGAAACTGAACTTTTACTCTGGCTTTTTTGTTTCTAAAGCCACTCCGACTCACTTGGTGCATCATATCATTATAATTTTAGATGTATAGCGTTGATAAATTCAAAATCAATGAAAATCGAAAACATTGTTTTCATAAAATGAGCGGCCCTCTGATCTCAACTCCTCGTTTTGATGACGATAACATCCATTCTCGTCATGATTCATTTAGATTGTTTCCAATGATACCCTCAACTTTACGACATCCGCCGGTGCATGCTTAGGAGGAACATTTATTGAATTAAAGTCCCAAATCTTCCTCATTTCATTACTTAGATTTATTCAACATGATTACGCTCGCAAGCTGGCACTTGCGTAATAAAGATTACAAAAGGAGTAGTTTGTCTTCATAATCAGTTTCACTGCTTTATCAACACATAGCTGACAAGGAGCGTGAAGATGAAGAGTTACGTATTCGAAGTATACATGCCTCTGGGTCTTTAGATTGTGATCGGAATAACAGATAATGTGGACATTTGGTGGCTTGTTTCGCCTTCTTGGGGTCACCTGCACATCCAATCTCGCCACATAGACAGCAGACCTACCGAGCAGGGCACCCCTCCGCTAGGGTGTCCCTTATTTTTGAAATTTGAGAAAAGTTAAGCTCCCCAGGTCTCAAAACGTGCTATGAGGTGTACAAATAAGGAATGTTTTTTGGAAAAAATTTTAAAAAAATTTTTAGGACTCTCTCAAGCGCCCTAAAGGGCGTCAGTCGAAAACGTTCATTTCTGGTATAGTGAATAGTCAATCCTAGGTGCGAAATTGACAAAGTAACGCCTATAAGGCAAACATTTGGTCCGTTTGGTCGTATCTTTGATCGTTCAGCCGGAAAACCGACTTAAATGGGCGGCAAGTCGAGCCGCGGCCGCGCGCCGCGCGCGGCTGACCGAGACAAGCTTTGCATCGCGCGGCGACGCGCGTGGGTTGTGAGTGAGGAACATGTACTCATACACATGCTAAACGTAGTGCAGGAAGCAACGATGGGGAGGCTGCAAAAAAAGACGAAAAAAAGAAACGGGGCGTTTCGTAATATTAACTTCTCATGTAGTCCAGGCGCCTGGTAGCTAAAAATGAGGCTACCTGGAATTTTGGGTACACAGCGATTTTTTTTGCTTACTTTATGTTTTTTGGGTCGCTGAATCCGAATCCGAAGTTTCCGCACGCGTAGCTGGTGAGCATTTTCCGCTATTTTGAAAAAATGGCCTAAAAAGGCCTTTTTTTTGCGGTTTTTTTGATATAGCGGCTACGGATGAGGAAAAGTCCCGGATTTAGCTAATGTTTTGAATAGCTGACATAATTTGGAAGAAAATGGTGTATACATATGTTAGGTTTGCTTAAAAATTGAGGAAGATACAGCATCGTGAACATCGCGCCTATTCACGTTTTCGCGGCGCACCCCTCAGCGCGGTCCGGCTCGCCGCGGTCCGCCAAGTTCTGAGGCGTTACACGCTTTAAACGGTTTTCGTTTCAATAGTTTTTCATTTCTAACACTCGTAAAACATATTATTGCTTTTTTCTTTATCAGTGTACCCCATTATACCTTTTATTTGTTCCCAATATGTATCTACAGGTTACCATAAATAAAAACTGAGTTGTCCTTTATTTGTAAATTTGTTCTGAATGTAGTTCTCTGTTGTTCATTGATGAAGAAAGGTTGTTAAGAAAATGTTTCTGTAGTTACAGAAAAATGTACTTCATTTAAAGGAAAACATTTACGTATTGAAATTGTCTTTCGTGTCAAAGAAATTTTCTTTAATCTAAAAAGAACATCACTTTATTATCGATACCTAAGACATTAATTTTCTTTACTTAAATTGAACAATTTTTTTAACGGAAGAAGATTATCGTCAAGTAAAAATAATTCGCTTTAGATCAAATAATTTTTCAAACTAAGACAACTTTTTCCGCAATTTTTTTCAGTGTTCGCTCAGAAAGATAAAGAAAGCAAAAGCAGTTACGGAAAAGAGCAATATTTTCTTTCAAAATTTGTGTAATTTTACACATACGAGGTGCATACATGAGGTGCAAAGATGAGGGATATACACGAGTATACCTTTTTACGTACATACATTAATAATAGATCACAATACAATTATCTTGCATATCTCTTTCGCTTAATCGGTGTTGAAGTAGCTAGCGATTACCAACTTTCGGATGGGTGACATTACTAACGGCGATTTGAACGCGTACCTATACTTTTTCGATTGAGATTTTTTTTGCCTCCTTTTGCTTTAATTTCAATTGCATCGCCACAAAGAAAACATCGCTTTGTGAATGGAAAATACACTTTCTTGGGCAAAATCACGGATTGAGACGGTGAATTTTGGCGATTCCACGCTGAAATGTGGCTCTCACTCGTGTAATTTTTACTGCATACCTTATGCACAGTTATTTTATTTCTTTTACGCCCTATCAACTCTACTTTCCCGTCTTGCCGTTTTTCACTAGCTTTGCGAAAAGCACTCACTCCTTTTCTTTTAACGTCTATTGTTTGTTGATTTGCCAACGGTTGGCCACATATAAAACACGAAATTTCAACGTCCATCGCAAAAGTTTAGAAGTACGTGCGTAAATAAATAACACGCTGGTGGAGTCGCGACACGCGTGTTTGGCAGTCATCTGCCCACTGAAGATGCATATTTTGCTGCAGAATTAGTGAAGTCCAGACAGAGTGCAATAAAAATGACACGGAGATAAGAAAATGCTAGGCAGTGCATAATCCTGGAGCCCAGTTGAAACCCGAAGACCGCATCCTAGCCAGGATTGTAGCCCCAGAATACGGGAAAGATAACACCTCGAAAAAAATAAACCATTGAGATAGTGAGTCACTCACGCGGAATCTCGCGAGACATCACAAATACGTTGAGGACGGGGATATTTATCCCGTTTTAGTAAATATTAGTTTATTACTTTTTTGACTTTTGGATCCGTTTGTTCTCTCTTAAGGGTAATACAATCATCTGAGATGAAAAAAGTAGCAATTAATCCAATCTTACTGTATTAAGACATTTTTTCAGGGAGGGATAGCGAAAACGGAAGGGATGATGGAACACATTTCAAGTATAATAAAGCATTAAAATGATTTATTAAATGTTAGAAATGAAAAACTGTTGAAACGAAAACCGTTTAAAGCGTGTAACGCCTCAGAACTTGGCGGACAGCGGCGAGCCGGACCGCGCTGAGGGGTGCGCCGCGAAAACGTGAATAGGCGCGATGTTCACGATGCTGTATCTTCCTCAATTTTTAAGCAAACCTAACATATGTATACACCATTTTCTTCCAAATTATGTCAGCTATTCAAAACATTAGCTAAATCCGGGACTTTTCCTCATCCGTAGCCGCTATATCAAAAAAACCGCAAAAAAAGGCCTTTTTAGGCCATTTTTTCAAAATAGCGGAAAATGCTCACCAGATACGCGTGCGGAAACTTCAGATTCGGATTCAGCGACCCAAAAAACATAAAGTAGGCCAAAAAAATCGCTGTGTACCCAAAATTCCAGGTAGACTTACCAGGCGCCTGGACTAATGCTCAACTGGAAACAAAGAAAAATAAAAATATAAATAAATGAATTGATAAATAAATAAATAAATGAAAATAAAAGGCTAAACACGAGTTGTTGATTCGCTGTTATTGCGAGACCTCGGAGACTCAATGTTGTTCTTCAGAGGGAGGACAATTAAAATTCTGATAAGGCTCTTTAAAATTAATATAAATTGTTCAATGTTTAAAAACGTCTTCGGCATGAAATCAGTTAAGCGTACCATCGTCCAACTTGCGTAGTAACATATTTTTGGCAACAATAGCAATATTAGGTAGTTTAACAAAAGTCAAAGCTTATCAAAATTTTTCGATGTCATTAGCTAGAATTTTTTTGGATATTTTATGAACATTGTTTGTGAAGTGAGACGATACTTGTAGTAAATCTTGAAATCTTGCTCACTTTCAACTTCCTTATTAAATTTTTGCATCAATTTGACGGCCCTTTCAGTATGGTTCTTCACAACTTCCTTTAATAAGGCTCGGTGGATGAATAAGGCGATTCACGCTCTGAAGATCTGGATGTTAGAAATTAGTTCCCCCTTACAGGAGAGAAACAAAAAGGAATTCTTCACGTTAATTTTTAAATTCTACTAACAAGGAGAGCTTCCCAAGTGTAACCGGAATTTCGAGTTGAAATTTCGCATGAAGATACTAGAGATGATTTTAGGGATGCCGTATTCTTTCGTTTTTTCGAATGGGGTCGGGAAAGCCCTCAAAAAAAGGGCTAAAGATGCGGAAAAAACGCGTGCGCTAGCGGCACAAGGTAAACGTAGGTGATAAAGGCTCCGAAACCTTATCAGTACCGCGTGGCCAAACGGTAGCGCGCTCGCCTCGCAGGTGGGAGATCCTAGGATCGGATCCTGATTACAGCTCGTAATTTTATTTTACTTTATGCTTGTTTCTTTTTCACTTACTTTATTTTGCACCATTCGCACCGCAAACCGACTTACGAAGTAGAAAACGTAGTGACTGAAGATTTTTTACATATGCTGATAAAAACTCGAAGTTTCTCTTGGATTGAAACGTTATATATATAATTGAATAAACAAAACACTCTAAAACCCACCAAATTGCGTTGCCAAGCTGAATTTCCGGAGTATCAGTCAAATCTGTATCTGAATCTGACTGATACTCCGGAAATTCAGCTTGGCAACGCAATTTGGTGGGTTTTAGAGTGTTTTGTTTATTCAATTATATATATAACGTTTCAATCCAAGAGAAACTTCGAGTTTTTATCAGCATATGTAAAAAATCTTCAGTCACTACGTTTTCTACTTCGTAAGTCGGTTTGCGGTGCGAATGGTGCAAAATAAAGTAAGTGAAAAAGAAACAAGCATAAAGTAAAATAAAATTACGAGCTGTAATCAGGATCCGATCCTAGGATCTCCCACCTGCGAGGCGAGCGCGCTACCGTTTGGCCACGCGGTACTGATAAGGTTTCGGAGCCTTTATCACCTACGTTTACCTTGTGCCGCTAGCGCACGCGTTTTTTCCGCATCTTTAGCCCTTTTTTTGAGGGCTTTCCCGACCCCATTCGAAAAAACGAAAGAATACGGCATCCCTAAAATCATCTCTAGTATCTTCATGCGAAATTTCAACTCGAAATTCCGGTTACACTTGGGAAGCTCCCCTTGTAAGTCTTCAATGAGCTGAAGGTCATTTTTGGGAACGCCAGCAGAATGGGGAGAACGAAACGGACATTTTATATACACCTTAACAATAAAAAATATTAACGTGAAGAATTCCTTTTTGTTTCTCTCCTGTAAGGGGGAACTAATTTCTAACATCCAGATCTTCAGAGCGTGAATCGCCTTATTCATCCACCGAGCCTTATTAAAGGAAGTTGTGAAGGACCATACTGAAAGGGCCGTCAAATTGATGCAAAAATTTAATAAGGAAGTTGAAAGTGAGCAAGATTTCAAGATTTACTACAAGTATCGTCTCACTTCACAAACAATGTTCATAAAATATCCAAAAAAATTCTAGCTAATGACATCGAAAAATTTTGATAAGCTTTGACTTTTGTTAAACTACCTAATATTGCTATTGTTGCCAAAAATATGTTACTACGCAAGTTGGACGATGGTACGCTTAACTGATTTCATGCCGAAGACGTTTTTAAACATTGAACAATTTATATTAATTTTAAAGAGCCTTATCAGAATTTTAATTGTCCTCCCTCTGAAGAACAACATTGAGTCTCCGAGGTCTCGCAATAACAGCGAATCAACAACTCGTGTTTAGCCTTTTATTTTCATTTATTTATTTATTAATTCATTTATTTATATTTTTATTTTTCTTTGTTTCCAGTTGAGCATGAGAAGTTAATATTACGAAACGCCCCGTTTCTTTTTTTCGCCTTTTTTTGCAGCCTCCCCATCGTTGCTTCCTGCACTACGTTTAGCTGTGTATGAGTACATGTTCCTCACTCACAACCCACGCGCGTCGCCGCGCGATGCAAAGCTTGTCTCGGTCAGCCGCGCGCGGCGCGCGGCCGCGGCTCGGCTTGCCGCCCATTTAAGTCGGTTTTCCGGCTGAACGATCAAAGATACGACCAAACGGACCAAATGTTTGCCTTTAGGCGTTACTTTGTCAATTTCGCACCTAGGATTGACTATCCACTATACCAGAAATGAACGTTTTCGACTGACGCCCTTTAGGGCGCTTGAGAGAGTCCTAAAATTTTTTTTAAAATTTTTTCCAAAAAACATTCCTCATTTGTACACCTCATAGCACGTTTTGAGACCTGGGGAGCTTAACTTTTCTCAAATTTCAAAAATTAGGGACACCCTACCCTCCGCCTGCAATCCAGGCGACAGACAATGAACCACTAGACAAGGAACGAATTTCAGCATTCTGATACATGTTTCGTAACTAAAATTTCACGTAGAACACGATGCGCACAATCAAAATTGCCGAAATTAGCTCTTTACAAAGATATAAAATGATTCTTGATGCGTGAATTCAAACCACCCGCTCATGAAAACTCAATGCTCTACGTAATTCACATCGCGCGCTAAACGTTATCATAACAGTCTCTGCAATGTAAAAATCTGGCAACCTTAATCTTGACGCTTTGGCTCAGCTATAGCAAATTGCTTATAGTTTGAAAAATACATGGCGGGAAATGAACATTGCTCGGTTGAGAAGCTTGCTGAAACCGTTGTAGTGCGCAATTTGACTCACGTAGAGCTTTGAGTTTCTCGTGAGCGGGCAGTTCAAATTCCTCGAGACCAATGTGAAATAAAAACGTTAATATCTTCATTAGGAGTTGGTTTTAGTAATTTTTGTTGTGTAAATCGTGTTCTACGTGAAATTCTGATTAAGAAACATGTATCAGATTACTTAAATTTGTACCTTGTCTAGTGGTCCATTGTGAGTTGTGGCGCTGTAGTCCAGATGCGGGAGGAAAAATAGCGGGAAAAATTGGGATACACGGTTTTGGCTTGGGAACGGAGTTCCCCTGTCTTTACAATCGTTCCGTTGCTACTGCTATGTGATTCCCTATGTCTCTGCGACCTTGAGCGAATCGCCCACTCTTCGATCTTTGGTTTTTTTTCGGATGTATCAAAAGTCGTTGTGTTTTTTAGCCAATCATGTCTCTACGTCAAGTTGTGTAGAATTCTAAAATTCGCTTTCCGCGAGTTTTTTTTCGCCTTGAGATGTCGTGTCTGACTTGTAAATCTGCGCAGAACCACCGAAAAACGAATTTAGGCCAATTCTTTTTTTTGGGAGGTTCCGATTGGTTATTTTTCGCCATCAGTTTTCTGTTCGTTGGTGCAAAAGATCGCCTACCTCGTTGCTCTTGAGAAGCCGCCATTATCGATCGTAAGATTTTGCTTTAGGCAGATCAAAAAAAAAATTCGTTCGAATAGCTTTTTACATTCACAATACACGGTCTCGTCAAGGTGCGTCGTTGACCTCGCAGTATTGGATCGTGAATTATCTTGTTGCGCTGCTTGCCTATTTTGAAATCTCTGTAAATGAAAACGGGAGAAGGTAAGTTGAGTCCCAAACGATCCTTTGAGGGTAAGTTGAGTCCCGTCAATTAATCACCCATAGGTAAATTGAGTCCCGTCAATTAATCCCCCATAGGTAAATTGAGTCCCATTGTATTTGCGTTGTTGAACAGTGAATAGTAGTGGAAATAAATAAAAATACGAAGACATCGTCAACATCTCCTTCACTTAAAAATGGCAAGCCGAAGAAATATTTTGAATAATTGCTGAGTTCAGATCGAGAGTCTTTATACACGGTCGCTAAGCCGCACTTTTGTATGTGGCGCCACCAACTCTGCCCAAGATGAAAGCGACACCCCTTAAGTCCAACATTCGGCCATACTCAACGAGCTGCTTTGTGTATACCTTCTTCGAAGTCCAAAAAAACTTCTTTCGGTTGGAACTTTAAACCTAAATATTCACAGGGCTTGACGACAAACCGAAGGGCTGTTGCGTGCGTATCAGTTTTTTTGTCAGGCAATAACAAGAAAACCAATGGAACAAATCGAC
The DNA here is from genome assembly GCF_001854935.1 of Bemisia tabaci. Lineage (NCBI taxonomy): Eukaryota > Metazoa > Arthropoda > Insecta > Hemiptera > Aleyrodidae > Bemisia > Bemisia tabaci. Next base: position 2,645,494 of record NW_017564154.1, read on the forward strand.
CTTTGTAGTAACCATGGATCGTGAATACTTGCAGATAAAATTTAAGCTTTTTACAATCACTTAACTTCACGAAACATTTACTTCATTTCTTGCCTCTCACGCACACTCTCCCATCCTCACACATACAGTGATAATGCTACCGGGACTCAATTTACGTACCACCAATTAGGAGTCGGGACTCAATTTACCTTCTCCCCTAATGACCTCAATGCATTGGGACTCAACTTACATTCGTCCATGAAAACTGAAGGGGTTGATATATGCGAGTTAATGACGCGCCTTATCAACACATTGTGTTGGAGTTCACTGCTTGTTTTCCAGTGCGGTGGAGGTCACAACTAACCCGGTAGTTACATCAACGTTGATGTAACTACCGGGTTAGTTGTAACCTCCACCGCGGTAGTTATCGTAACTACCGCACCGTAGCTGGTGCATTTTTAACTAACCGCTAGTTGTGTCTACTACCCCATTTTTAACTAACCGCTAGTTGTGTCTACTACCCCATTTTTTTCCGTGTAGTATGTACTTATCAAAAAAAAAAATTGAAAAAGGAAGAGGGGAGAAAAATAGGAATATATTCCTTTAAAACGCAAAAGATTACTGCAAAGGTACCTGAACCATTGAAACCCAACCGTTCTCTTAGTTGAGCTGAGGCCTAGAAAAATTTGATGATATTTCCATTTATCATATTGCAACTTCTTAAGAAAAATGTTTCGTCTTCAAAACATATTCTGGAGAGAATCTCAAGTCCACAGTTTGAAGTCATTCTCAAAGATAATGAAACCTTAATAATCACATAATTTCAAAAATTGTAATTCTGTTTTCCCGAGTGCTCTTTTGTGTATATGATAATATAAAAAGAGTGAAACGCAAGAATGAAGTTGGTGGTTGAATTGTATTTTTTCAATGTATAACAGGGCGATTGTCAAGTGCGTAAAGAACCTCAAGATCTCCGATCAGTCCGTGCGGTTTCAAACCTAACAAGATGGCAACCCTCAATTTACAGTCTGGAAACACTTGTAAACTCCTGAGGAATACAGGTCTCAGCGCTATTTTGTTAATTGAGCCCACGGTGATCCCGATGACGATGCCCATTTCTTTAGAGCGCTTAACAAGCACATCTTGCCGGTGGTTGCGTTCCAGAGTCTCTTGACCACGCAACAGGGTGAACTTGTGAGCGTCCGCCACCAAAGTAAGCAAGGTGTGTGCCGTTTCCCTTGCACCTTGCGGAATGCGATGTTTAAATAGGTCTGTAACAGCTGCAGAGAAGTTTTGGAAGGGCGCTTCCTCTCCTGTCAGTTGCTCAATGCTCTGCACAAAGTTATCAATAGTGTAGTCGCTAATCTTCAATTTGTTGATGTAGTATTCTCGGTCGAAAATCAAGTTTTGGATATCCAGCATTGCCTCGAAGTTCGGTATGTGTAGTGTATTTCTGTCGTGAATAGAATAAAAGCCATGATCAAGAAGAATCTGCAAAATTACGTTCTTATGGGCGCAAGTGTGATTGGGACCAAATATAGTTTGTCGCAGTTGCCTAAGGAGCTTCTGTGGAATCTTCTCCCGGACGTGCAGCCGAGTTTTATTGTCAAACGCATCTTCCATAAATTGGCCCACTTTCTCAAACTCCAAAAGGTTTTTTAATGTTTTGAATTTCATGCACTCATACCGGTACGGTTTTAGCTCGCCCGTTTTAAAAAAAGTGAGCGTTGAGCGTGTGTTGTAGATAGTTTGACCCTCGCCTGCTGTTTTGTAGCCACCGAACCATTTCTTAATGTCAGTTCTATTGTTATTTTTATCAAAGCGTTTAGCCAGCTCAGAAACATCAGCTTCTGTCAGGCCGTAATACCTGGAAAATATCAAATAATCTCCGTAGAGTTTAATGCATTTAAATGGAAATATAACCTATTGAAATACAAAGGCTGCCCAAAAAGTACCGGGACTGGTTCCATAACTCAAAAATTAAGATAACTAGAGGCTTAGTATTGGTATCAACTTAATATTTATCGATTGAGACCAAAATCAAAACTTTCGGTTGAATATTTCAAAAGTTACGACACTGTTTGTGAAAAAAATATCTGGACCCCCTACCGTTTTTAGTGACTATTTTCTCTTGCCGAGAACACCCTCTAAATTAATGATCAGTGCACGGTTCTTTTGCAACTAATCATGCCGTTGGTCAGTCACCCCAAGAAAACTCCAGCGGAAAATCGCAGTTCGACTTAAAGGATCGTCCCGGTACACATCTTTAATTTCATTCAGCGTATCCGTAGCATAATAAACCACGTCGAACACAATATCGAATCACAAAACGTTATTCTTTTTCCACTGCTTTATTTCTTGCTATGATGGTATCAACAATTTCGAACACAGAAACAAAATCACTCACAGTCTGCAGCGTAGAGCGCGCACGCACTGTGAACTGTCAACCACTACCGAAAATTTCCCAGGTTTTCTTTATACCCGTAGTCGGACGACGACGACTTGACAGTGTTGCCAAATCAATTAGCTTTTGCAATGATTAGTCGCAAAAGAACCGTGCACTGATCATTAATTTAGATAGTGTTCTCGGCAAGAGAAAATAGTCACTAAAAACGGTAGGGGGTCCAGATATTTTTTTTACAAGTCGTAACTTTTGAAATATTCAACCGAAAGTTATGATTTTGGTCTCAATCGATAAATATTAAGTTGATCTTTTAAATGAAACCAATACTAAGCCTCTAGTTATCTTAATTTTTGAGTTATGGAACCAGTCCCGGTACTTTTTTATCAGCCTTTGTTACACCATATCATTTTACGCTAACTTTTCACTAGAAAAGGTAGAGAAATTAACGCCAGGAGCGGACTGCTGGGCAGACGGGAAACCCGGGGAAAATCCCGGTGGGCCGTAGGTACTTAGGAAATTTTAAGGGCCGGATAATCTTCTCACGCGGCTATAAAACAACTAAAATGGGTCGGTCCAAGCACTGAGAGCGGATATTCCCGGATAATTTTTCCGGTCCAGTCCGCCCCTGCAGCAAAACCATGTGCAAAATTAGCAAATTGTCGTTAAGGCAGGACGGTTTGAGGTCTTAAATGCGCCTAATGGAAGACAAACTTGTAGGAACGAAATCTAAGAAATTGACTTGTTGTATTCGAAGATAAACCAAACTTCCGAAAATACTGATATCGAGGTATTTATTTTTTGCTCTCATTCTAGTTTCATACGTAGGGATTTAACTGTTTTTCCTGCGGTTTAATAAATCGGATTGCCAGGACCTCGCGAACGTCCCAAGTTTTTGAAATGTTTTCAGACTTACTACCCATATTTTTCTGTATTGTCTTATTGTTATGCCAATGTTTCTGCGGAATAGCATCGTGTAATAATAGTTAATAAAATTAGGATGTTTTTTGTTTTAAAATTAGGTCGGTGAGATTTTTTACTTTCAAAAAACGTAATATACAACAGATAAATAAAGTAATAAAATCTGCTGTAATGAACGCTTCATCTTCGAGGTTTTTTGGTTAAGAGTTTGGTAATACACCAAAATCGGCCAATGATACGGCCAACCGTTATGAATATTTTATCAACGTAAAAAAAACTTACCTATGCAAATAATCATCGTCAAAGACTGAAAAATGCGTCAATCCGAAAACGTCGAATCTGATTGTACCCGTCACCACGGTACGGATGACAAACCTACCCTTTATGAGTAACTTGACAAATCGGGAAACACTCCACATGATCCCCTTGAAACTTCTATCATCGAGATGTGGCGCCAAAAGCGCTTCACGGATGGATGCGTCGAAGTTGTCTACTAAAACGATCGATTTTCGGTGATGATGTGTTGATAAGAGTCGGGCAAGTGTTTCTCCTCCGACTGTGATCTGTAAAAATACGCCGTTCGGTTCATTTGATTTTTTTTTAAACTCAATGGACATAGTGCGCTTGTTTCAAGCTTACTTGGAGGTCCTGTCGGCTCAGTCTGGATTTTTTAAATTCTATTTGAAAGACCTTTTTTTTAAACTAAGTATCGCTTTGAATTATTTTGGAAAAACCCAAGAATTTCTGCTGGAATTAGCTTTGAACATAGGCGTAGTCAGGGGTGTCCT
>NW_017564154.1:2649651-2663268 GCF_001854935.1 Bemisia tabaci
CCCCCCCCCCCCCCGCTCTCTTCACCACGAGAGGTGGTCCCATGCCCCCCCCCCAGAGAAATTTCCTAGCCACGCCCCTGGCTTTGAAGAATTTATAATTCAAAAGAGCTTTCAAGGAGTGCATTTTAAAATTCAGATTTTTATATTTCCATCAAAAGCTAACAATTTTTAAATAATAAAATGCTGTTTCGAAGTGTTCGCGAGGTAAGGAATATGATAGGCAAAAGAGTCAACTTGAGTCTCTTGAGAGCAAAGTCTGTTTGAAAATCGGTTCGTATATGATATTTATAGAGAATTATAGTGACTTATTGATTTATTGGTCTCCTCAGTGTACCAATTTTGGTGCATCTTGAGCTGCTAGAAGCGAATATGACCATAACCGTTTTCTCTAATAACCTTTTAATTTTCCGGAGAAGCCGATTTTCCCGGCTAAAAGAGGCACTATCAGCCATTTTTGTCCCAAATACAAAAGAACTGGAATTTCTGGTGGTCTTTGATTGGTAGCTTTATATGTGTATTTTAAGCCGCTAAATCTGAATAAGATCGCCGTGTTTTTCTCCAGAATGACTCTCAAGTTTATCTTCGCATTGCTAAAAACTAAAAACATAAGCACGTTTTGGAGTCGGAAAAAAGTTATTCTGGACCACTCATAGCCGACGAATGCTAAATAACAGATTCTGGCAATGCCACAACCACCCGAGGCACATTCTTGTTTTTGGTGCCTTAGTTACAGTGCCCCCCCCCCCCCCCCCCCCCCCCACTATTTTTTTAAAATCTTTTTTCTCTTTTTCACAAGTCTTAGTAACTTGCAAAAAAAAAAACTCTTGTAAATATTTAATTTGATGGCAAAAAAATCATGCAAACTTGACTTAATATACATACACCTTGTAGATCTTGACCTGCCATGCAGTTTTTGTATTTTTGATATTTTTGAAATGCATTTATAAGATAAATGTTATATTTTTTTAATGTGTGCTGGCTATCTAATGACTATTTCTAACTATTAAACCCTCAGTATTATTCATCAATCATTTATACTTACCTTTTCACAAGTTTTTTCAAGAAATCAAAGGAGACTATCTGTGCAATTTTTCACTTGAAACAGTGTAAACCCTGCACTATTTTACAATCTTGTTAATTAAATTCATAAAAAAATAGATCGTGGAAACTCCATACTCGGAGGACTTAAGATGCTACTACATATAATTTAGTCGGACTCATCGAGTCAGCATACGTACCTCTTCTAGGCTCAGTTTTTCAAACTGGTCGCGGTAGAGTAAAAATTCATCCTTGCTGCCTGAGGTCAGCCTGTTACTCTTTAACAAGTAAGAAAATGGCTTAAACAGCTCCGAGAGCATTCTTTGAAAAGAGCGCAAATAGTCTCGATCAGAATTTGTAGACAGAGTTCCAAAGTCGAGCAAAAGAACAGGATAGCGAGCAAAGTGGGTTAAGAACAACTCCGGAGACTGCTCCAATATTTGCAGCGCCGGCTTCGAGAAGGTTTCATAGTTTTTCAGAAGGTAGACACCGTGAGGTTTCGTAGCATTCGCGTGTATTGAATGGCTCTCAGTGTCAGTCAGGAAAGCCACTCGTTTTGTCAAGACGTTCCGAAGGCCTTTACTTTTACTGACGGCTTTCTGAATGGTTGCATCCGTTTTCAGGATCTCTGCCGCGTTAATAGAGTATCCATGAGAATTGACATCCAAGGAAAAGAAATCCCGGAGCATTTGCAGGTTGCGGTTTGCGTTTGCAGACTTGCCGAAACCAGGGGGACCCGCGATGAAGATGTGCCAATGGTTGTCTAGGATGAACTTGATCAGCAGGGTTTTGTCAATGAATTCACGTGTCGAAGTGAGATGTTTAAAGGTGATCTGATTGCGTGGCTTTCCGCCGGTATTTGAAGCACCCTGCAAAGAATGAAAAATAACTGATCGCATTAAAGCGTGCCTTGACGTTTGAGAAGATCAGCATCGATTACATTATTCTTAAAAATTTTAATGAGTTGAAAAATTTGCATTGTCTGGAAAAATTCGCTTTTCAGTATATGTGACCTTTTCATTCCGATATTCCTATAAACATATTTTTTTAAAAATTTAAGAGGACTTCTCCTGTTCATATGCATAGTTCTTTCTTTATTTGTAAACTTTACTTCCCTGTTTGATAAGTTGCGGAATTGAAAGTTTGTCAAATCACAAAATGCCAAAAATGTCGAGTGAACCCTCTAAAACATGAGTCACATTGAAATAGTGACATTAAATATATTACCGCATTATGTGTTTCACAGTGTGACACGCTGCAATATTGGAACAAGTCTACACGTGACCTAGTTTAAATATGGACGAAAGTAAGCAGTTTCATTTTAAAAATTCAAGAGCCCAAAATTTGTATTATTATGTTTTTCTCTTTAAATCCGAAAACCGAAACTTCATAAAAGGGTTGGACTTACGGAAACGGATGCAACCATAAACAATATTTGAAAAATCATAGAGATAGTCTGCTGTATTGCTTGATTTCACCACAAATTGAACACTAGGCAACTGTAACAAAATGATATTTTTGGTTTTTGGGGAAACTTTTCCTGTTTAATATAGTGGCTATCTAAAGAAACAACTTGTCAAATTCAAAACCTCTATACTGTACCTTTACACTTCTAATAATTATTCCATACCGACTCAATCAAAGTTAACTTCATAATCAATTTAGATAAATAGTGTTGATAAGAACAGTATGGTAGAATAGGACCAGCCGGAGCCAGGTCTACTTCCTATTTTCTTCATTACGGTTCTCAAATAGGAATGTAAAATGAAAAAATGGAGATCCCAGAAATTCCTCGTGGCACTTTATAATCACTTTTTTATTTATTTATATTTGAAGGTGAATATGACGTCAAAAGCCAGTGCATTATGCGTTGAGATTACATGACGCTGTGATGGGAAAACGGCAAAGCGGTGTCGCGTGAAATCTCCGTATTTTGCTATCATTGATTTCATGGGCGACTTGGAAAGTTTCAGTGCATCTTCGGTTCCTACTGAAACTTGCTGAGTCTGCTGAAATCATTGAATGGCTGCTGCGATGGTTCCAACGCGGCTGGTCAGTTGAGTGTCGGAGTATGTAGCGGCGAGGCCCAAGAAGCGCACAACAAGACAAACAACAAGAAAATAACTAAACAATGGTTGGCATAGCCTGACGAAATAATCGGATGATTTAGTCGTGAAATCTAACACAAGCGTAATATGAGAAACTTATCACATGAAAAGTAATATATAAACGTGTCTCTGAACGTGAAGAAAGCAGTGTAAAATGAGTACATACTTTTTTTCCCTGCAAGTTAAAACCAAAGCAGAGGTATAACATTGTTAATAACATAAATGAGCTATTTTCTGACTAAAATGATAAATCAAGGATATACAAGACATTTTCCTTTTGCTTTTTTTACTTTTTTGTAATTTCAAGGACAACCTGTTTTATCAGCCACAGTGGCTCGAATGGGAAACTGTCAATAATTTGACAGGGACGGACAGAGACACACTATGCGTGGTTTTTATACAAATTAATAAGGAGAATAAATAAGGAGAATATATAGCCGGACCATGGTTAATTACATTCATGGCGTATGCATTTCAAAGTTTATTTACTTCATCTTCAAAATATCTTCCCCTTTTTTAATTTGACGGGACTTTTGAATTGATCACAGCAACTCTGTCGCACTTGTTCTTTAGAAAAATGATTCTCTCGGGTTGAATTCCTCTCCTTTCTTATTATTTCTTTTTCTGTTTGTTGTAGGTAAGTGTCCATTCAGTCTGGTTTTCTGGTTACATTTTGAATCGCAGCCGCGTAAGTACGAACCTCGAGTTGCTTGAATATTTGAATCAATAGAACTCTGTAATGATTGAAGTTTTAATTTGTGTTATTCTGTAATTTATTTTTAATCAATCGTCATTCCGGGTGAGGTATCTTACGTGGTCGTTTTTGGACAATATTTTGTCGTAGAAAATTACTTTTTCTCGTTCATCCATACTAACTCCTATTTACACAGAGCACTAAAATAGATGATGATGGATATTTACATGGGTACACAAAGGATACGTATATGTATTATACAAAATAAGAGCGGTTCATGGTATCGATCGGCCGGTACCATCAACAGCATTTCACAATTATTGAAATCGTCCATTTTAAAGTCCAACGCTAGGCGAAATTGAATTTCTGAAAGCTGAATCAAAGTTGTCAAATTAAACGTTGGTAACGAACAAACGTTAATCAATGGACCCCGATATTCCGCATTGCACAGAGCATTCAACGAAAAACAATTTTCTTGCGATATTATTTTGACTTCAAGCGTCGTTTCTTGTCGACAAAATTTGGTTTTTTTGAGTTAAAGAAACGTTGTTTTTCTATCGTTTTCTAGCTTTATCTTAAAAATAGCAAAAATATGCTTTCAACCAAAAAAATAAAAACTGATGTTGGGTCGAATCCGCACGGATTTAACTTTAAAAAAACAACAACAAATTTTGTCAACTATTATAGAAACGACGCTTTAAGTCAAAATAAGATCTCAAGAAGTTTTTCTTTCGGTGTTACTAATTTTTCCAAGTTTGACAGGTAAGTGCATCATCGCTTATCGCTGAGCCTGTCTCTCTCACCCCATTCCCCTCTCCTCTCTCTCTTTCCACTCCCCCCTCCCCTCTCCCTCTTCCCAGAGTGATGCGCTTCACCGCGGAAGATTTCCCCACGAATATTACTGTTAGTGTAAATCCTTCTGTTTTCGAGACTGTAATTAGCGAGTTGTGAGTTCGTAACTCTGGGAAAACGTCCAGCGAGCAAGCGGTCATCTGCTCGGTTGAACTCGGACTGCTTTATCGCGTGGAAAAGCGGGAATGTTTTCCCAGAGACTTTTCCGCGGACGCATCAATTTTTCCCAGACGCGGTGTTGCCGATCCGTCACAGCTTCCCTGGGGTACTCGGTTCACGCTTTGATACCTCCCAGGAAATGAACAAATATTGATATCTCGAACAATTTTGCTGGAATACGAGTTTTTCTGTTCACTCTTCGCAAAAAAAGAGCTGAAACAGTGTAGAAGCGTAGGCAATTGATTTGTGTAACGATGAAAAATCACGTTCGAAAACGCTAAATCAAAGCCAATGGACCACTAGACAAGGTAAGAATTTAAGCAATCTGATGCATGTTTCTTAACCAGAATTTCACGTCGAACACGATTCGTACAACAAAAATTACTGAAATTAACTCCTTACGAAGATATTAAAGTTTTTATTTCACATTGGTTACGAGGAGTTTGAACTGCCCGCTCACAAAAAACTCGAAGTTCTACGTGAGTCAAATCGCGCACTACAACGGTTTCAGCGAGCTTCTCAATCGAGCAATGTTCATTTCCCACCATGTGTTGTTCAAACTATTAGCAATTTGCTATAGCTGAGCTAAAGCGTCAAGATTGAGGTTGCCTGATTTTTACATCGCAGAGACAGTCATGATAACGTTTAGCGCGCGATGTGAATCACGTAGAGCATTACGTTTTCATGAGCGGGTGGTTTGAATTCACGCATCAGGAATCATTAAATATCTTCGTAAGGAATTAATTTCGGCAATTTTGATTGTGCGCATCCTGTTCCACGTAAAATTTTAGTTACGATACATGTATCAGAATGCTGAAATTCGTACCTTATGCAGTGGTCCATTGAAACTAAACGCGATTTATCGCATTCGTTGAGTCAATTCAAATTCAAACCAAACTTTTCGCGTCACGTATCATTTGGCTTTAATTTGGGGTTTTCGGATGAAATTTTCATCCATAGACTACTGAAATATGCTTCCAATAGGTGTTTCAGCTCTTGTTTTACGAAGAGTGAAAAGTAAAACTCGTATTTTAACGAAATTCTATTCGATGTATTATCGATGTCTGTTTACAGGGTGTCTACAAGTTCGGAATTTCCGGAAATAGCACTGATTTTTTAAGGGCGGTCTGGAAGTACTGAAAAAGTACGAAAATTCCGCAAAAAGGTCCGGAATTTTTTTAATTTTTTGTCATTTTTGTCGCAATTTCAAATTTTTGAAATATTTCGAATTTCGTCGAATGGTACCGGAAAAGTACGGAATTTTTCTGTTGGAGGAGGTACTGAATTTTTTGAGAATGTACTGAAAAAGTACTGTGAAAGTACATACTTATTTTTGAGCAGCCTGTTTTAGTAGACACCCTGGTTTACTTCCCGGAGGAATCACCTTACAGGTTTTTTTTTTAAATAGAGACAGGAACAGAGACAGATTTTACAAACAAAATAACAAAGATGACCTAATAAGAATGTAAACTTCGCTGTCCCGTGTACTTTTTACTTCTTTTTCATTTGTAGAATTAAACGAAAGAAGTCCTATTTTATTCCTCTTTAAGATCCTCTCGAGGTAGAATATCTTGTTTAGTGGCCTCCGATTTGTCCTGTCTTTCCCTTCTTTTGTCTTCTCTTCCGACCAGAGCTTGAGGCAGCGGGTTCGATGGCTTAATTACGTGGTCTGTCCGGAAAGTATCAGGACTTTTTGATTATCTCGGAATGTAATGCATATAATGAGCTGAAACTTGGGTTGGACTTTGCCAATGTCCATTCCAATGCAGCCACACAATCGGGCTTTCACACCTTTAATCATTCGATTGCAATCAACTGATCAAAGTGTGTGTGTCAAGTGCTATCGTCGCGTTTTTTATTTTTCGTGAAATGACCGAGCGTGAAGATCAGAGAATTTGTATTAAATTTTGCTTTAATCTAGAAAAAACTGCCAAGGAGAACATGGAAATGATTCGGAAAGCTTTTGGCACTGATTCTATGAGCAAGAGCAATATTTATGAGTGATATGCTCGCTTTAAATCGGGTCGTGAAACAGTCGCTAGTGATCCGCGGTCCGGGAGACCTCCGTCGACGAATTCTCCCGATAATGTGGAAAAAGTTCGGGAAACTATTGCCCAAGACAGTTGGTTAACCATGCGGGAACTGGAAAAGCAGCTAAATATCCCGAAGACCGTCGTTGCGGAAATTTTAACTGAAAAACTCGGGCTCCGTAGAGTGGCAGCGAAATTTGTGCCAACGCTCCGGCTCATTCCTCCTGTCTTGTGCAACAGTTTTTGGGCAAAGCTCGGTATTCCTCTGGTTCCACATCCTCCATACAGTCCAGATATAGCTCCTTGCGACTTCTGGCTGTTCTCAAAGATAAAATCTCCAATGAAAGGGACTCGATTTGACTCCATCAATGACCCAAAAGAGAATACGACGAGAGCGCTAAAGGACATCCCAAAGGAGTGCTTTTTGGACTGTTTTGAACAGCTCAAAAATCGCTGGAACAAGTGCATTGTGTCTTACGGAGAGTACTTCGAAGGAGATTAAAGCCACAATGTCATAGGTAAGCTCGATTTCTCAAAATCTAAAAAGTCCTGATACTTTCCGGACAGACCACGTAGCCTCTGGAGTGGCAGACTTTTCGAATTTTTCAATTTCTAATCCCACGTAATCGACACAATCTTGCGCCTTGAAAGAATATCCGTGGAGTGGTGGGGCGTATCCTCGATCGACTTTTATGAAGAAAGAGCATTTATAGGTTATCGTAGATTGTGGGCCGGCAGGAGAAGCCCACGGTTGACACCAACCCATAAACGCGTATTTGCACACGCCACGCCAATTCTTGTAAATATCTTGGAATGCCCTTAAGACCTCGGCGCAACGGATGTTCCCACTCGTGGCATCTTCGTGGCAAGTGTCTTCCTTTAGCTCTTCGACCAGGGAATTCTTTTTCGCCTTCAATTCATCCAGCTGAAAATGGAATGCAAATCGACAAATAGAGATGTTGCATGTGTGAGGAATTTGCGATTTGACTGTTGATTCTCATGCAAAAGTTGGCGAGAAACACGATGGTCCCACTGGTTTTCTCTGAAATCAACTCGCAAGCTCAAAAAAAGCTCTCTAGTTGAGGCCAAAATGGAGGGGATATCCCACGCTATCCTGAGAGTCTACCTCTACATCAAGACAAACTCTGCATGCAAATATAGAGAGCAAATACATTAGCAGTGATGCCGTGTTCTCAGTTTTAGAGTCCCCAAATAAAGTGGCAGCCCTGTCAATGTATTCGCTCCCTATCTTTGCATGGAGAGTTCGTCTTGATGTAGAGGTGGACTCTCAGGATAGCGTGGGATATCCCCTCCATTTCGGCCTCAACTTGAGCGCCTTTTTCGAGCTTGGGAGTTGATTTCAAAGAAAACCAATGGAATCATCGTGTTTCTCGTGAACTTTTACATAAAAATCAATAGTCAAATCGCAAATTCCTTACACATGCAACATCTCCATTGGACGGAGTTTAGCAGAAGCGAATCAAGGCATGTCAGCTGTTGCCAAATTTAACTGGGCTATTCAATTTTTTATCAGACAACGTTGGTGCGGATCCCTTTGAAAATTTTAAGGAATTTTCCTCTTATTAAGCAGGAAATTCGCTGAAATGTGCACTAAAATCCGCAAACCGTTTTCATGTTAAAATTAAATAGCCTGATCAAATTTGGCAATAGCTGATGCGACTTGGTTCCTTTCTGCTCAACGCGGTCCAAATAGACTAAATTTTGCAATTTTGAACTAAAACTTTTAGCCTATCTGAGAAGTAACTCATTTGCGTAGGGAAACTTATGGTACTTGCGTCGTTTCTAAACTGAACTGAGCCAGAAATTGTAGTTCTTTCTTGCAAAATGTATTCTAATTAGTGGCAAAATAGTTCAGATACATTTTTAAACTTGACAATCTAAAACTTACGATTAGGTTAAAGATTCAAATCCTAAGCGAAATGTTGTACCAACAACAAAAACCAACATTATTAATATCCTGAGAAGTGATAAATTATTTAATTTTTTAAGTGAGGGAGCTTTTCCGCGCAAGCTGTCATCTTATCATTATTTTCATTATTTTTAGCCGTTCCACAAAGATCAAGCATGAAAACTCGATTTTGCACGGAGAAAAAAACTTCGTGCGTGGGACCCGTAGTTGAGGTCATATGGATCTTTGAAATTTTCGGATCACGTATCTAAAAACTTGAGGTCGAGCTGCCGAAGGGTTCGGGTCACACATCTGAAGTACTCCAGTACATACCGAAGTGCCTCGATATCTAACCCGAACTTCGGCAGCTCGACCTCAAGTTTTCGGATGCGTTATCAGGAAACTTCAGCGATCCATATGACCCCAACTTCGGGTCCCACGCACGAAGTTTTTTTCTCAGTGTGTAACCAACGCACTGAAAAAAAATATCGGTGTATTTACCAAGAAAAGGGTAAAATTACCAAGAATTCACGGTTCTATTTGATCCCAGTTTTTTCTTGATAGAATTACGATTTATGGAATTGGTAATTTTACCGGGAAAACTCGGTAAAATTATTGAACTTCCTCGGTAATTTTACTGGACCATGGTAAAAACGCCAATATTTTTTATCGACTGTGATAGAATTACCGAGATAAAATGGCAAAGTTACCGGGAAAAGGTTACCAATAAAAGTGGTATTCTTAACAGAAAAAACAGTAAAAATACCGGTTTTTAGGTAAGCTTACCAGTCTGTCTTGGTAAAATTACCAATAATTGGTAAATAAGTGAGATGGTAAAGGTACCAACGGACCGTGGTAAAAACGCCGAGAATTTTTTTTCAGTGTATTTGAGAGAGATGCCGAAATAAGAGGATATTACCGTCATTTCATGGTTTCCCGGTTTCTGGTGCCACTCTTTGAGTTCTTTGAGTTTGTCCAGCCATTCCTGATTCTTCCATGGTAAGACGCCGGCCACCGTATCGAGGGGTGGGTTGGAGAGGTAAATGCGGGGCCCCTTTGATTGTTGGCAGTATATATTGTACATCAGACACATACTGACAGCTAAGGATACATAAGTTTTGGGTTTTGCTCCTGCTGCTGCTCGAAGGCCCCGCCTAACACCGCGTCCCAGCGGCGCCTGTTACCAACCCCAAAATCCCGCACAAAGTAAGAAGAGGGAATCAACATTTTGTGTTATATGGGCATTGGTGAATCCAGAAAATTGGCCACATTGTTTTCCTCCATTTAAACTTAGGAGGTATATCATCGATTCTTGGATGGGCCAGGTGTTACAACAAGAATCGATTATATAACATAGGTTTAAATGGTGGAAATCTAGTGTTACCAAATTGCTGGATCTGCCTCTGTACATGGGAAGAGCGTAAAGGAACCCTACCCCCCCCCCCCCGTAAGGAACCCCCTATGGGAGCAAGAACCCCTACCCCCTTTTGTGTTCAGTTTTTATTTGGGTTACATCGACCAAATCTTTGGGTTGAAAATTTGCAACCTCACTCAAAATTAGGGATGATCCGCTAGAATCGTACTTGGATCGCGTTGGTGACAGTGCAATGTTCTTGGGTGGTGCGAATGTTATCAATAGCAAACAAGCAACAATGGAGTTGTTGCATGTGTGAGGGATTTGCGATTTGACTGTTGATTCTTACATAAAAGTTCGCGAGAAACACGATGGTCCCACTGGTTTTCTCTGAAATCAACTCCCAAGCTCAAAAAAAGCTCTCAAGTTGAGGCCAAAATGGAGGGGATATCCCACGCTATCCTGAGAGTCTACCTCTACATCAAGACAAACTCTCCATGCAAAGATAGGGAGCAAATACATTAGCAGTGATGCCGTGTTCTCAGTTTTAGAGTCCCCAAATAAAGAGGCAGCCCTGTCAATGTATTCGCTCCCTATCTTTGCATGGAGAGTTTGTCTTGATGTAGAGGTGGACTCTCAGGATAGCGTGGGATATCCCCTCCATTTTGGCCTCAACTTGAGAGCTTTTTTTTGAGCTTGGGAGTTGATTTCAGGGAAAACCAGTGGGACCATCGTGTTTCTCGCGAACTTTTACATAAGAATCAACAGTCAAATTGCAAATTCCTCACACATGCAACATCTCCATTACACATTGAATTACGTTTTATTTGAGCAAATATTATGGGCGAATGAGAGGAGATAGAGAATTGACTGCTGTAGTACTTCACTGCCATCATTTTCCCGCCATTTTGGTGCGTTTGAAATTACTTAGAGTCCTCGGACTTTTTAAAAGCGGGCTTGCTCTAAGGCAAGAGAAGCGTAGGTATGCTCTTCCCGACTTTTTCGTCCAGAACTCGGCTTAGAGTTTTCTCCGCTAGAGCTGTGCCACGGCGCGAAATTTGAATTCAAACAACTTCGCAGTTTTGGTCGATCGAGCACATGAGAGAACTTCATGAGCCGCCGTCCACGGTGCACTATGGTACAAAACTCAAGAATCGGAAGAATTAAGTCGGATAATGACTAAAAGATTGCGAAAGTTTCGTAACTGATGGTTTTTGAGTCGCTAATTTCGAAATTGATGTAAAATTGCCAAGATTCTAACACCCTTACTTAATAAGTGGGCAAGTTAATGGCACGCTGCGGCGTGGCGTACTGCCAGCTCGAAACGCACATTGGCGCCTACGAACCTTAGGGGATACCTCAAGCTTTGCGCAATGCGTGAAGTAGCTCTGTAGGTTTGTAAGCGTTAGTGCGCGTTTCGCGCTGGCAACACGCCGCGGCGGGCGGACGGTGAACGCTTACTCTGCCGTGCTAAGGAAGAACGCCGTATGAACATTCGAGAGTTGCCAAATTTCCCTTAATAAAATGAGTATTTTTGATGATATTTATGCACATTTTTCCTTGACATTTTCAGATATTTTAGATTGAATCGCGTACGAAATTGTCTGAAAATTGTGGGGAAAAATATTCACAAAATTCCCAGTTATTCCGGTGTTTATCGAAGGAAACTTGGCAACTCTCGAATGTTCATACGGCGTTTTTCCGTAGTAAGGGAGTACTAGCGGAGAGAGCTCCCTGGCGGAAAAACTCGTATACCGTATAATTTTTTCTTTTTTTAATTTTCGACTTTTATAAGGACACACTGGTCATGTGAAGTAATTAGTGAACTCTCAACGGTAGATGAAGTGTAGTAATGAAAGGCGGGTCGTGCGCCATGTGCGCTTCGGACGACGCAGGGCGGCTCATGAAATTCTCCCCTGTGTTCTGTCGAGTTTTGGCCGAAAACAAATATGACCATCCGTCATCGGTAAAAGCGGACAAATTCAGTGCAAGCAAATTCTTTACGAATAAAAATTCATTTGCGTTGTAGGGTGGCTCCTTGTTCATGTTTATTAACAGCAGACAGTCATATTTGTTCTCGGCCATAATTGCAAAGTTGTTGAAATTCAACTTTCGCGCCACAGCTTTGGCCGAAAGGCAAGTTCTGGCCTAACGGGTCGGGAAAACCACACCTACTTTCACTTATCTCGTCCTTATCCGCGATTTTGGCTCCATGTACATGCCCAATAAATCACCACGTAATCTACTCACCTGATAATTTAAGAATACCAAATAAAAACACAATGAGTAGTGATACAGCATGCAATGGATATATCTTTGACAGAAAGAAAAATGCGATTTTGAAACTCTTCACCTCTCTTAATTTAAAAATCTGAATTTTCGTATACATACTCCCTTTTTCAAAATTCTTTGTCAAGACGTTAATAGCCCGTGACGCTGAATGTCTCAAAATTATACTAACTAACTAATTAAATAACGAACTATTACCAAAGATGTGTTCCAGCTGGGCAACCACGGAGGGCCGTAAATTTCAGCGATCATCGCGAAACAAATAACTGAACATAACAGCACTTTCACCGCGGTTTCAGCCGCAATCACCGCTTAAATTTGCACGCAGACTGGGAAGCTGAAATCCCCAACTCGAAGTTTTGAGGGATTACAGCGCAGAGGCAGAGGGAAACCCAAGCTTTTTTGAAATTCAAGTGCAGACGTACGCAATGGTCTGATTTTTACTCGCTTTTTTTTTTTTTGGATGATTTAGTCGCTTGTCGTATGCAATTAGAGGTACGAAAAAGGGGCAAAAAAGGTGGCTCATACTCGCAGTGTCATCTGAAATCGGCTTTGGAGGGGAACTCAGAAAGTTTTCAATGCAAAAAAGGACTAAATCTGACACCTTTCCGGGTAATCAATATTTTTTTTCTCCCTTTAAAAAGCGTAGTTAATGCATTGGGCAGAAACAAGCGCATGTATGCTGCCAAGTTAGAGAAGAGCCCAACTCTTCTGCTGAGTGAATATTCGAACGTCGCCTAAGTTTTCGCGATATGTCACGGATTTTCTCGACAAATCTAAGTGCTTTTTTTCTTTGAATTTTTTAGATTTTTTCTATCAGAAATATGGATGACGTTGACCTTGTTAGTCTAACTTTATAATAAGGCGCCTGATTCTACACACTTTAAGCACGGCAGGCAGAAGTTTTTTTTTTTTTTTTTTTTTTTTTTTTAAATCATCTAAATCGATCAATGTCAAGGTAGGCTCTAAAAAGCGTGCTTTAAAATGTCTCGATATCAATAGAGATATATTTACATTTAGTTACATAAAACTCGTGGCGAATCGATGCGCATTTATCTTGTAATATAGTTGTATTCGGCAACTAAGTAGGTGCAACAGGACGAAGCTAGATATGATTGACATGAGCATTTACATTGATGTGTGCAAAAAATTGAGAATCCCGTCCTTTTCGAATGAAAATGGAA
>NW_017564154.1:2663405-2690865 GCF_001854935.1 Bemisia tabaci
TGACTGCGTTACGGATGCGTTACGAGGCGGGGAGGAGAGGGGTCCAAAAATCGGAAAAAGTGCGTTGCGTAATACTTGAACGGCACTGGAAAAAAATCACATTGGATCTAGAGTCCATACTCTTAAAAACGTGGACAAGAAAAAGTACTCTTGATTCAATCAGAATCTAGCTTAAATCAAGAACCAAACCTCTTAATTTAAGCGGATTCCGTTTTGATTCAAGCAAAAATTCGATTGAATCAAGAGTATTTTTTCTTGTCAATGTTTTCAAGAGTCTGGACTCCAGATCCAATGTGTTTTTTTTTTCCAGTGGGCCGCCAAACAAAAATAAAAAACGTAAAAATTCAGCCGTCATAATTTTTAAGACCTCTCAATAATGTTTTCTGGACCGCGCCACCGAGAACAATTTGCATCCCTGGAAACGTGAATCTGAACCATGGTGTGACGGTCGGCGAGGAAGGGTGGGTGGATGCACCGGCTCCAGCGGGGGCAATTGAATTATTTCAGTTTAAAAGCGCCGAGGCTCGCCAGCTTTGCGTGCAATTTATCAGATTTTTATTGTTTGCCTCAGAGCATAAATTTCGAAGTAAATCAAGACCCACCCCGACCCGGGGCACGGGAGACCAGTGCGCCCAGATCGTTACTGATCTCGTCAAACAGGGTTGCCAATTTTCACCTTTAAACCGCCTCTCACTTCAAGCGCAAAAAACGAAGTAAAATATTTCAATATATCGTCACCATGCGGCTAAAGTATTACAAGCGCCATGCGACGTTTTAAAACTTCCGCTGCCATTTTATTTTTTACCGAGGAATCGTTCAACGAACTGTCCGAAAATTTACTGAATTTTCTTCGTACTGCCTTTTACATTCAGTGAAATTTTCAAACAGATTCAACCACCAATTCCTCCGTGAAAAAGTAAAATGGCGGCGAACATTTTGAAATTTCGCGAAAAATGAAGTTCATTCATGGCTCGTTGGGAAAGCTGAAATTTTCATATTTTCAACCTATGGCTTTTCATGTTATAGGCTTCAGGTGAATAAATATTGTGCTACTAAACTTCGTTCAGCCTAAAAAAAACCCCGTCAAACTGCGTTTCCAAATTAATTGCATTCATTGATTGCACCATGTTACGAACGAGAGTAGTATAATCTAAAATTTAGTTCTGAGATCTCCCCGTTTTTGCATGGAGAATCATTCAGTTAATGTAATTGAAAATTATATTTAGAAGAAAACTAGTTGTCGGAAATTTTGTCGTTACCGCACGCCCCGGCCCCGGTAACCCGACAGAGTTATGGCGGCACAACGCTCCTTGAAAGGTTTCTGTGGTTTCTGAACTTTCAGCGGTTGTAACTTTCACTCCCTTAGTCCTTATCAAAAGAGCTGACGAACAGTGGTGTATCGCCTCGTGCGTTACGATGAATCGATCGATCTGCCTCTTAATCCTATGGGAACAGATCGATTATCACGGTACACCTTAATATTCGATTCTGTACTGTACCTTCAAAGGGGAGAATTTCGATAGCCGATTATTCATGCGTCGCCACTGCAAAGGAGAGGTCAGCCTGCCGCGTAGTTTTCATGAGCGAGTGGTTTGAATTCACGCATCAAGAATCATTGAATGTCTTTGGAAGGAGTTGATTCCGGTAATTTTCGTTGTGCGCGTCGTATTCTACGTGAAATTTTAGTTAAGAAACATGTATCAGAATGCTAAAATTCGTACCATGTCTAGTGGTCCATTATTGAAATTTTCGGACCAAGTACCGCAAATAGTTACATTTTTAGTGCATTGATGTGGAATCTTAATGCGTATTCTGATTTTTATCCTTTCAAGCCCCCGGAACTCCACGTAGGGGAATGTTTTATAGTACCGGAATTTGACACACTTTAGCTTGTATTACTGCGAGACTTGAAAAAACAGCTCCTTTTTAACCCGCCCTATAGCGCAACTCATTCATGTGGTAACCACACTTTAACCCACCCTTTCCTTCCTAACCACGGTTACATTTACATTCCTTTTCTCATGTCTCCAATTTACCCACGTATTATATATTATACATATCGTCGCTCCTCTGACGTAAGGGCGTATCTCTTCTCTGTATCTTTTTTTTTCGATGTCCCTTTTTATTTCCATTAATATCTCTCGTGTGTATTTTATCAGTTTTGGGAGCCAAAAGCCAAAGGGGAGGGGGGGGGGTGTTTCGAAGGAATCATTTCTGACCACGGCAATACTCGTTCTGAATAACAAAAATCTCGTCCCTCCACAAGACTCCCCCTGTCACAGGGGACAGGGACATCTTGGATCCGTCCCCCACACCCTCAGGGGTGGGGGAGGGGGTTGAAGTGACTTAGTTGCCTAGTCGGGGAAAGCGACAGCGAGAGATGAGACATCTTACACGCGGCCGAGAGGGGGTGTGGGCTGTGGGGGTGCAAACATGAAAAATAAAATCTTGTCAAGTGGTTTCTGGCGGACGAGGGGGGAGGGAGAAGAGGAGGGGGGGCTGCGGCAAAAGGAGATTGATTACGGGCAGCGATACGCGCGGCTTCCACGACGACGTGCATATCATTAGATCTGTCACAAGCGCCCCCCCCACCCCCGCCCCACCCCTCCCTCGCCACCCCCGCAATTCGCCGCGTTGGCTTCCTCTCGTTGCGAAGCTTCGGTAGCCTTTTTAAGGTGAAACTACAGCAGGTAATGATGGAGATTCTTGTCCTGAGATTCGAATTTTTAGAATTGAGCCAAGGGCTGATTGTTGAAATTGGCGGACAAAAAAGACCTGGGGAGTATAGCGCGATCATATT
The DNA here is from genome assembly GCF_001854935.1 of Bemisia tabaci. Taxonomy (NCBI): domain Eukaryota; kingdom Metazoa; phylum Arthropoda; class Insecta; order Hemiptera; family Aleyrodidae; genus Bemisia; species Bemisia tabaci. Next base: position 2,666,206 of record NW_017564154.1, read on the forward strand.
GGTTGAAATGGTTGGCCCCTACAGACTAAGGGGGAAAATGAGGGACAAACTGTAAGGTCTCTCAGATGCTAAAAGTTGATGCATTAGGATGTGTTGTGTAAGAGGCGGGTCATTCCAAAAAAGGGAAGAAATTTATTATCAATACTTTCTCTTAAGCGGAAGCGTAATAAAAAACCCCACCGCACTAATCTAGTGGAAATTTTCTCAACTTATAAACGGGCTGTCGTATTTTGCATTTGATCAAATAGTAACTGAGAGAGAAGGTTTTCAAGCAAATTAAATTATTTAGATTTCCTTGCTTAACAATCAAAACTAACTTTCACGGAACATGAAATTTTCCATCTCTGCACTGGAAAAAGAACAGAATCTTAAATTTGCCGCCGAGAAGTATTTCTTCTGAAATCAAGAATTTTCCTGGTTAATATAAGCTACTTTTTTGCTTAACCCAAGCATTATTTTTCTTGTATCAAAAAAAAGTCAGCTTAAAGCAAGAAGAAAAATTTTCTTGGCGGCAAAGTCAAGAATCATCATGCTTGATCCAAGCTACTTTTTTTTCAGTGTGACTTTGCGCCGAGTGCTCGAACGTCGAGAAGCGACTTACAAAAAGACTCCTTACGCGGACGATGAAGCAACCATGTTCACACGGCGAGAAGTGCAATCAGAGGCGCCTCGCGCTGGAAACCGAAATCGAGGGAACTTGGGGGTTGGCGGGGCGACGTTCGAGGTCAAAGTTTACAAGCGATAAAGGGATCAGAGGCTCGGGTTGACACTCGACCTCAACTTTCGCCGATTAGGCGGGTGGATCTGAATCCTCCGAACCGAAAGAGCTCTGACTTCGACTGGGGTGCTAATAGGAATCCGAGTCGAATTCCCTGCCGAAGACTTTCTCGGATAAGCCGATCAGAGGAGCCCACATTCACTTCCCGATTCTTCGCATTTGAAAGCATAGCAGCTTTTGCGTTTTCGTCGTTCGTTCAGTCTTAGCGAGTTCTCAACCGTAGTCGGACAAACTCCGGTCTTTTAAACCCAACTTCCCGGCGGAAAGCTCTTAAGTGTAGGTTTTCAACGCCAAAATATAGATCTTTCCTACGAACTGTAGGCTACTTTTTATTCAGAGTGTAACGCAGAGTGCTGAGCCCTGAACCTTATTGGCCAAAATATTCCAGTTGACAATTTTTGATGAGAATTCTTACTTACTTGATAAAGTTACACGGTGTCTCTTCGAAATACCAGAGATCCTATTTGAGACAAGATTGCACTGTTGCCTCAACGAGCAACAGTGCATAACCGAAGAAACATAGTAACACCGTGCTCATAGTATAACCGAAGATTTGAGGACTGGAAGTTGCTCTCTCGTCATAAATTCCCTGCTTGCTTTGCTGCCGCGCAGCGGTTGAAGCGGTGAGTGACCAGAAAGTCAAAACGCCTTCAATTCCGCTCGTATGCAACACGGACATCCGTAGTGGTCGAATAGTTGCATCCAGGCGTTATGATGAAATTCATTTGGTGTTCGTCGTATGCGATACTAACTGAGGGAGCTTTGCTGTTTTCTTCCACACATTGACTTGATTCTAGCGTTGCACATTGCGCCGATAGCATAAAGTAAACCATTTCTAATTTTTTTGAACTGATTTTTTTCGAGACTTTTTCAACATTCCAAAAAATGCATTGATTTTACAAATGTATTACAACGTTGTTGGTCCTCAAAATCACAAAGCACACATAAACCCATGCCATGCAAGAGCTCCATTCACCGAAAATTCCGCAGAAAATACTTCTGTGGTTTCTTAGAAAATTCGGATTCCGTGTGGAGACATTTGGAAGGGTTCAGATGTTCATCAGTGGCGTGACGTGAATGATCGATTATCAATATTTCCTCATTCGAAGGTATGTTAAAGAATCAATTTAAGATGTTCGTTGCAAACGCCCTGTTTATCGATCCTTTTCCGTAAATTTAAAGGGCAGGTCATTCGATATATCGTAAAGCAAGCCACGCCATTGATGTTCAGGCTCAGATGTTCATCAGTGTCGTGGCGTGAATGATCGATTATCATTATTTCCCCATATTCGAAGGTATGTTAAAGAATCAATTATTAAGGTGTTCGTTGCAAATACCGTGTTTATCGATCGTTTTCCATAAATTTAAAGGGCAGATCATTCGATATATCGCAAAGCACGCCACGCCACTGGTGTTCATGTGACGTTTTTCCTCAGCAAAGCAGTAGGTAGAATTTAAAAAAAATGTCTAAATTATTTTATGTTTGTGAAAATGCATCAAGGGACAAACATTTAAAAATATCCCGACGAAATATTAAACTCAGTTTGTTAATGCAATCAACAATGACGAGGAGCAAGTAAAATAAGACGCTGGAGCCCAAGGCGGAAGGAAGTCCGAGGAGGAGTCGGGTAAAAATGTTTCAGGCTTCAGATTCTCCGCGCGGAAAGATGAGGAGGGTTCACTTATTTCGTATAAATGATCCTTAGTTCACCATCGTATTGTGCTTTTTTTACGAGCCACGCTGCTTAATGAGCGCTTTGCCATGTCTTTCTGGGGATGGAGGGGGTGAAGTTGGTTTGCTACAAAATGAGTACGCTCTCAGCGCACCACAGTTCTGCCGCACTCAGGAAGAATGCCGTATGAGCCTTCAGAAGTTTCAAAATTTCCTCTCAGAAAATATTTATTTTTGAAGGGAGTTATTTTTGGTTATTTTTGAATATTCTTCAAAATTTTCAGAAATATAGGTCAAATTACGAAGAAAATTTTATAAAAAATCGGAAGATAAAAGTTCACACATTTTCTCGAAAATTCCCGATTTCTCAAGGGAATTTGGCAACGTTTGAAGGCTCATACGACATTCTTCCTTAGCACGGCAGCACAGTTCTACCGTACTGAGGAAAAACGCCGTGTGAACATTCGAGAGTTGCCAAATTTCCCTTGATAAAACATGTATTCTTGACGACATTCATGCACATGTTTCCTTGAAATTTTCAGATATTTTACATCAAATTGCGCACGAAATTGTCTGAACATTTTGGGGGGAAAATATTCAAAATTTTACCAGTAAATTCGGTTTTTAGTGAAGGAAATCTGGCAGCGTCCAAAGGCTCATACGACGTTTTTCCAGTGCACGTTTTCTGTGCACGGCAGCACAGTTTTGCCGTACTAAAGAAAAACACCGTATGAGCCATCAGGCGTTGCAAACGCCCTCTAACGAATCGCACATTTTCAGGGAAATTTGTAAATTTATCTCTTCCGCGTCTTCAGAGAATTTCTATTCTGTAATTTAATTTAGAAAGTCTGAAGAAGGAAAAATATTTATAACTTTCTTCAAAAATGAATATTTTCTCAGAGTAAATTTGGCAATTTTCGAATGCTCACACGGCGCTCTTACTCAGCACGGCAGAGTTTGCAGCCTCCCTGATGTGAGTCCGTATCTCCAATTCCTCATGGGCCCAGTGGCGAGGCGTGAATGATCGATTATCGATAATTCTTCATTTGAAGCTATGGTAAAGAAAAGAATTGATTATTAAGATGTTCGCTGCGAGCACCCTGTTTATCGATCTTTTTCACAGCTTCGAATGACAGATCTATCGACATATCGCATCAAAGCACGCCGCGCCACTGCATGGACCCCGAAAGCAGGACGTTATATGAACGACAGGACTCACGTGAAAGTATAGATTTGCTCTTTTAAAGCCGATTTCGAACATTTGCTCTGCTCTGGAAAAAAAAAAAAAAAAAAAAAAAAAAAAAAAACAAGCAGTGAACTCCAACACAATGTGTTGATAAGGCGCGTCATTAACTCACACATATCAACCCCTTTAGTTTTCATTCACAGAGATTTCAAAATAGGCAAGTAGCACAACAAGAGAATGCATACGATCCAACTCTTCGACGACGCACTTTGACGAGACCGTGTATTGTGAATGTAGAAAGCCATTCGAACGAGTTTAAGTTTCTTGATCTGCCACCAGCAATATCTTATCAGATTTTTAAAGAAAAGTGCTACGGAATAATTTAAGCGAAGAAAGGAAAAATTCTGTCAAACTCCTGAAAGATACAGTCGATTTAAAGGTATTTTTGGGGCTAAAATATCCAAATCACCGGTACCTATTATAAATCCCGATATATTATTGAGAAGAAATTGACTCGATATAAATGTAATTGCATTAAATATGTCTTGATTTTGTTATTTTAAACGTATTTTCATGCAAAGAAGTTCAACCATGTCTATGCTTTATTCATTAATGAATTGAAAGTAAGCAATCTACATCCCGAAAATCTACCGATTTGCCGTAAAAAATTGCAGAAACTTGATATACCAGGTCGATGCACTCACTCGTTGAATTTACCAACCAATTTCGTGGGTGCAAATATATAAAAATCAATATGCTATAGTCATTTTGGGTGCATTTATTTTTCATGAAACAATAATAATTTCAATCCCGAAAAACCATCAATTTTCCGTATAAAATCGGAAAAATCGAGATGTGTCGACTCCCTGACGTGAAAATTAGATTCTACGTGTAAAAATACTTACACATGGATATGCTGAACAGAAACCATGTGTGGACACAGTTAGGATACATAGCCCCAGAATACTTTTAAAGCGCCTTTACTTTTCAGAATCTTGACGGAATTTTTTTTTTGGCTTAAACGACTCAAGAGACACTGTAGTTAAAAAATATAAAGAATTTTCGATTTTGAAACAAAAAAAAATGTTCGTTCAGGTACACCATGTATTGTATGGTGTATTGCGCTGGTATTCAATCCTTGTCTTCAGATCAAAATTCTTACCAGGAAGCCCCTTGCAAGAGGCGAATTTGTTGTAATTTCTCCCAATTTTTTCTCCGTTGTATAGTTGAATTGCTTGCCAAATTCTGAGGTCAATTATATTTAATTGTAATTTATACATTTCTTTTTTCCCCTTCATTTTATTTTTTGTTTGGAGAAGTTTCGTTGATTTCTTCGGATTTCGAATACTGTAACTTCTCTTCTATTCGGCCGATTTTTATGAATGAGACCTCTTTCAATTCGTCTTTGAACGGAGAGTAAGGAAAAAATTGCTAAGTACTCGCGAAACAATTTTTTCGAAAATTTGATGGATCCCAGCGTGACTGTGAAATGGGTAATCGAGTGAAAGTAATTAGGTCTGACTGTGACGAGGACCGCGAGGGTCGCCTTTTGTTTTTCAGCTGGGAAGCGACGCGGCGAACCGAGCCAGGACCGGGACACTACCTGGGTTTTGTGCCTGCCTGTGCACTGTTTTGGCCTGATAGGGGAGTGAATTTCTGTATGGGCCACGGTTAGCACATGGTCTAATGAGTCTCGAGGCTCATCACAGTTTGCACTTACCACTATCCTGCTGGCCCCGGCTATCAGAGCAAGAGGTACCAAATTTTGAAAATCATAACAGGGTTGCGGAGATCTGTCAAAGCAACGTTTTAAACAAAACGAAGAAGTGAAATTCTCATTCAACGAGTGCCGACCTGATCAGCCATCCTCGAATCAGTTCGCTTGCTTCTGCTTATATATGCATATTTTAAATCAGCGCGTCGCATTCTAAGGTTTTTTTAAAAAAAAACCAAGTAACGCAGACTCTTGGTATTCATTACACATAAACTAGAGAACCCCAGAATGAGAAACAACTTTAAATCATAATTATTGACGGATAAATAAACTTTTTACACGCTTTGGAAAATCTCAGAAGTTCGCGGTAGTCACTTTTCGGTAAGGAACTAAGGGACTCGGTTATTGTATCGAGTGGGGGGTCGAAACGATCGCAAAAGCGGTATACTACGTATACGCGCCAAAAAAACCATTGGATCCATTGGATTAGAGTCCAGGCTCTTAAAAACATCGGCAAGAAAAAGTACTCGTAATTCAATCAGAATCTAGCTTAAATCAAGAACCAAGCCTCTTAATTTAAGCGGATTTCGTTTTGATTTAAGCAAAAATTCGATTGAATCAAGGGGAATTTTTTCTTATCAATGTTTTCAAGAGTCTGGACTCTAGATCCAATGTGTTTTTTTTTTCCTCCAGTGCGTAATTTTGACGGTTTGAAGCTCATGTGGTTCATAATTAAAAATTTAAGACTGCATGCTGGTGGACTGAATTTTTCGTTTCGAACCTGAAACCTTCCTCCCTGGCCCTTCTCTCTTTGAGTTTCGGCTGAGCGTCGTGCCAACCCTCCCGAATAACTTTAGATTTAAGAATATTTACGACAAATAAACTCGTTAAAAATTACGACCCTCCGAGGTAGACGAAGCAGGGGAAAGTAGGCCATCAGAAAGAGGGGTTCTCCGAAACTTTTTCTCAAGGAAGCTGACTGCAACTCGGTGGCGGCACGATGTAAAAACACGTCAGAGGAGGGAAACTTACTAACGACTCTTGACCCGCCAAATTAAGTAAACAACCTTTTAAAGAATTTAAAAGTTAAAACCGTAATGCTCTAACTGAGTCACTCTTTTTTTCTCTTTACTTCTCTTTCTCCTTCTCTTTTTATCTCTTTTTCTCTTTCTTCGTCGTCGCATTGCAAACGATGCAGCTTTACTTACGGAAAAAAACCCACGAGGTTGTTGGATGATATGGACATTTCCAACTAATTATGGTAGCACCCCAATTAATTATGGTAGTACCCCAATAATTGAGGTAACTAACCCAAATGTTGCGGTTCTACCCTAACTTGAGTTGCGGTACTACCACAATTAATTAGATATATCCAATCATCCAATAAATTGGGGCAGTACCACAATTTTAGGGGATAACCCCTGACACTTTTTTTCCTTGCTGTTTGTTTAAGTATGTTTCAGGTTTTCCAAAATTATGATATTCTATTTTCATATTGGGACAATATGGAGTCAACTTTGACGCTACTCATTAGTCAAATTTAATTATATTCCATGGTTTATTTTACTGTATTTGATTTCAAAATACTCTTTATAGGCTCTGAATCGAATTTGGTTCACTCTAAATCGCTTCAATTGCCTCTGTGTCGGAGTTGCATTTGGCTCGATGTAGTTGGTCTATATCAGCTCTGAATTGAACGTGGTTGACTCCAAACCGAAAAACCTGAAAAACCTGAAAAATATTCACTTATAATAAATTCGTATTTTATCAAAAGTTTGGCAACGCCTGAAGGTTGGCGTTCTTCTTTACACCTGCAGTACTCAACAGTGTCTTCTTTGTCTATCGCTTTGTCTACCAATTTCAACAATCAGCCCCGCTGGTGTTTTTATATAATGGGGAGTGTTTTTATATTCCGAGGGGTGTTTTCACACATACGGGGGCTCGCGAAGCGAGCCTTAGAGGACGCGAAGAGTCTCCTTGGGGCTGGGCCGCGCAGCGGCCAGGGAGCACACCGCCTAGTTTTCTCCTAACTTTTTTTTATCTCGGTGTGGCAACGGTGTAAGTGCATCGGTAACGGAGGCGGTCGTTGATGTTGCGAGGAAGACATTCGTCCGGATAAACTAATTCACCAAGTCTACAATTTCATAGAGCGGGAGATATTCGATTTCGAGCCGTGGCTCGACTCAGGGATCCCTCTGAATTTTTTACGAAACGCGATGCGTTGCGGCGGAAGGCTCCTACTCTTCACGTCGGAATTAAATGGTCATTGTTGCCTACTCGAACGGAAAAAAAACAACCCAAAATTGGTACACGGTAACAAATTTTGCGGCAGTATCAACACCCCGAGAATTTCGGTATTTGGAGCCGATATTTGCGGTCCCGGCTGACGAAATTCGGCTGAGCTGCCAAATCCTCGGTACACGGATAAAAAAACTGCGTGCGTGGGATCAGAAGTTTAGGTCATATGGATCTCTGAAGTTTTCGGATTAAGCATCTGAACACTTTAGGTCCAGCTGCTGAGGTTTGGATCACATATCTAAAACTTCAGTTCTTACATCTGAAGTATTTCGGTCTTCACATCCGAAAAACTTCGGTTCTCACATCTGAAGTACTTCAGATGTAAGAGCTGAAGTTTCAGATGTGTGATCCGAACCTCGACAGCTAGACCTAAAGTGTTCAGATTCTCAATCCGAAAGCTTCAGAGATCCATATGACCTAAACTTCGGGTCCCACGCACAAGGTTTTTTTCTCCGTGTAGCATCGAAAAACCACGATGCTGGTCCGTCAGTGACGTTGTGTCCTTTGCAATATGTCGATTGATCTGTTATTCAAACCTATGGAAAAGGGTCGATAGACCGGGTGTTCGCAACGAACTCCTCAATAAGCGATTCTTTACCACAGATTCAAATGGAATGATGTCGATAAATCAATCATTCACGCATCGCCAGTGTGGTCCGTTCCCACTGGTAACGAGACCCGAATTGTTTTTTCATCGCACAAAACAAGATAAGTCATGAATAAACCCCGCGAGTTGAAAATTCGAGAGGGATGAGAGGGCGCGGGGCGAAAACTCCGTCACGTATGATTTATTAACAAGCTAATTTGTCGGCGGGTGGTTGAAATTCACCCGAGCCCTCGACAGCGGTAATTAAAAAATCACCGAGTGCAGATTAAAAAATGACAACGGCATCCGGCCGAGGCAGCAAGGAGAATCGACCACCAGACTGTAAAAAACCGAGGCAACAATCGTAATGGCGGAAAATCCCAGGAAAAGGGGGAGTCGCCAAGAAGCATCGTAAATAAGAAACGTTATGAAATTACTGGGATGGAGCTCTTGCATTCCACTGGGATTTGCGATTTAAGTACTACTTCTTGCGAGAAATTTCGCGAGAAACACGATTGTGCCAATGGTTTTCAACGGTAAAGCTGCAAAAATCAGGGTTGCCACAGTCAGGGAATACCGAGAAAACCGGGAAATGTCAGGGAATTTTGGAAAGTCAGGAAAAATGATGAGAGTGTTAGGGGAACATACTTAATTCATCTTGATTTGTTTTCTACCTAGAATGGGTTTGACATTTTCAAAACATTAGGTACACTGGAAAAAAAACATATTGGATCCAGAGTCCAGACCCTTAAACACATCGACAGGAAAAAATACTCTTGATTCAATCGGATTTTTGGTTAAATTAAGGACCAAGCCTCTTAATTTGAGCGGATTTCCTTTTGATTTAAGCTTAAATCTGATTAAATAAAGAGTACTTTTTCTTGTCAATGTTTTCAAGAGTCTGGGCTCTAGATCCAATGTGTTTTTTTTTTTCTAGTGTATTTATTGTAATTTAGGTATGTCGCAAGAAACACAATTGTGCCACTGATTTTCAAAGGTAAAGCTGCAAAAGTCAGGGTTGCAATAGTCAGGAAATACCGAGAATACCGGGAAATGTCAGAGATTTTGAAAAGTCAGGAAAAATGATGAGAGTGTCAGGAGAGCATGTTCAATTCACCTTGATTTGTTTTCTAGAATGGGTTTAACATTTTTAAAAAATTAGGTATGTATTTTTATCTATCCGGTATATATTCAATTAACTGGGAATTTTACTCAAATTTGTCAGGGAAACGTCAGGGAATTTAATTTGCTAAATTCTGTGGCAATCCTGAATCTCTATCTCGGTTTTGCCGTGATAGCGAAGAGAGCAGTAAGTGCAAAAATGCAGTTTTGAGAAAACGGGCTTGGAAGCGTTTAACTGGTAAATTTTAGTGAAAGAAGCCTCCGTTCTTTTTCAAATTGCCATTAATCATCCGAAAGACTCCTAGAAAGCGTTTGGATGATTAAAATTTGACCGATTTTATTCCAGTTCCATAAAAAGGGCATTATTCATTTTCGCGTCAGGCTGGTGCTAGGCAAGACAGCTTTACGTGCTATCTTCTGCATGCTTTCGTGGGTGTGTTTTGGACACACAACAATCACATTTTCAGGTTAGAAATTAGTAGGAGAGGGCGGCACTTTACGAGGAAGCACTGTTTTCATTCAGCGCCGCGAAAGAAGCGGTGAGTGCCTGGAGCGTCAAAACGCCTTCAAATCTTTGCACGCAACCCGGACATCCGCGGAGGTCGAATAGTTGTATTCAGGCGTTACAGTTCGTACTTCGTTTCATGCGAGGCGCTTCGCTTGTTTCTCCCACAATCCACGCTTTGTATTAATTCTAGCGTAACTTATTATGACGATGCAATGAAGTAGACCATTACTGATGTTTATCGCGACATCGTTAACTTCCCAAAAAACGCACTGATTGTTCACATAAATTATAATGTTGTAGGTCCTCGAAATCGCAAAATATTGATACATATGAGCATGATTTGGACGTTATTCTGCCAAACGGCACCATGCGTATTACGACATGAGCCCTGAGACCCCCAGGAATATATGCACAACAGAGCTCACGTATTATTGCAAGTAGTTCCGTTTGGCAGAAATACGTCCATTTGTGGAGTTTCCTTTAGTTTACATTAACGAGTTGTCTGTGGTTCGATTTTCTGCATATTTTATATCGGGAAAATACTTTTTCCGTTCGCTTGCAAAATTTTTAAGGAACAATCCTGATGAATCGCACCATGTCTCTGGATTTGCCACATTTCAGGCTTACTGTCATACTTTACGTTTTACTGAAAAACTTCTGTGACCGCACTAATATATGCGAAGCAAATTCTGAAAAATTATGCTAATGTCAGTTCGTTCTCCTTTACAAAAGTAACACAGAAGCGGACATTTTTAAACAATGGTAACGAGGTACATGGTTTTGGGAGTTGCATAATCGCAGGGTGTCTACAAGTCCGAAATTTCCGGAAAGTCCGGGAATAGTACTGATTCTTTATGTGCGGCGTGAATACTGAAAAAGTGCGGAAATTCCGCAAGGAAGCTTCGAATTTTTTTTTTTTTTTTGTAATTTTTGTTGCAATTTGAGCGAGAAGTTCAAAGTTTTAAAATTTTTCGAATTTTTCCAATTCTTGGAGAAAAAAACTTCGTACGTGGGACCCGAAGTTGAGGTCATATGGATATCTGAAGTTTTCGGATCACGTATTTAAAAACTTGAGGTCCAGCTGCCGAAGTTCGGGTCAGACATCGAGGCACTTCGGTATGTGTACCAGAGTACTTCAGATGTGTGACTCCAACCCTTCGGTATGTATCAAAGTACTTCAGATGTCTGACCCGAACTTCGGCAGCTGGACCTCTAGTTTTTAGATACGTGATCCGAAAATTTCAGAGATCCATTTGACCTCAACTTCGGGTCCCACGCACGAAGTTTTTTTCTCCGTGTTGGAGGTACTGAAATAGTACTGAATTGTTCTTTCAAGGAGGTCCTGAATTTCTTGAGAATGTACCGAAAAAATACTATAAAAGTATTGATTTTTGGCCAGCCTCTTTTAGTAGACACCCTACATCGATATTATCTTTTAATTACAACGCAAAACCTGATTTCTTGCATTGCAAGTCGATTTTTCAGCGGTCGATAACAATGAGCCGGGGCAGCCGGATTTGGAATTCACTCCTGGCGCGCATTTCTTTTTTCCCCTCGGAAAGTTCTCAAATAAAATCCCCTTGTTGATGTCTCAACCGTTATTCCTCCGGGTATATTCTTTAAAAAAAAGTTTCCGGTTTCACCGTTGCCACGCTCCGAGTCGCGGACGGTGATTTATCTCGGCTCTTAAAAGGGAGCGGAAAGTGTGAAACAAAGTAAATTTAACCGCAATGAGGGAGCGGGGGGCGGGGTGGCGTTTCTTTATCACGGCCCCAGATGAAAAGAGAGAAAAAAATGATGAAAGGAGTAATACCCCTTCCAGACCGAAAAATTCAATCATTTCTCGAGTTTCGATGGGAGCTGAAAAAACTTAACTCGCTGATCGGATTTTACACCCTTGCCAAATCGCACGCACTTTCGTATTTTTCGTTTAAATCGAGGGGGACCTTTTTCCGGGAGGAGGGCAACCGTGTTCCTCTGGTCTCGCGGCTTCGGCCATTCTTTACCGGCGCCCGCCCTCGTTTTGCGATAAAATATTGCAATATTTTCCCCCGGTAACGATTGTTGCGTCTGGTTCGGGCAGCTCTCTCGAATTAAAAAGCGAGCCAACCGGGGGAACGCCGGGAGAGTGAAGTTTCCCGGGCAGGAGGGATCGTATCTTTCCCGAGTGAAGTGGAAAGACCTAATTTCAGTTTTCAGAAACTGAAATTCGCATGCGATACTGCACTGATGAACTCGAAAGTAGAAAATTCGTATCGGAAGGAAAGGTGAACACTGAAAAGAAATTCTCGGCGTTTTTACCAAGGTCCGTTGGTACCTTTACCATCTCACTTTTTTTACTAATTATTGATAATTTTACCAAGACAGACTGGTAAGCTTACCTAAAAATCGGTACTTTTACTGTTTTTTTTTTCAGGTAAGAATACCACTTTTATTGGTAATCAATTCTCGGTAACATTGCCATTTTATCTCGGTAATTCTACCACAGTCGATAAAAAATATTGGCGTTTTTATCATGTTGCGTCTGGTTCGGGCAGCTCTCTCGAATTAAAAAGCGAGCCAACCGGGGGAACGCCGGGAGAGTGAAGTTTCCCGGGCAGGAGGGATCGTATCTTTCCCGAGTGAAGTGGAAAGACCTAATTTCAGTTTTCAGAAACTGAAATTCGCATGCGATACTGCACTGATGAACTCGAAAGTAGAAAATTCGTATCGAAAGGAAAGGTGAACACTGAAAAGAAATTCTCGGCGTTTTTACCAAGGTCCGTTGGTACCTTTACCATCTCACTTTTTTTACTAATTATTGATAATTTTACCAAGACAGACTGGTAAGCTTACCTAAAAATCGGTACTTTTACTGTTTTTTTTTCAGGTAAGAATACCACTTTTATTGGTAATCAATTCTCGGTAACATTGCCATTTTATCTCGGTAAACGGTATCATCGGTAAAATTACCAATTCCATAAATGGTAATTTTACCAAGAAAAAACTGGGATCAAATAGAACCCTGAATTCTTGGTAATTTTACCCTTTTCTTAGTAAATACACCGAGATTTTTTTTCAGTGAAGAAACGGAGGGTGAACTCAGTGAAAGCCCGTCAAAATAAGGATAAAACAAACCGAAACATGCATTTTTACAGGGTGTCTACAAGTCCGGAATTTCCGGAAAGTCCGGAAATAGCACTGATTTTTTGAGGGCGGTACGAAAATACTGATAAAGTGCGGAAATTCCGCAAAAAAGTCCGGAATTTTTTTTTAAATTTGTTGTCATTTTTTCGTATTCTCAAATTTTTGGCATTTTTCGAATTTCGTCAAATAGAGGTGCTGAAAAAGTACGGAATTTTTCTGTTGGAGGAGGTGCTGAATTTCTTGAGAATGTACTGAAAAAGTACTCTAAAAGTACTTATTTTTAACCAACCTGTTTTAGTAGACACCCTGTTATCAACTCGCTCTATCTAGGAGATTATTTTAACAGTTGAGTGGTTAAACTTGAAGTTTTCGCCACGGTAATAGAAGTGTTTCTAAGAATATGTGCAATAGTAACAGGTGCAAGTACAATGGGTCTGATACAAACTCTTACCAGAGCGAAAAGCCAATTAAAGCTTTTTCATTTCCAACTGATGATTCCAGCGATGGCGATCATCGAGAAAAAATTGATTTCGTGTAAAAGTAACAGGTGCAACAGTCGAGTCAAATAAGGGCAAAAAAAGGGTGAACCCGGAACTAATTGTATGTTTGAGTTTTTTGGGCTCATTTTATTCAGGAGATCAAGGAGAATCGAATGAACTAAAATTCGCCAAAATTCTCCCAAAATTTGACCCCAAAACCCCCCAAAAACTGAAAATTGACCTGAAAAATCCACGGATTTTTTTATAAAATGCTAATTATCTCAGAAACCGCGCATCTGAGCATGAAAAGTAACTGGACTAAAATGAAAGTGCACTAAATTTCACATTAGAAACATATTTGTAAACTGCATGAAAGCCAAAATTACGCGGAGTCAGAGCTCCCCCAAAAAATTTCGCTTTTTCACCGAATTCGGCGCTAAGTGAAAATATCGCGGAAACGCGCTGTTTGTGAAGAAGCGCTTCAAATTAAAAGGAAATCGAAAAGGATGGATGTTTTGATACTTCAATTTTCATGATAAACGGCATATCTGACAAAAAATTTTTTGAAATTTTCCCCCAAAATTCATCATTTTGGAACGTCGAGACCAAGCGATACCTGAACTCGCAAAGTCATGGTGTTCTACGAGTGAAAGTCATCATGCTAAGTGTAAAATAATTTGCTCCAATATGAAGTTTCCAAAAATTGCATTTATTTTCTGAAAAGAAAATTTTAAATTTCAATTACAGAAGTAGCTCGGGAAGGGTAGAAGGGAAGGGGAGGTTCAGAAAGAACATGAAAGACTATCTATTTGCAGGTCACTCTGTTCGACCTCCAAAATTTTACTAGGTAGCTCAGCTTTTCTCAAAAAATACAATTTACAAACACCATGGTAAGTAGCATCAGCTGCTCGTAAATCACTCACACTACCGATGCGGCCCAAAACATTGGTGGCCCACTTATCATTCCTTGACAATAAGCTTTTATAAAAGAATCAAAACCAGACGGTGGCGTTAAAACTTGATGTGTTGACATCTGTGGGTCACCTAACTTCGCAGGTTCTCCACAGAAAAAACAATAATTTTTAAAATGAAAAGTGCACAATGACCGAGTTTTTGGTAGAGAATAATTCGCACTTTCTGCCTCTTTTAAAAGTTTTTCTTTCCGTGCAACGTTTTTCTCATCTGTAAATGTTTTTCTACACGAAAAATTAATTCGTTGACCCACATCCACGCGCACAGTGTTTATTTTCAAAGGAGAACATACCTTACGGATTGTATTCCTTTTTGCGTAAGTGTCTGAGTGACGTCTTCAATCAGTTTCTTATCACAAAAAACACACGTGTCACCATAGTAATCCATTTTGGGCACAAAAATAATGGACTACTAGACAAGGTACAAATTTCAGCATTCTGATACATATTTCTAAACCAAAATTTCACGTAAAACACGATGCACACAACGAAAATTACCGAAATCAACTCCTTCCAAAGATATTTAATGATTCTTGTGCGTGAATTGAAACCACCCGCTCATGTAGACTCAATGCTCTACGTGATTCACATCGCGCGCTATAAACGGTATCATGAACGCCTCTGCGATATAAAAATCTGGCAACCTCTATCTTGACGCTTTGGCTCAGCTATAGCAAATTGCTTATAGTTTGAAAAACACATGGTGGGAAAGGAACATTGCTCGATTGAGAAGATTGCTGAAACGGTTGTAGTGCGCGATTTGCCTCACGTAGAGCTTTGAGTTTCTTGTGAGCGGGCAGTTTGAATTCCTTGGAACCAATGTGAAATAAAAACGTTAATATCTTCGTTAGAAGTTGGTTTCAGTCATTTCCGTTGCGCGAATCGTGCTCTGCGTGAAATTTTGGTTAAGAAACATGTGTCAGAATCCTTTAATTCGTACCTTGTCTAATGATCCATTCGAACTGAATCATGCACGATATCACAAAAAATAATGTTTCGCTTTAAAAAATCATGAAAATAAGTGCATATTGGTAACAAGAGCCAATAACAAATAACAGAAAACAGAGAAATTTAAAAAAAGGTAAACACAATAAGACGCGAGTCAGGTGTCCTCCCCAACCATGGTACACGAGGCATACCTTAAAACATGTTCGGCGTTAACATCAAATTAAATCAAAGACGATAATAACACGCGTCCGGATTTTCATCAAAAGGTCAGCAAATGCACTTTTTCGGGAAAGTCGAACTTTCAGCGGTAGCACGAAATGACAATGATTGGAAGCGTACACGTGACTTTCAACCAAAACCGGCAAATCAAGTGGACATCGCGGCAGTCCTCTAGACACTGACTAAGGGTGGTTTTCTCCATATTTTCAAAAACTCAGGAATTTTCCTGTCGTAAGGCGGCTTTTCAAAAGGCATGAGAACCTCCCCAGTCAGAATTCATGCAACCACGGCCTTTGTGTCCATCGACGAGGAGACATAAAAATTTCAGCATTTTATAGTGAATTTCTCTAGAAAACACAGTAGATGCCTCTAGATTTTTTTACATGTTTGGCAACATGAGATTTGCATAAGCGTGAAAAATAAGGCATGATGCTCCAGAGGCACGTAACATCTTCTTCAATCATAAAGGGATGCGCCGCGCGGACACTCCACGCTTTAAGTAGTGTCGCTAATTATTGGCCAGCTGTTCGCCGCATCCCTTCCCCTCCCTCTCCACCCACTGGGCCTTTTACGCGAAAATTGAATAACTCTGTGAAAACTGATACTGATCAAAAGTAAACCCAATTTTCGCTCTTGGTGATTCAACTATCTCCTTCAAGTCCACAGAGCGTTTTCACGCCAAGACGATTTTAAAGGTACGCACAATGCTTTCCAAAATGATGAATTTTGGGGGAAAATTTCAAAAAAATTTTTGTCAGATATGCCGTTTATCATGAAAATTGAAGTATCAAAACATCCATCCTTTTCGATTTCCTTTTAATTTGAAGCGCTTCTTCACAAACAGCGCGTTTCCGCGATATTTTCACTTAGCGCCGAATTCGGTGAAAAAGCGAAATTTTTTGGGGGAGCTCTGACTCCGCGTAATTTTGGCTTTCATGCAGTTTACAAATATGTTTCTAATGTGAAATTTAGTGCACTTTCATTTTAGTTCAGTTACTTTTCATGCTCAGATGCGCGGTTTCTGAGATAATTAGCATTTTATAAAAAAATCCGTGGATTTTTCAGGTCAATTTTCAGTTTTTGGGGGGTTTTGGGGTCAAATTTTGGGAGAATTTTGGCGAATTTTAGTTCATTCGATTCTCCTTGATCTCCTGAATAAAATGAGCCCAAAAAATTCAAACATACAATTAGTTCCGGGTTCAACCCTTATTTGACTCGACTACAAGAACAATGGGTCTGTTACAAACTCTTGCCTAAGCGAATAGCTCATGAAGGCTATTTCATTTTCAATAGATGAGTCTAGTGATGGCGATTATCGAGAAAAAATTGATTTCGTGTAATAGTAACAGGTGCAAGAACAATGGGTCCGTTGCAAACTCTCGCCTGAGCGAATATCTCGTGAAGGCTATTTCATTTTCAACAGATGAGTCTAGTGATGACAATTATCGAGAAAAATTTGATTTCAGTGAATCAATTCGATTTTGACAAAAAATCGATACGACTTAAGAATCGGTGGCATTATATCGATTTTCCTGCAGTACATCGATTGCCTACACATTGGCAGTTCGGAATTTTTTTCATTCTTGTCGCAATTTGAGCGAGAAATTTAAATTTTTGAAATTTTTAGAATTTCGTCAGTTAAAGGCATTGAAAAAGTACTGAATTTTTCTGTCAAGGAGGTACTGAATTTCTTGGGAATGTACTGAAAAAGTAATGTTAAAGAATTGATTTGCCGGCCAGGTTGGCCTAGTGGTCAGCGTGTCTGACTCTAGGTCAATAGGTCCCGAGTTCGAATCCCGGTGGTGGTGTCTAATTTTCACGGAACTAACGAGTAGATCTGTTGAAACAGACTCTCCTTGGCCCTAATCCCTGAAAATTGGAAAAGCCTGGAGCATGGAGATCCCACGATGTCTACGGACACTAAACATTGTCTAAAGTTGGCTGAAGGTAAGGTGCTAGACACGAAGCCATTAAACCAGCAGGAAAAAAACTGATTTTTGGCCAGCCTGTTTTAGTAGACACCCTGTTTTACTTTCTCGTTCCCCTCGCGGGTCGAGGAAGTACTCTGCCGTACTAAGGAAGAACGCCATATGAGCCTTCAGACGTTGCTAAGTTTACTTCGATAAAAACCGAATTAATTGGAAATATCTTTCCTTAAAATTTTCAGACAGTATTTTGCGCAATTTTATCTAAAATATCCGAAAATGTCAAGGAAAAATATCCAAAATGTCGTCAAAAATACATGTTTTATCAAGGGAAGTCTGGCAACTCTCGAATGTTCATTCGGCGTTTTTTCTTAGCACACCAGTATTGTCATCATTCAGAAAACTGGAAAAACGCCGGTATACTTAATTCGGTATACTCTTTCCTCATCTTTGAAAGAGAAAAAGTTGAAATTTCATCATTTCTAGGCGTTTTAAGGTCTTAATCTAAATTTTTAGTTTGTTAATTTCCGGTATGAGGTACGACTTTCTCGGAATAGTCGTAGCTCTATTTTTTGCTCTCGTCGCAACGTTACCGACGAATAAATTGAAAACCGGTGTCGATTCGATCGATGTGAAGTGAACCAATTTACATGATTCGATCGACAAATCTTTTAAAAAAGCTGTGTCGATTCTATTGACGCGAACAGATTTTCTTGATTTGATCAACAAATTGTTAAAAAATCAATGTCGATTCAATGGATCGCGAAGTTGAAACGAGAACCGATAGACGTGATTCGATCCACTCCGAACCGGTCGACAAACCCGTAAATCGATCGACAAACCGCAAACTGATCGAATTTTGTCGATCGGTTCACGTATTAACTTCTCGTTCGATCGACATGGGTTTTCTAATAATTAGTCGATCGATTCACGTTTTTATTTGCCGATCGATTTATATAGCCCCCCCCCCCCCCCCCCCCCCCCCCCCCCCCNCCCCCCCCTCCCCGTTCAACTTGCTTAACGCCGCGCGGTGCGGGCTGACAACGGGCCCTCAAACTGCTTACACGGCTGAAAATCACCGTCAATCTCTCTCAACGAGGCAAGTCTACCGTGCTGCCGTGCCAAGGAAAAACGCCGTATGAACCTCCTTGGGTTGCCAGATTTCCTTCGAAAAGAATGAAATTTAACGGGAAAATTGTGAGGTTTTTTCCTTCAAAATCGTCCGACAATTTTGTTCGCGATTTAATCTAAAATATCTGATAATTTAAAAAAAAAAATATGCGATACTTTCCTCACAAATACGTGTTTTATTCAAGGAAACTTGGCAACTCTCGAATGTTCATACGTTGTTCTCCTTAAGCACGGCAGCGTGGAGAGAATTGGATTACATTTTGCAATTTGGACCTATAGATTCTAGCCCGGTTTAAAAACAACGTATGTGCCATTAGTTTCCCTATGCACATAAGTGTTTTTCCAGAAGAGCCAGAATTTATAGTTCCAAATTTCAAAATGCAGTCCAATTTGTGTTTACTCACGGCTGGAACACGCGTCTCCCGCAAGGAAACTTCGGCGCACAGTGGATCGAGTCAATACCTGAAGTCGGACAAAATCTGGAAAGTTTGAAAGCTTATGTTTTCGAAAATCGGACAAAATCAAAATACTGCCGTGATAAGTAACGACGCCGTATGAGCCTTTAGCCGTTGCCAAATTTGACCGAGTTTAACAGGAAGGAACCAAGCCACATCAGCGATTGCAAAGTTTAACCGGGCACTTCAATTTTTTACGAGAGAACGTTTGTTCGGATTTCTTTGAAAATTTTAAGGAATTTGCTTCGTACCATGGAAAATTTTCACTGAAATTAGCACGAAAATCCGCACAACCGTTTTCATGTAAAATATTGAATTGCCCAATTAAATTTAGCAATAGCTGATGTGGCTTGGTTCCTTTCTGTCTAACGCGGTCCAATTGTCTTTGACGAAACGCGAAATTTCGGGAAAATTCGCAAGTACTTTTCCTTCGAATTTTCAGGGAATTTCGTTCGCACTTCAATCTAAAACATTTGAAAATTTTAAGGAAAAATATTCATAACTTTCTTCAAAAATAAGTGTTTTCCAAGAGGAGATTTGGCAACATTCAGATGCTCGTACGGCGTTTTTCCTCGGCACGGCAGAATAGTGTAAGGGTGGTTCCATCGGTTTTTTCGTGAAATTTCCATTCAGAAACTCCCTTCGAAAATGAATTTGTGAAGTAATAAAGTTGGATTTTGTTCACACTTATATAACGCAGTATTAAACATCTCAAAATTCTAAGGAAAAATATTCATCACTTTCTTAAAAAATCACACACAGTGGATCAAGTCATTAGGTGAAGTCGGACAAAATCTGGAAAGTTTGGAAGATTATGTCTTTGAAAATATGGGACAAAATCAAAATACTGCCGTGATAAGTAACAACGCCGTATGAGCCTTCAGCCATTATCAAATTATCTTTGACGAAACACGAAATTCCGGGAAAATTCGCAAGTATCTTTCCTTCGAATTTTCAGAGAATTTCGTTCGCACTTCAATCTAAAACATTTGAACATTTCAAGGAAAAATATTCGTAACTTTCTTCAAACTTTAGTGTCTTCCGGAAGGAAATTTGGCAACTTTCAGATGCTCGTACGGCGTTTTTCCTCGGCACGGTAGAGTAGTTTAAGGGTGGTCTCATCGGTTTTTTCGTGAAATTTTCATTCAGAAACACCCCTCGAAAATAAATTTGTGACCGAAGAAACTTGAATTTTGTTCGCACTTATATAACGCAATATAAAACCTTTGAAATTTTTAAGGAAAAAATTGCATCACTTTCTTCGAAAATAAATGTTTTTCGAGAGGAGATCTGGCAACATTCAGATGCTCGTACGGCGTTTTTCCTCGGCACGGCAGAGTAGTTTAAGGGTGGTTCCATCGGTTTTCTCGAGAAATTTCCTTCCAACAACACCCATTGAAAATAAATTTGTGAAGTAACAACATCAAAATTTGAAATTTTCGCCAAAACTTTCAAGTCCGACCTCTTGTATGTGTAGCTCGATCCTTTGTGCGGCGCACGGTGGATCGAGTCAATCAGAGAGGTCGGATCTGAAATTTTTGACTAAAACTGCACATTTTTATGTATATTTCGTCACATTTTGAATTTTAAGAGGTGCTTCTAGATGAAAATTTCTCGAGAAAACCAAACCTCGAAGGGTGAACACAGGTGATGTCTCAACGCGACCACAAGCGGTATTAACCGCGACTATTATCGATGTAAAGCGTCGCACAGTGGATCGAGTCAATTTGGGAGGTCGGATATGAAGTTTTTGGCTAAAACTACAAATTTTACGCTCAAAATCGTGCGTTAATTAAGCATAATGCCAAACTTAGAAGTTTGTCCTCCCCCCCCCCAAAAAAAAAAAAAAAAATGTGACGTTTAGTGCGGAATGAGCATTTTTCAGATGCGGCGTTTTTGAATATCCACTGCTAATTTATATGTTAGCGGGGAAAATTATTAGCGAATTTTCTGGAATTTTTCGTTTTTAGCATGTAAGATCATGAGAAAAATTCAGCAACAGATTCAACGAATTCCATACATTTACTTTAATTATAGTAAATGAAACGTCAGCAAAGATTCTGAGACTTTGCAATCAAGAAATGTCCTTTCTGCACCTGGCGCGGCGCACAGTGGATCGAGTCAATGAAGGAGGTCGGATTTGAAATTTTTGACTAAAGCCACAAATTTTGATGTATGTTTTGTCGAATTTTAAATTGTAAGAGGTTATTCTAAACGAAAATTTCTCGAGGAAACCAATGGAACCATTTTTAGAACCTCAAAATTTTGTATAAACGGAGTTATAAGCGTTTAAAGTTTCCAAATTTTGTCCGACCTCGCTAATTAACTCGATTCATTGTGCGGCGTCCCGTCATCGTCCTCATCTCACGTCTGCACCGAAAAAAAATTCTTGGCGTTTTTACCAAGGTCCGTTGGTACCTTTACCATCTCACTTTTTTGTTTACCAATTATTGGTACTTTTACCAAGACAGACTGGTAAGCTTACCTAAAAACCGTTATTTTTACTGGTTTTTTTTTCAGGTAAGAATACCACTTTTATTGGTAATCAATTCCCAGTAACTTTGCCATTTTATCTCGGTAATTTTACTACAGTCGATAAAAAATATTGGCGTTTTTACCAAGGTCCAGTAAAATTACCGAGAAAGTTCATTAACCTTACCGAGATTCTCGTTAAAATTATCAATTTCATAAATGGTAATTTTACCAAGAAAAAACTGGGATCAAGTAGAACCCTGAATTCTTGGTAATTTTACCCTTTTCTTAGTAAATTCACCGACATTTTTACTTTCTCGCTCCCATAGTTTTTTCAGTGTAAACATTTTGTATTCTTCCTTCAGAATACGTATTCCTACAGTGTTTATATGTATAAAGAAAAAAAACTAGCGTGTTCTCTTTCTTCGAAAATACACTAAAAAAAATTTAATACAGTTGTGAACGTTGCCAAGTTTTAGTGTAATATACCAAGAAAAAACTGGGATCAAATAGAACCCTGAATTCTTGGTAATTTTACCCTTTTCTTAGTAAATACACCGAGATTTTTTCTCAATGTGGCAGCAGCGGGCGCGGGCGGCAAAGGTAAACGCTCACGCGGGAAATCCTTCACGGATCATTACCCAATGCTCGCACATCCTAATAGATTTTTCCCGAGGAGTTGCTCGACCGTCGAAAAATCTTGCCGGGTGTCGCCTCGAATCGCTATCGAATGCCCCTCGTCGATACATCCCCATCTTGTAAACGCTATTTGGACGTATTTCTGCCAAACAGAACTATGTGCATTCAGGCATGAGCCCTTAGATCCATACGGATATATGCATAACAGGGCTCACGTCATAATGCACATAGTTCTGTTTGACAGAAATACATCCATTTATCGATCGAGTTCAATTCGACAATCGATTCGCAGGATTCTCCTTCGCCGACGAGCTTTCTATCCGGGCGTCGCGGCAACGCTGGGTGAAAAATGAAGGGGGGTTCGTCAAATCGAAGGCGGAAACATGACGTGTATGTGACGCGTTGTTTATTGCCGCCGACTTTGCTGATTCTGAAGAGTGCGGAGCACTTACAGCCGAACGCTAAGACACCTACCCCCCCCCCCCCCCCCCCCCNAAATAATCGAACGAGGATGATGGAATGCGGTGGATGTAAAACTCCAATGAACTGGAAAGGGGAATTTTGTTGGATCGGAGTCACTTTAAAGTCAAAGTTAAGGCGTGCAGAATTCACTCCTGATTGGCTCCATTTTCTTCGTCTCTGATTGGCTCCCACGGTGTCTTAACTTTTCGTTTCTTGGGGCGAATTTTCGCAACTGGATTCCGTTAATTTTTTGGATGGATGACTGTTCTACGGTGCTAAGGAAGAAGGCCGCATGAACTTTCGTGCGTTGCCGAATTGCCCCGGATTAAACGTGTATTTTTTTAATAAAATTAAGCGTATTTTCCTTTGAAAATTTCAGACGTTTCAGATAAAATTGCAAACAAAATCGTCTGGAAAATTGCGGGAAAGTATTCACAATTTTTCTAGTAAATCATGGTTTCATTGAAGAAGAAGAATCTGGCAAAGTCTGAAGGCTCATACGGCGTTCTTTCTTATCACGGTACTCGGCCTTCCAACACAAAAACGCCGTAAAGGCCATTTTAAATTTTTTGGAAACAATGTATCATAGCAGAAAATCTCGTGTAACTTGAGACAATGTTTTTACAGAATTCTTTTGCAAGTACTATCAAGAACTGAACCTGAACATTTGAGTTGCATGAGAAAAACAATTTTTATTTTATGAAGTGTTAGGCTTCAAAAAACGCGGGAAAATCTTGATGGATTTACGGCGTTCTTGCTTAGCACGGCAGTACTAGTGATCCAACCACCAGAACACGATTCTGTGCCTCGGGCAACCTACTCATTATTTTGTTCCGTGATTTTGTTTCTCCTGACAAGAAACTTGACACCTATGGAAACATCGCATCGTAGATCCGTCTTGGGAGCATGTTAAAAGGCTCAAATCAAAGAAACTTAGNGGGGGGGGGGGGGGAGCTGCTGTCCATTCAACAGGGGCCAGAACGGAGGCCGCTGAGTCTAGATGAATCATCCCGCTCGCATGAGTTCACGAGAGGTCTCGAAAAGGGTCCAACGGCATTTTAGCGTGAGCCCTGGTTAACACGGAAGGAGGCATGTATCAGAGCTCATTTGAAAAAGGAACCAACGTGGGTTTTCCGACGGAACGAACGGGTTTAAGGAAACGAGGAAGGGACGAGCGAGGGAAGGGCGGACGCTCCTTGAAGCCGCTGTTTCATAGAGCGCAGGCGACGTGTTGGGTACAACTTTTTTTTTTTTAAAGTTAAGTCCAACTTTTTCGCGAAGAATTACCGTTGAAACACTGAAAAAAAAACCACATTGGATCCAGAGTCCAGTCTCTTGAAAACATTGACAAGAAAAAGTACTCTTGATTCAATCAGATTTAAGCGCAAATCTAAAGGAAATCCGCTCAAATTAAGAGGTTTGGTTTTTGATTGAAGCTTAAATCTGATTGAATCAAGAGTCCTTTTGCTTGCCAATGTTTTCAAGAGTCTGGACTTTAGATCTAATGTATTTTTTGTTTCCAGTGAAGCATTTTTCAATCTATCATATGGATGAATTTTTGCGAAAATGACCTAGAGACGGGTGGGAAAGATGGGGTGTGCTCGTTTGAGCTTTTTAAGAAACAATGTAAAAGTGGGCATAGTTCCTTTTTGCAAAACCAGGGTGTCTACTAGTCCAGCATTTTCGGAATGTCCAGAACTTGTAGTGATGTTTTAAAGGCGGTCCGGAAGCACTGAAAATTGCGGAAAATTTCAGAAAAGGAGGAGTTGCGTTTTGGGCCTTTTCCGGCCCCACCTGGATTTTGCTAAATGTTTCATATTTTCAAAGTACTAGTTTTAGGTAGACTCTGTGCCAAATATTAGACCGAACGGAGCCCATGCAAGGGCGCAGCAGCGCCTCAAACCCAAAATCCTGGAATCGAAAAACAATTATTTTCGTCGACTTTTTCGACTGTTATCACTCTTCCAGC
>NW_017564154.1:2695000-2744354 GCF_001854935.1 Bemisia tabaci
TGCACTCACAAAATTGGTTGGTAAATTCAACGAGTGGGTGCATCGACCTGGTATATCAAGTTTCTGCAATTTTTTACGGCAAATCAGTAGATTTTCGGGATGTAGATTGCTTACTTTCAATTCATGAATGAATAAAGCAACGACATGGTTGAACTTCTTTGCATGGAAAGACGTTTAAAATAACAAAATCAAGACGTATTTAATGCAATTGCATTTATATCGAGTCAATTTCTTTTCAATAATATAACGGGATTTTTACTACCGGTGATTTGGGTATTTTAGCCCCAAAATACCTTTAAATCGACTTTATCTTCTAGGAGTTCGACAGAATTTTTCCTTTCTTCGCTTAAATTATTCCGTAGCACTTTTCTTCAAGAATCTGATAAGATTTTGCTTGAGGCAGATCAAAAAACTTAAATTCGATCGAATAGCTTTCTACTTTCACAATACACGGTCTCGTCAAGGTGCGTCTTTGACCTCGCAGTGTTGGATCGTGAATTCTCTTTTTATGCTGTTTGCCTATTTTGAAATCTCTGTAAATGAAAACTAAAGGGGTTGATATGTGCGAGTTAATGACGCGCCTTATCAACACATTGTGTTGGAGTTCACTGCTTGTTTTTTAATCTTTTGAGTACCAAATGCCAATGAAAAGTGTAATTGTTAAAATGTTTCTCATTTTTAGCTTTTCCAACTGAAATCCTAAGATTTTTTTTGAGGTTATATTCTATTGTTTTGAACCAAACGATACATGGAACTCCTATCGAATACGGTCTATAGCTCCGCACTGGGAAAAAAATGCATCGGATCTAGAGTCCAGACTCTTGAAATCATTGCCAAGAAAAATACTCTTGATTCAATCAGATTTTTGCTTAAATCAAAAGGAAATCCGCTCAAATTAAGAGGCTTGGTTCTTGATCTAAGCAAAAATCCGATTGAATCAAGAGTATTTTTTCTTGTCGATGTTTTTAAGAGTCTGGACTCTAGATCTAATGTGTTTTTTTTTCCAGTGCGTTGCGCCGCCCACTATCTGTGGAAGCGTAGCTCTAGAGTTTAGTCGAGACCCGGGAACTGCTCCCTTATTACTCTGCTTCCTTTCGACTTCTCCGCAGTTTTCAGCTGCTCATCCCGCTAACTCCTCGCGTCTGCATGGTGCACTCACGCCGATGGACGCCGAACAGTGGATCGAATCAATTAGTGAGGTCGGATATGAAGTTTTTGGCTGAAACTGCAAATTTTTATGCATATTTTGTCACATTTTATATTCCAAGAGATTATCCTCGACGAAAAGTTCTCGAGAAAACCAATGGAACCATTTTTAGAACCTCAAAATTTTGTATGGAGGGAGTTATAAGCGTTTAAAGTTTCCGAATATTGTCTGACCTCTCCTTTTTGACTCGATCCACTGTGCGCCGTATCGGAGCCATCGCTGTCGGGTCAAAAGGTCGGCGCGGCGGGAAAAAAATAAATGACTGAAATCAAAATAAATATCGCAAAACCCCCCCCCCCCCCGGAAAAGGGTCAGTTGCGTTGCCCTTAGAATCGTGTTTTGATGTTTGATTCTCGTAGATAAGCCAAATATAACAAGATTAGTCCAAGCATCAACTTCCTACGTGGAGTTTTAACCGAGTTACCGCGCTTTGAAAATTCCTTTCATAACGTCACCCACCGCAGTAGTGACGCCCTCGTTTCTTCCACATTGGTTTCATCAGGCAGGGAACACACATTAGAGGCGGATCCAGCAATATGGCAACACCGGATTTCCTCCATTTAAACCTATGCTAAATAATCGATTGTTGTCGGAG
Source organism: Bemisia tabaci (assembly GCF_001854935.1). NCBI lineage: Eukaryota > Metazoa > Arthropoda > Insecta > Hemiptera > Aleyrodidae > Bemisia > Bemisia tabaci. The sequence goes on from NW_017564154.1 coordinate 2,696,803, forward strand.
CACCTTGCCACTCCAAGAATCGATATATTTCCATAGGTTTAAATGGGGAAAAGACAATGTTGCCAATTTGCTGGATCCGCCAATGACACACATTCGCTCTGGTTACTCAACGTGTAACTCGGATGAAAACAAGGTGGAAGAAACCTAGGGTGTCACTACCACGGTGGATGACGTCATAAACGGAATTTTCAAAGCGCGATATTTCGGTTAATACTCAACGTAGAAAGTTGCTGTTTGGACACATCTTTAGCTTATCTACAAGGATCAATATTCAAAACACGATTCTGTGACCAGCACAACTGACCTATTGTGGGGACTTCGAGATGTCTGTAGTTCGTTTTAGATAATTTTATCTCTTTTGCTGTATGTGCTGGTTGCTGGAAAGGAAATTCCGTACCCTGCGCATACAGCGGAACAGTCAATGAAGTTATTCTCTACCTAGCGCATACAGTGAAATAGGTAAAGTTACCTGAAACGGGCTCTAGCCACCTGGAAAACCGGGAACCATCAAGGAATTTGTTTGGCGTCAGGAAGAATCCAGTAGTATTCATAGAATCTGCAAAAAATGTTTGATTGGAATGATCTGTGAAAACATGCCGTTTTCAATTTATGATCGGTAACATTGGCGATTACGCTGGAAATCCAGAGAATTCCCCAGTTGAGCCTTGGTCGCTGTGAATTTTCATCATTGAGTGCTCTCAATTCCGTCATACATATTTTAGCCCCTCTTTTTCAATTTTCCAAGAATAGGTTCAAATATTACGAAGTCAAAACAAGGGTCCGTTAAAACATATAACTTTTAATTTATCAGTCATCAGAAATCTTAATTTTCCGCACTGACAAATCACAAAACTGTGAAAGAGCGTTCCCAGCATATCAGTCGTATCTAGGCAACAAGATCACTTGTTGCCTAGATACGACTGATATGCTGGGAACTTTTCCTTTTTATTCTAAAAATCACGAACATAAAAAAGGTTTCTATTCTGACAATAGCCGATAACCAGGATTTTTTTGCATCGTGGTCACAGAATTTCCCCAACACTTCAAGGAATATGTTTTGTGAAAAGTCCTTGACAACCTTATCTTGTCTCTTATCTGGCAAACTTTCACAACAAACCAGTCGGTTGAATTGCAAAAACAACCCCCTTATGCTGCCGTGCTAAGGTAGAACGCTGTATCAAAATTCGAAAGTTGCCAAATTTTCCTTCTTAAAAAATGCATTTTTGACGTAAGTTACTCATTTTTTTCCTTAAGATTTTCAGATATTTTAGATTGAATTGCATACAAAATTGTCTGAAAATTTTGGGGGGAAATATTCACAAAATCTCCAGTAAATTCCGTCTTTATTGAAGGAAATTTGGCAGCGTCTGAAGGCGCATACGTCGTTCTTCCTTACCATGGCAGAATGTAAGAATGCCGTTCTTTTTACACCAAACGTGGATGGCTACAGCTTGCAACAGTTTCATTGACATGAACGAATGAGCAAAGTGATCTCGTTTCGCCGCGTGACTCCGCAACCCGCTTCGCCGCCAAACGTCACGTATCAGGACCGCCGTACGTGATTCACGAGGATGCACTCATAAAGGGGCTTGTAAGCTCCTGCACCGGCTGTCACCTCCGATCACAGTTGAATGCGATTCTTATTTCACTGAGAGTGATAAGTCCGCCCTCAAGAAAATAATCATGATCGGGTATTCACGTAACGCTGTCTCGGTTGAATGTAATTCAAACTGAGTTTTGAGCATATAGCGAAGAGGTAAAAAACTGATTTTCCAAACCTCACTGAAAAAAGATAACATGGTGTATTTTACCATACTCTGTCACGGTGATACGAGTATGGTATTAACGCCACACTGGAGGAAAAAAAAAACACATTGGATCAAGAATCCAGACTCTTAAAAACATCGACAAGAAAAAGTACTCTTGATTCAATCAGAATCTAGCTTAAATCAAGAACCAAGCCTCTTAATTTAAGCGGATTTCGTTTTGATTCAAGCAAAAATCCGATTGAATCAAGAGTATTTTTTCTTGTCAATGTTTTCAAGAGTCTGGACTCTAGATCCAATGTGTTTTTTTCCAGTGCAGACTCTATGCTAGCATTGACCATATTACCTATTGTAAGAATCACCAGACTTCTGGTGAATACTAGTATAATTCTAGTTATTTTCACTAAATAATATCAATGTGTAAAAAGCAAGTAGACTAATTGTAAATGTTACCATACTTTTTTGCCATTGCTTTTCTAGTTTATTTTCCGTTGTAATAACAAGGCATCTAGCAATAAGATTTTCCCGATTCTATCAGGATTTGAGGTTAATCAGGATTTAATTCCGATTCCATCAGGATTTGAGGAAAAATCGGTCGTAAAATCGGATATGAGAAAAGTCGGCCGTCCAGTCGGATTTTTTAATCGAGCTATTTTTGTGATAGTAATTTTTCCCCGCAAAAAATCAGGATTTGGAAAAATTATGAAATCAGGATTTAGCAGTCCAAAATCAGGAAAAATCAGGATTTTCCTAAATGAAAAAAAAACTGAGACACCCTGAATAAGCTTTGAATATAACTACGCGGTAAGAAAATTTCACCGTCGAGACGAGCTCCCGTTTAACGTTTTTATTTTTTACTTTTTAGGGTGGCAAAAGTTAGAGAAACCTAGGAAATGTCTTGGAATTAAAAAAAAAAAAAAAAAAAAAAAAAAAAAAAAAAAAAAAAAAAAAAAAAAAAAAACACCCCGAGAAGGCAGGGAATTTTGCCAAAGATCCTAGAGAGAATACCGCAGGCAAACAACTGCCTGTTAACGATCTTCGACTTTTAACAGTGTTGCTGCAATGCACCGTACAAACACCTTGTACTCGGTTTCTCCGTAGTAGTGAATTTAAACTAAAGACGGACGTGAGTAAAGGAAAAAGCGCAAATAAAGAACTCCTAATGCAGCGTTTTTACGAAAGCTCAGCGCCCTACACTCGCAAAGTTCCGAGCTTTTTTGTGCGCTCAGGCGTCACACCACTTTGCCAAATCGGTCAAAAACACCAGAAAATTCGAATCAATAAAGGTCGAATAAATAGCTCATTCACTATAAAATGCGGATTTTCGGATCAATCTTTGACTTTTGCACCGGTGGGGCTAAAACTTCACCTACAGATCGTATTCGATAAATCAAACATGCGAGGTTGTATCGATATCGATTGGTTCAATGTGTAAACATAGCCTCAAAAGTCAATTTAGAAATCTAAGGTAACGGGTCTTTCGTGATCGATTTTTATTCTTTCGAGTACCAAATGGCAATGAAAAGTGAAATTGTTAGGAATTTTCTCGTTTTCAGCTTTTCCAAATTAAATCCAGAAATTTTTGTTCGAGGTTAAGTTCTATTGTTTTGAACCAAACGATACATCCAACCACTATCGAATGCGATCTATATTTCAAGGGCGAAAGAACAAAACCGCTTAAATGAAAATTGTGGCAAAAAGGAGTTAGCGAGTTTGCCGCATTTTGTAGTATAAAATACGCAAGCTGATGATTTTAGTTTTTTTCCAATTTTGTAGAGAAGCGCCTCAATGACGCCGGGTTTTTTTTTTTTTTTTTTTTTTAAAAAACTAGGAATTTCACCTTAGAAAAAAGTTCCTTTTACTAGCAAGGAATGTTAGCAACAAGTTCATCAGGCAACGCTCCCGCTAGCTCGCAAGCTTTCGTTCCCCGTGAGAGCCCGTCTCGAGTGGGCAGCGAGTATTCATTAAAATTTTATCGCCGGATTCCGAGCTCGATTTGACTTTTTCTCAAGCTCTGAAGTTCATTTTTCAGTCGAGAAGTTTAAGTCACTGCCGCCAGATTTATGGGCACGAGTTCTTCACCCAGCGCATCTTCTTTTGCATTCTTTATTGAGTGTATGTCTTTCATCACACTGGAAAAAAACACATTGGATCTAGAGTCCAGACTCTTAAAAACATTGACAAGAAAACATACTCTTGATTCAATCAGATTTAAGCTTAAATCAAAAGGAAATCCGCTGGAATTAAGAGGCTTGGTTCTTGATTTATGCTTAAATCTGATTGAATCAAGAGTATTTTTTCTTGTCGATGTTTTTAAGAGTCTGGACTATAGATGCAATATGTTTTTTTTTTTCCAGTGCATACAGAGTGTGCAAAAGTTAATTCAGACCGTCTACTATACTGAAAACGTTACCTAGCTCTTCAACCCAAGAGTTAACCTTGTTTTTCACCTTGAGATTTTATGATTTTCTTATATTACTCCTCCCTTTCTATAGTATAGTTTCTCAATTCCTGAGTTTTGAATTTTGCATATTTATAAATATCTAAAGTCATATTTGTTTTTTGTAAAGCTATGAAGAATTGTTTCATAATAGTTTTCATATTATTGTTAATATTTTTTAAACCATCTCTAAATAGATACTCTGATCCACACCATCCACCACTTTGAGAGTGCAAAATGAACCCTGAACGTTAACCGAATTTCACCTTGACTACCGCGTAACGGCAATCCTCGCACTAGAAAAAAAAACCACATTGGATCTAGAGTCCAGACTCTTGAAAACATCGACAAGAAAAAATACTCTTGATTCAATCGGATTTTTGCTTGAATCAAAACGAAATCCGCTTAAATTAAGAGGCTTGGTTCTTGATTTAAGCTAGATTCTGATTGAATGAAGAGTACTTTTTCTCGTCGATGTTTTTAATAGTCTGGACTCTAGATCCAATGTGTTTTTTTTTCCCAGTGCACATGGAAATTTTTTGTATTAGGATGTTTAAAGTTTGCTTCCTGGTGAATAATTTTTTTATTCAAACGTGACGAGTTTGATGCTACCTCTGGATCCATTTTCAAGTTTTTCTATTGATCATACATCAACATTTCATAATTTACTCTTAAATGTCTTCGGAAAGCTGAAACAGTGCTTCTCTGGCGTAATGTGAAGAAACGCCATTGTAAAAATCTAAACTCGGATATTGATCGTCCCTTCAAAATGTCACGAAGAGCAACTGCCTTTCCACCGGTTAAAAATTGGTTATAATAATCAGAGAAATGTTAAGCAATTGAGGCTAACACAACTCTGAATTCCATCAAAATTTTAAAAAGTATGTACGCTTAAGGAAATAGTCGAGTTATTACCTATAAACATTTCCAGTGCGTTGATATGATCTCGTTCATATTTTGATTTTGTTCCGAGACCTTTTCACATCGACGAATAGACCAATTGACCCCCCCCCCCTCCCCTTTATTGTAAGGTCGGGCCATGGACTGGAACACGTGACGTCATCAGCATCGAGTCGTTGTCGTTGCCAACAAAGCAATTGCCTTAATTGATCCGATCGAGTTGCAGAGCGGCTCCGATTGAAATGCGGGCTCGCATTTCGTCGCTCCTCATACGTACGTAAGGGCGCATCTCTATCTCCTGATGAGCCGTGGATAGCATGGATCCATTCGGGAAATAGGGCTCATCTGGAAATTTAGGTACTTCCTTACGTTACAGGACGATTTAACTATTCGGCCAGAGCGCAATTCGTCCATCCCTGTACGAAAGCACGTACGTGCACCTCGACGTTGCAAAATTTCCTCCGCAAATTGTGTGTTTAAGGGGGAATGGAGATGTTACATGTGTGAGGAATTTGCGATTTGACTGTTGATTCCTATGTAAAAGTTCGCGAGAAACACGATGGTCCCTCTGGTTTTCTCTGAAATCAACTCCCAAGCTCAAGAAAAGCTCTCGAGTTGAGGCCAAAATGGAGGGGATATCCCACGCTATCCTGAGAGTCCACCTCTAAATCAAGACGAACTCTCCATGTAAAGATAGGGAGCAAATAAATTGACAGGGCTGCCGTGTTTTCAGTTTTGGAGTCCCCAAATAAAATGGCAGCCCTGTCAATATCTATGCTCTCTATCTTTGCACGGAGAGTTTGTCTTGATGTAGAGCTTTTTTTGAGCTTGGGAGTTGATTTCATGCAGAGAAAACAAGGGGCACCATCGTGTTTCTCGCGAACCGTTACATAAGAATCAACAGTCAAATCGGAAATTCCTCACACATGCAACATCTCCATTGCAGGCTCGCGGTAAACACTGGTTGGATATGATGCAAACCGCGGAAGGTGATTTTTCAACGGTTACAGCCACTAGTACGCCTACTAGCGCCTACAACACTGCGTTGATACTTTACGCAACGCGTGAAGTATCCTCCGTGGTGTGCAAAGTCAGTGGATTTCGCCTAAATCCGTCCTAATAGTATTCCTTATCGTAAAATGCAGTGCAAACATTTTGTGGCTGATGGCCGCCCATCTAATCCCGAAATTTTTATGCGTGAAAAATTAGAGAGGTCTTTATCCTCCACCCGGGCCCCTCTTGAATGAATAAGCGGCGTGCGCGATCATCGATATTTCCCCATTCGAAGCTATAGTAAAGAATCGATTATTAAGGTGTTCGTTGCGATCACCCTGTCATTTGATCCTTTTCCATTGGTTTAAATGGCGGAACAATCGATGTATCGCGAATCTAAACCCGGTCCCTCTTAATCCTTCCGGATCATCCCTAATTCACACCCGGGCCTCAGGGAGACCAAAAGCTCTTAAAGTCAAGCCTGCACTAGGACCCGATCATCGAGTCAACCGTCGAGATTAATTAGCGATGCAGGCGCCGAAATTTCAGAAAAGCGACAATGAATTCTAATCACATCTCAGCCCCTTCATCGGTGTCTGCAAACGGAGCGTGCCTGTAGGTGCCGCACAGAGGGACGAATCGCTGGAGGGGTCGGATGAGAAATTTTCGGCTCAAACTACGAATTTCATAGGAATAAAAAGTCTATTAGATCCTGAGTCTAGACCTCTGAAAAATCAACAAGAAAAATTACTTCAGATTCAATCAGATTTTTGTTCAAATCAAAATTTAAATGAAGAAGAAGAAACCAAAAGAACCACTTTTTAATGAACTTCTAAGTCTCGTTATCGAATCTATTAAATTTTCAACTTTCCACACTACACTGGGAAAAAAAACCTCTTGGACCAATGCCGTGGTGCATTGACTTAAGAGTGCAGTTTCTTATCACCGGATTTAAGAGTCTTGAACTCTTGTTTCAAGCGGATTTTGCATTGAATCAATTCAAAATCCGCTTGAAACAAGAGTCCAGACTCTTAAATCCGGCGACAAGAAACTGCACACTTGAACCAAGAGGTTTTTTTTACCAGTGTATGTTCGACCTTTCCTATTGACTCGCTCAATTGTGCGCCAAACCGCACAGTGCGGAACAAATAACAGAAGAGGTCGGACATGAAATTTTTGGCCACAATTTCAAATTTCTATGTTTATTTCGTCACAAATGCAGTTTTAAAGGGTGTTTATGGAAGGAAATTTCAAGAAAAAACCGATGGAACGACTCTTAAACTTCTGTGTTTCATATTTTCAAGAATGTAAGCTTTCAAAGTTTCTAGATTTTGTCCGACTTTTCCTTTTGACTTGGTCTAGTGAGCGCCGTGGTATCCTTGTAGGGCGTCGACAGTAATATGAGGAAGAGGAAGCGAATTAAGTTTGAAAGCTTATTGTGAATAAAATCGTATCTCAGACTGGACTAGTGTAACTAGTTTATATTCCACCAACTTTAGTTGGTTTCACGTGTTTCATCCTCTGCGCACCCGACTGAATACGATACCTCCCTCTATCCTCAAGTTTTCCGATAGTGATAAATGAATCAGTGAGAACGAAAGCACACCAACTCGGTGACTCAAAAATGCTCAATTTGCATTAAAGAGAGTCAGTTATCATAAAAGTAAGTGAAGTTAACGCATCTGTTCCAACTTGGACCTTAAAGTGTCCTCAAGTACTTGTCTTTCGTCACCAAAAATCTTCTTATTGCACTAATTTCTTCAACTGCTATGCATTTTTGCGTGTGTCTTGATTATTTTCATTTTTCGAGTTGGTGTGTTTTCGTTCTCACTGATTCAAATGTTTTGAATTGAACATTTTTCGATGTAGAATTACTGTTTTTGGCTGTGTAAGAATTCAAAACTGCGTTAAGAAAATAATGATCCTTGCGATCTGTATCAATGTGCAGACTAATTGGGGTAGAATAATCCTTGAATATTTCAGGAAAGAGTGAAAAAAAAGTCTTTAATTTAAAATTAATCTGATTTGAGGAAAAAGGAGTTAAGAAAAGCGCACCTTGAGAAATATTCAGGAGTGATTTCAGGAAATTGAAAATTTAGACGCTTTCGCGGATCGAACATCGTCAAAGAAAATATTCCTCGGAGGCAGTCGGTAAATATTTGTGTGCATGTCTTTGACGAACGCTTCCGAGCTGACTCGATATTCTCCGCCAGCGCGCGCGCTTTTATAGCTTATCGAAAGTGAAAGCACATTGGAAGGACTAACGATTTCCCGTCAGAGCGGATAAGTTTGTATCTTTTCGCATAATCTCCCGAGAATACGAAAAACTTGGAAGCCTATCCGTAGGATTCTGAGAAAAGCTCGTGCGACTCAATCTCTCTGAGGACGCAGGGATGTCAGGAACGTAGCTCGTGTCGAACTTGGTCCCAGACCATGCGTACCAGCGGGCCGATTATTGAAACTAAGAGACAAGGCTACAGACAAAGACGACAAAAGGAATTTGAAGGGATCCTATTGGTGGAAACGGGTGGTGGCAATGGACAAAGGAGGCAGGTAATGGACTTACTAACGGCTACTCACCAAAGACCCGACAGTTAGTCCATAATTTTCTTCCTTAGTCTGTAGGAACCTTGCTCTAATGCGTACCAGTACAAGATTAAGGCAGGGGGAGGGGTGTTTAGCTCAGGCACCTTGCGTTAGAATATTAATAGTGAAAAAAAAAAAGGAAAAAAAAGGGGAAAAAAATTGACTCAAATTGAAAATTTGTTGACTTTGTTTTCCCCGCGAAATGTTGTGGACTCTGCACCTTGTTGAATACAGTTCGGGCCATTTTAAGGGGGATTTTCCCCCCTCGTTTAAGGTCATGTAGGCAGTACAAACCGGAGTGAAGTCACGACCGATCCATCTCCGATTTATTTCGCTTAACATTGATAAATTGGTCGTTCTTTCATTTCCGCTTCACACAGACATAGTGGCGTTGAGATCTCCTCGAAAATACTGAGTGACGAGGGCTACGATTGGATCTTCTTAGGTGCGATTCTAGCAATTTGAAAACACCATTAAGACAAATACATTGAAAATATCGATTCTTGGTGAGATGGACTGCGTTACCTAGAATCTAGTGTTCAACAAACATTTAAATGGAGAGAAACCAGTGTAGCCAGCTTGCAAAACCCGCCACTGGATCCTCTCGATCAGCAACGGAGTTCTCCCGGACAACGCCAGCGACGAAAATCCATCCATCGAATGTTTTTCTAACGACACCGGCAGCGCAGCGGTGTCGAGCGGGTTGCCTGCGGCGCGGCGCGCGACTTCTCGGGACCGTCGAAAGCCGCGCTTTAATTAATTAGATGAACTGATGTTGAACTCGACGTCATGCGGGCTGCGGATCGGGCGGCGGAAGGGGCCGCCTTCCCCCGGCCCCCGCCCCGCCACCCGATACCGGCCGCGCGCCCTGCATCCGAATTATGGCAGATCATAACTGCATTGCTTATTAACGCCTTCGTCGTCCCGCCGGCCGTCGGAGGGATGCTTTTTGCATAATCTCCAGGCACGGTTCAATCCGGCGGTCGACCCCAGACTCCGTCGCACAGTGGATCGAGTCAATTAGAGAGGGCAGACATACAATTTTTCACTAAAACTGCAAGTTTAGATGTTAATTTCATCACATTTTAAATATGAAGGGGTGCTTCTAGCAGACAATGGGGATGTTGCATGGGTGAGGAATTTGCGATTTGACTGTTGATTCTTATGTAAAAGTTCGCGAGAAACACGATGGTGCCACTGCACTGGTTTTCTATGAAATCAACTCTAAAGCTCAAAAAAAGCTCCCAAAGTGAGGCCAAAATAGAGGGGATATCCCACCCTACCCTGAGAGTCCACCTCTACATCAAGACAAATTTTCCATGCAAAGGTAGGGAGCAAATACATTAGCAGGGTTGCCACTTTATTTGAGGACTTCATAACTGAAAACACGGCAACCCTGTTAATGTATTTTCTCCCTATATTTGCATGGAGCGTTTGTCTTGATGTAGACGTGGACTCTCAGGGTAGGGTGGGATATGCCCTCCATTTTGGCCTCAACTTGAGAGTTTTTTTGAGCTTGGGAGTTGATTTCAGAGAAAGCCAGTGGCACCATCGTGTTTCTCGCGAACTTTTACACCAGAAATAACAGTCAAATCGCAAATTCCTCACACATGCAACATCTCCATTTCACGAGGAAACCAATGAAACCACTTTTTGGAACCTTAAGGTTTTGTATAAACGAAGTTATACGCGTTTGAAGTTTCCAAATTTTATCCAACCTCTCTTACTGACTCGATCCACTGTGCGTCGGCGAGTGCGGGGCGCGAGGAGTCGGCTGGCGCGCGTTTTCCTTTGAACGAGCCNGGGGGGGGGGGGGGGGGGTGCGCGGTTTGAATCGCGTCTTCTCGGCGAAATTTCTCGAGACGAATTGTGAATACAACGGGGCGGGTCTGTTGCCAGGGGCGATTCCCGTCATTTGGCAACGCTGTTTCTTCTCCATTTAAATGTACACTAAACAATCGATTCTAGATGAGGCAGCCTACCCCGCCTAGAATCGATCTGCCGTGATAGCGAAGAATGCAGTAAGTGTCAAATTTTCGAAATAGAGTCGGCCGCGAAATTCGTAGAATCTCTTTCGGATGAAATTACTGAAAGAGCTAAAACAGCAAAATTCATCTAAATTGTATGAAAACGAGACATATGTAAAAGCCGTATGTGTGCGAAAAATGACGTAGTTTAAGGCAAGACAGCAGTAAGTGACATTATTCCTCCAGAGAGCCAATGAAAACAGTGCTGTCAAGTACATGACCGCACTCTTCTGCTGATTTCTAACCTGACGGATGCTTCTATCAATAAAATTTTCCGGTCAGAAGCTTCTGACTCCGTTTCCTCAAAACTTCATTTTCGCGCTTACTGCTCTTCTCGCTATCACGGTAGCGATTTATTCAATGCACTGGAAAAAAAAAAAACACATTGGATCTAGAGTCCAAACTCTTGAAAACATTGACAAGAAAAAATACTCTTGATTCAATCAGATTTAAGCTTAAATCAAAAGAAAATCCGCTCAAATTAAGAGGCTTGGTTCTTGATTTAAGCTTAAATCTGATTGAATCAAGATTATTTTTTCTTGTCGATGTTTTTAAGAGTCTGGACTCTAGATCCAATGTGTTTTTTTTCCAGCGTACACCATCCATTAGGCAGTCAAAATTAACCATAATTTAACAGTGACAATTAAACACTTGTTTCAATATTTTCACGTCTTTGTTTGGTTTTGTTTCAGGGGTCCTTTCAGCCTTGTGCGAAGATGTATACACAGGCAGACTGGCCAACAGTTTGCCGTGAAAATAGTCGACGTTGCCAAATTTACTTCTAGTCCAGGATTAAGTACCTTAGGTAAGGGCTGCATGATAATTAGTTTGTAAATATTTGAAATTCCTCCCTTTCACCCTTGCAAATTTTTTCGGGAGTTAGACTGACAATAAGTTAGTCATCCTACTCCAGCCCTGGAAAAAAACACATTGGAGGATCTAGAGTCCAGACTCTTAAAAACATCGACAAGAAAAAGTACTCTTGATTTAATCAGAATCTAGCTGAAATCTAGAACCAAGCCTCTTAATTTAAGCGGATTTCGTTTTGATTCAAGCAAAAATCCGATTGAATCAAGAGTCCTTTTCCTTGTCAATGTTTTCAAGAGTCTGGACTCTAGATCCAATGTGTTTTTTTCCAGTGAGGGTGTCTAGCAACCGGAAAAACCGGAGAAAAATTGGGGTGTCAGGGAAATCAGAGAAAACGCCAGGAAATCTGTAAAAATTCGGAATGTACAAGGGAATTTTATTTTGCAAGCAATTTTCAAGTCAGGGAATCGTTAGGGAAATCTAAAAACACGGATTTTTCGAAAAATGTTTCGCGAATTTCACTTCTGCGTATATTTCCACCATAATTCTGCTGATGTCTTTCAAATTTCAAAAATGAGGCAAAAACAGCTCGCATAAGTATAGGCACCCTTATACTTTGCTCTTTTTTTACATTATATTTGAAAAAAATGGGAAAAATTCTTATTTATATCTAATCAATTCAAATGTGTCGAAAAATTAGGAATTTTTCCCTTCTTGTCGGGGGAATGTCAGGAAATTATTTTTTCCGTAGGTCTGGGAATTTTGATTCTCCCCCGATTTTTTAGCCGTTATTATCAAGAAAATCAGGGAAATGTCTGGGAATTTTGTTTTGTTAAAAATTGCTAAACACCCTGTAGAACTCCTCCCATTCTCTCTTTTTTTTTCGTCATTGCCAGGTATTTCATGAATAACACGGGACCATGGTAGGTTAACATAGGATGAATGTTAACGAAGTCAAACTCATGCTTGTCAATTGCGAGTTTTTCTCGGTTTCCCGCCTGCGAGTTTTTGTCCCGGAAAAAGTATAAAAAACGTTTTGAGAGTGTCAACTGTCGGGTTGGATTTTTCTCCGCTGGTACCGCTAATAATACCCTCGCGTCTCTTTTTGTCCGCTCGTCTGTCTGACGAGCTTCCATACGAAGCTAAAACGCCATATAAGCAAAGCAACGTTGCCAAATCTCCCCGAATGAAATTATTTTATTTTCGAGGAAAGGTATGAATTTCATTCTGAAATTTTCAGGTCCTCCCGATCAATTAGCTAGTGATGCCGCAATCACACGCTGAATGTGGGAGCTGAATGTGGCTTGAATGCGGAAGTCATCGGCTCGATGCCTGAATTTTGCGCGTGACGCGCAAAATTCAGCAACGATTCTCAGCAACCATCGGACCAATTTTGAATTTGTTTGAACTATTCGAGTAGATTTGATACACATCTGGATGAAAATAACTCGAATCTTCTAAATTTCAGCCGTTGGGCGATTACTGTTGACTTCCTCATTCAGCTGCTAAATTCAGCGTGTGATTGCGGCATGAAGCAGGGTGTCTACTACACGGAAAAAGTACGGATTTCTGAAGGTCGATACGGAAGTACGGAAAAGGTACGAATTTTTCGTTAAAAGGTACGGAAATTCGAGGTTTTCGTGATGAACTAATTTTCGTGATTTTCGTGATAAAAAGTAGCCTTGAATTGGGGTTATGCGATTTCCATTTATTCAGTTCCCGGTTCTTCTCGTGTCATTCCAGAATTCCACTTTCCCAATCCGAATATAGTTAAAAATGCGCGTGAAGTGAGGAAAAGGTAAGGAAAAAGCAAGGATTCTTAAGAATGGCTATGAAAATGAATTTTCGGGTGAGTAAGGAAAAATTAAGGGAAAGGTACTCAGTAAGTAAGGAATCTGAATGATAGGATACCAATAGACACCCCGAATGAAATTCTCCGCCAAGTTAGAGAAAAAATCTCGATGGCTAAGGCCACCAGCCGACATCTTTGGCGAAAATAAGCTTGCGACATCGCCGCAATAGCCTGTGTCACACTTTCAAAATACTCCTTCAAAATGTCAAGGTCAACAATTTATGTGTTAAATCATCAATCCATTTTTTCCGTGAATGTGTTTTATCAAATGAAATTTGACAGCGTTGGAATATTCATACGACGTTTTTCATTCGGAGCTCGTAAGTGTGTTGTGACTTGTGAGTGCGGGTTGCGAGTGTGTTTTAGCCCCGTCAGAAGCGACACCGGGAGCGCGGTTAGGCGAGGAAGATAAAAGGCTGAAAGAAGGAGGAAAGTTAAAAAACGGAGCCCCCGGATACAATGAACGAACAAGATAGCAAATAGAGAGGAACTAACTCTCCAACGCAATCAAGGCCCCGTGCCCCATCCCGCGCCACGCTTCCACCCTGCGAGTGCAGCCCCCCAATTACTGCTCAATTCTAATTACGACTCCCGCACAATAGTCCAGAAGGGGTCCTGGAAACGAATCTGTGGCACACTTCGAGGTTTTCCGGACGAAGAGAGGTAGTTCAATGGAGATGTTGCATGTGGGAGGAATTTGACTGTTGATTCAATAACTTTTACATATATGTAAAAGTTCGCGAGAAACACGATGTTGCCACTGGTTTTCTCTGAAATTAACTCCCAAGCTCAAAAAAAGCTCTCAAGTTGAGGCCAAAATGGAGGGGATATCCCACGCTATCCTGAGAGTCCACCTCTACAACAAGACAAACTCTCCATGCAAAGATAGGGAGCAAATACATCAGCAGTGATGCCGTGTTTTCAATCTTAGAGTCCCCAAATACAGTGGCAGCCCTGTCAATGTATTTGCTCCCTATCTTTGCATGGAGAGTTTGTCTTTTTGTAGAGGTGGACTCTCAGGATAGCGTGGGATATCCCCTCCATTTTGACCTCAACTTGAGAGCTTTTTTTGAGCTTGGGAGTTGATTACAGAGAAAACCAGTGGCACCATCGTGTTTCTCGCGAAATTTTACACAAGAAGCAACAGTCAAATCGCAAATTCCTCACACATGCAACATCTCCATTTCAGGAGAAAATGCCAGCTACTTTTCTTGAAGAAATTTAAAAAAAAAAAAAAAAACGAGTGGCGAACACCAACGTTGCAATCGGAGGAATGCATTGTCCCAGTCTCTTCGTTGTTTTTTGCGCTAAATTCACCGCAAGCAGTACAAAAATCAACACAAAATTTGTGATGGTGTGTGTTTCACTTCCTATATTAACCAAAAGTAACTCAATAGCTCAATTATTTTTATGAGGGTAGGAGGTATTGCCTTTGCGCAAAACACGAGTTTTTTTTTCCTTGCACTGTTTCGTCCCGGACCATCGTGTGCCGCACGGTGGATCGACTGAATTAGAAAGGTCAGAAATGAAATTTTTTCCTAACAAAATAAATTTCGATGTCTAACTCGTCACGTTTCAATTTTTAAGGTGTGTTTCTTAAAGGAAATTTTCGAGGAAACCAATGGAACCACTTTCAGAACCTCAAAGTTTCGTATAAACGGAGTCATAAGCTTTTTAAGTTTCCAAATTTTGTCCCGCCTCTCCTATCGACTCGATCCACTGTGCGCCGCCCCCACGGACCAATCCTCGCCGGAGGAGCCCTCGCATTATGTTTTTGCAAGGTTTTGTTCATAACTACTCACCTTGTTGGCGTTTTTATGCGTGTATGCGTTGTGATTAGCTAACTTTATTACACCCTCGCTCATCACCCCGCTGCTCCCGCGCTTCGCCGAGCGTACCCGGGGGGTGCTAATTCGTAAGTTCCTCCTAATGAACTCGTATTATCATCATTTTCGCGACACGTGGGTTGGGTTGTGCAACGCGGAGTTGTCTGCCGGCTCCTCCAATACAATTGTATGCTCTGTATTCGAGGTTTAAAAAAGTAGGGAAACAGACATATGAACTAAAGTTAAGTTATGCACGGAGAAAAATCTACGGTTTTATAAACCAATTAGTGGTTCATATGCATGGAACACCACTAATAGTCGTAAATGATCTAATGGTTTTCGGTCTGTGAACCATACTAAGGTATCTCGTACCATATGAAGGTATATATACCATTATACAATGAAGAAGATATTTCGACGGTGAAACTACTGGACCACGTATCTTGTTTGCAGTGTTTAAGAATCTCCGCTCCCATTTTATTATTTTTTTTTTTTTTTGAATGAGAACAAACTAATATCATTCCTTGAAGTTCACACAGAGTTTTCTTCGCTTTGAGAGGAAAAATTACGGAAGTTTTCAAAAATTGATGTCAAGTAGTTTTTCATTTTAAAAATTAAGTATGACAGGAAGTCTGCAACGCCGCAAACCGAGATACGTGGTTTGGTAGTTTCACCGTCGATATTTGTTATGTTGCCTTTACTACTATTAGTGGTTTTCAACGTGAATATGGCTGTTAAACTTTGTCCTTCACATTGATACTTACGTAGGTATAAAACTTCAATATTCTGATCTACGGTTCAAACGTGATAAGACTCAGTTAGTTTCTGTTAAGCTTCGTCCAGTCTAAAATCTGCACTCCCAGTCGGCAATGTATTGTCGTTTATCCAATGTCTTTGCGTTTATCTGACGCAAGGGCGTATCTCAATTTCCATGTGAGCCCTATTTCGCATATATATACATGATTTCTGGGGCTCATGCGGAAATCGAGATTCGCCCTTTCGTCAGAGGAGCGTCGGATTGAGATCCAGCAATCACAATTCAAACTACGTGATTGAGGAGCCCAACTCTATTTTTCATCTAGTGATGCTTGATTAACAATTCATTGAGTTTCTCATTGACCTAATAATTGCGGATGGATGTCGAAGCGATCAGTTTCGCATGCAGTGGCGAATTTCCGCGATCGAAAACGTATAACTCCATATGCTCATTTCATGCCTCCGTCCATGCACATTGCACGGCGATTTTGATACAACTACTCGAACTTCAGTGCGAGCAAGGAAGTATCACGCTGGCGTTGAAGGCGTTTTGTGCCAGCGCCAAGAATACTGCACCGTCGGGTCACTCATATGCGCGCAGCGTTAGAGTTTCTCCTCTAGGGTACCCTCGTTTGACACAGAAACATGTCTTCACTAAACTCCTTGGTGCCCCTTGAACATAATTTTCAGAAAAAATTCTCAAATTATTACCTAGCGAATTTTTGACACTTATTAAAGTATGAAAAACGCCGTGCCTTTTGCACCTTCGCATGCAAGTAATGCATTTGAACCAAAGAAGGTTGTAATTTTTTGGAAGTTTGAAAAAGTGATCCTGTGATATTTTGATCATCCTTCATGCTTTATATTATGTCATTCTCTATATTACCTCCTTCTCTTTTTTTTTTCGTATTATTTTGTCAAACAAGTGTTGTAAACTTGTGAATACAGAAAATGCCTGTGACCCAAAGAAGGTTGTAATTTTTTGGAAGTTTGAAAAAGTGACCCTGTGATATTTTGATCATCTTTCATGCTTTATATTATTTCATTTTCTATACTACTGCCTTTTTTTGGTATTATTTTGTCAAACAAGTGTTATGAACTTGTGCATACGGAAAATTCGAAATTGACTCAATCGCGCTTTTGCATAGGATATCATTCGAATCATAATGCTAAAGTTTAACTGCGCCAAAATGTTTTATGAAAACATGATTGTAACAAAGAGGGATGAATATTTGAAAATATGTTGCCCTATCTTAATACGACGACAAAGATATGCACGAGACCACAT
Source organism: Bemisia tabaci (assembly GCF_001854935.1). Classification (NCBI taxonomy): domain Eukaryota; kingdom Metazoa; phylum Arthropoda; class Insecta; order Hemiptera; family Aleyrodidae; genus Bemisia; species Bemisia tabaci. Next base: position 2,714,044 of record NW_017564154.1, read on the forward strand.
CCACAACACAAATTAGTATCAATTCAATCTAAATTCTCATATTTTTGTGAGTATAAGTGGCATATTTTATGAATAGATAAGTATGAATTATTCATGTACAGTTATTATCCTGTTTTTGCCATTTTTCTGGCATTTGTGCAGTATCGAGATTTTTACATTACCGCAAAAATTGTCCTCTACCGGCGGATTTTCTAACGAAGAAAAAATTTAACAAAGACGAAATCAATTCATTTTTTTTTGTACTTAATTAAGCATTTTAGTCGTTTTAAAATTAAATTCCTATTATTTTTCCGGGCTCAATTTAAAAGAAAATGTAAATCAAGTTATGTGATCATCTGTAAATTCTTTAAACCGCTCATTGTTCTGCTTTTGTATCTTCCGGTCTAGTTGGTCGATTGACCAATCAAACGTGGTTAACGAGGACAGCACATCAAAGGCAGGTCGCATTATTGACCCATGGCGAACTGAGCCGCCGTGGACTTGGACGTCATATCAAACCAATAATAGCATGCTTTGTTATTTGCTAATCACAAATAAACCAATGAACGCATCGGTTGTATGTATGGTGTGGAAATGCCACACCAGTTACACGTTACGCTATTGATTATTCATCGGGGAGAGTGATATTGTGGCCAGGGTTTTATTGTTTAGAGGTACGTCTCTCCAGCAATCGACAGAGAATCGATGAAAATTGTGATTATCATCGAGTTTTGAGTATCCGTCTTTTCATATTATCATCCCTTTGTCAATTTATTGTCGTGGAGTCGTTCTTCGATATTAATGAAGGTTTCCAGCGGTTTTTAAAATTTACCAAGTGTTCCAACTTTGTCAGGCTTCATCCAAATTTGTCTAAAAATTACGGTTTTGCGCCTATAATTAAGGCCCGATGACTCAAAGCGACGCAGGGAGATCGGTGCACTCATGAATTCTATCTTCGTCTACGAGACGAAGGAATGCAACTCCATTTCAAGATTCTGCAAAAAATTTAAAACTTTGAAAAAGTGACTTTTAAAAACTTAAAAAACTTAAAACTATTTAAAAATTTATTCCAAAAATATGAACGCGCAATTTCTGACGTAAGTTTTACTGACTATCGAGAGTAATCAGAAGAAAAATCAGTGTAATTTTTAGTCGGAGACCCTCCCAGTAAAAATAAAATTTGCGAGTGCAGATTTTACGACGTTGTACGTCACAACTTTTGTCTTGAGAATGACTTATCTCCTTCCCGGCGGAATTCCCTGAACTCCTTACGTATCCCGAAAAAGTGCTGATGGCGCCTTGAAGTCAGACTTGTTATCCATATGGCTCCTAAAATCCCGGAACAAATTCGGAATACTGCTCTCGGCCCCCTGTTAAAAGGAGAAATATGTCTAGCACGACATCCATGCGGTTCCTGCACTCAGGGCCACGTTTAAAACCTCGTTAGAACGTGGTGACGTGCGGTGGGCGCAAAAGGGGCGCGGGATTCGGAAGGGCGGCGGACGTGGGGCGCACCACGAAATAGACTGTAATTAATGGGCGCCCCCCCCGGCCCCCCGACTGGTGGCGCGCGTGCTTACATAGACATCTGCTCCCAAAAAGGGACCATTCATTAGATTCAGGTTCCCAAGGCCCCAGTATCCCCCCCGGCGTCTCCCCCCTCCTTCGAACTCGACCTGCTTATCGACAAGGTTTATATCAACCGTGTGCTATCACCGTGTTTAAACGGGTGTTACCAATTGGTGTAGAATGGACCAATGGTCAAAGTGGATTCGTATCAAGGGACTACCCCTATTCCTGGCTCACTACCAGTGAGAAAAAGTAAACAAAGAGGTGTGTGAAAAGACGTCCAAAAATGCCCAAACGCATTTTCGAATGGAGATGTTGCATGTGTGAGGAATTTGCAATTTGACTTTTGATTCTTGTGTAAAAGTTCGCGAGAAACACGATGGTGCCACTGGTTCTCTCTAAAATCAACTCCCAAGCTCAATAAAAGCTCTCAAGTTAAGGCCAAAATGAAGGGGATATCCCACGCTATCCTGAGAGTCCACCTCTCCATTACGACAAACTCTCCATGCAAAGATAGGGAGCAAATACATTAGCAGGGATGCCGCGTTTTCAGTTTTATAGAGTCCCCAAATAAAGTGGCAGCCCTGTCAATGTTTTTGCTCCCTATCTTTGCATGGAGAGTTTGTTTTGATGTAGAGGTGGACTCTCAGGATAGCGTGGGATATCCCCTCCATTTCGGCCTCAACTTGAAAGCTTTATTTGAGCTTGGAGTTGATTACAGAGGAAACCAGTGGCACCATCGTGTTTCTCGCGAACTTTTACAGAAGAATCAATAGTCAAATCACAAATTCCTCACACATGCAACATCTTCACTCGCATTAAGGAACTACCCCTATCCCTGGGTCACTACCAGTGAGAAAAAGTAACCAAAGAGGTGTGTGAAAACACGACCAAAAATGCCCAAACGCATTTTCGAATTTTGAACGCTTGACGTGATACAGTAAGTCTCGAGACGCCCTAAACTGGTCGTGGTTGTACTTAGAAACCAGCGTCTTGAGACGCTCGCTAGACGTTCGTTGAAATTTTAAAATGCCCTCCGGTGGCGTTTTTGCGGCAACATGAAAAGGGGGCATCTATTTTCATAATTTATTTCCCCTTTGATTTCCCTTTGTGCCGGCTTTTTGGCTTGTGATTTTTTGCTTTTCCAGCAGGAACCACTAACACTTTTTTCCTGTACGTGTGTTTCAGATTTAAAACGCGAAGCCACCATTTGTCATATGCTAAAGCACCCACACATAGTAGAATTGTTGGAAACCTACAGTTCGGAAGGCATGCTGTACATGGTCTTCGAATAGTAAGTGTCTCTCATTTATTTTGTTTTTCTCTCACAAGATGAGATACGACGGATGAAGTTTCTATTTTGCAAAAGACTGCTCCAGAACATTGCAGAGACATTAAATATATTTAATTTTACAAATCGTAATCACAAGATGAATTGATGGGATTTTCTGATTAAATTGTTGTAACATATTTTTCGTATCCATGTAAACTCAGCTCTCAGTTTAGAAAGGGAATTATAAATTTTAAAAAAATGAGCTGCAAATAATGATCCAGAAGATGAAATCACTACATTACTTCACGGAAAAAATGGATTGCTGATTTAACAATTTACATTTATTGTTAAAAAAATGTGACAGACATGAATGTTTTTAATGTGCATTTTACAATAGTGGAAAGCTAATTAACCACGAGCGTGGTTGGATTAGCATTTTTTATTGTAAAATCTACATTGAAACATGTCTAATACTTTTTTTAACCACAAAATTGTTCAATCAGCAATTTTATTTTTTCCATGCATTCATGCATTCATACATTCCATTCAACTGCTCATATTTCTCAAAAACGATAGCATTTTTTACAAGATTAGCCATGGAGTCATCATCTGAGGCACACAGATACTCTCTGCTTGTATATCTAGGCAATGTAAGAGATTTTACTTCAGGAGCTCAATATTGTCTCACGGATAGCAATACTCATCTCAATCTCATATTAGAGGTTTTGCAGTTTTTTCACTATAGGTTTACCAAGCAGCTACTTCTTTGCGAAACGAATCCCTCAACGCATCATTCAATAGCCGTAAATAATAGAAAAATAGAATATAGATAACGCTAATATAGAATGTAGGTAACTTTAGAAGTAAGTTGAGGTGCGGAAGAAACAAGCGGAGCACTTCGAACGCGACGAGCACCAAACGAATTTCATCATAACTCCTGAATACAACTATTCGACCTCCGCGGATGTCCACGTTGCATACGCACGAAATTGAAGGCGTTTTGTCGCTCCGACTAGCACCGCTCTATTCGCGGCGCGACAACTACGAACTGCGAGGAACTTCAGAGCACAGCGCCTTAACTTCCTCGTTTGCGTTTCTATTGTTTCAAATCCTTGGCATGAAAATCTGAACACAGGTGTAGGATGTGGAGATCTCTCATTCATGCCTCAGTTTTGATTTCGCGATGAGCTGGGCATAATTTGTAGAGCAAATATTCGAGCCTAATCGATTTTGGTGGAAGACAGTGTAGGGGGCCCTTAATACTCTCTAACTATGTAACGTTTGGGGGGAGGGTGGTGTCGTGGAGATTGTAACGTCATTTTGTGTTAATGTACTAAAAGATAGGGAACCACGCAACAAAAGCGTTACACGGGGAGGAAGTTAAAAATTCCCAAAAAGTGCGTTATGTTATTTAAATACCAACTCGCTCTATCAAGGAGATTATTTCAACAGTTGAGTGGTTAAAGTTGGAGTTTTCGCCTGTCAGCCACCAAGGTAATAGAAGTGTTTTTAAGAATATGTGCAAAAGTAACAGGTGCAAGTACAATGGGTCTCTTACAAACTCTCACCAGAGCGAAAAGCCCATTAAATCTTTTTCATTTCCAACTCATGAGTCTAGTAATGGCGAATATCGAGAAAAATTTGATTTCAATTAATCAATTTGATTTTGACAAAAAGTCGATACGACTTAAGAATCGGTGGCATTATATCGATTTTCCTGCAGTACATCAATTGTCTCGATTTTTGGGATCAAAATTATGACTAATCGCTAGAGATAACGTCAGCGCTGTCACTACTTTCAAATTTTGGCACATGAATTTGTCCAGAAGGAAGTGTTGAATCCCGGAAAGTAATAGCCTCCGCCTATCGCGAAGAGGTCAGTGGAGGGTCTTTTGTCTCTGGTCCGTATTCTCCCTATTTAGGCACTCTAGTGAGAAGTAACCGCGTGTTTCATCGAAGTCCTCTTGCATTTTGTCGAAACTTCGCAACTGACGTAATTGTGCCGTAGCTCGGTGTCATTTTAAACTTATGAATACAGTTTAATCAAGGCGTCGAAATAGGCGTCAAGGGGGGCTTCCAAGAAGGGATGTAGCCAACAATCGCTCAGAAGATTGCCGAATTGCGCGTGAATATCCGCGCGGTCGGCGCACAGTGGATCGAGTCAATAGGAGAGGTCGGACAAAATTTGGAAACTTTAAACGCTTACAGGGTGTCTTCAAGTCCGGAATCACCGGAAAGTCCGGAAATAGTGCTGATTTTTTAAGGGCGGTCCGGAAGTACTGAAAAAGTAAAGAAATTCTGTAAGAAGGTCCGGATTTTTTTTCATTTTTGTCGCAATTTGAGCCAGAAATTCAAATTTTTGAAATTTTTTGCATTTCGTCAATGGACCACTAGACAAGGTACGAATTTCAGCATTCTGATACATGTTTCGTAACTAAAATTTCCCGTGGAACACGATGCGCACAATCAAAATTGCCGACATTAATTCCCCACGAAGATATTTAATGATTCCCGATATTCAAACCACCCGCGCATGAAAACTCAATGCTCTACGTGTTTCACATCGCGCGCTAAACGTTATCATGACAGTCTCTGCTAAATAAAAATCTGGCAACCTCAATCTTGACGCTTTGGCTCGGCTGTAGCAAATTGCTAATAGTTTGAACAACACATGGTGGGAAATGAACATTGCTCGATTGAGAAGCTCGCTGAAATCGTTGTAGTGCGCGAATTGACTCACGCAGAGCTTTGAGTTTCTTAAGAGTGGGCAGTTCAACTTCCATCGTAACCAATGTGAAATAAAAAGGTCATTACCTTCGACAGGAGTTGGTTTCATTAATTTTCGTTGTGTTAATCGTGTTCTACGTGAAATTCTGGTTTAGAAACATGCATCAGATTGCTTAAATTTGTACCTTGTCTAGTGATCCATTGGAGGTACTGAAAAAGTACCGAACTTTCCCCCTAAGAAGGTTCTTGGCAGTGCACTGAAAAAGTAACGCAAAAGTACTGATTTTTTTGCCAACCTGTATTAGTAGACACCCTTACTTATAACTCCGTTCATACAAAACCTACAGGTTCTAACAGTGGCTCCGATGGTTTTTTCGTAAAATTTGCTGCTAAAAGTACCCCTTAAAATTTAAAATGTGACAAAATAAACATGAAAATTTGCAGTTTTAGTCAAAAATTTCATGTTCGACCTCTCTAATTGACTCGATCCACTGTGCGACGGAGCTCGAAGGGGAACACAGGTGATATCCCAACGCAACCGCGAGCGGTATTAACCGCGACTATTATCGGTGTAAAGCGTCGCACAGTGGATTGAGTCAATTATTGTATAGGTCGGATATGCAATGTTTTACTAAAACTGCAAATTGTCATGTTTACTTCGTCTCATTTTGAATTTTAAAATGTGCCTCTAGATGAAAATTTCACGGGGAAACCAATGGAACCACTTTCATTTAACCATAAAGTTTTCTCTATATGGAGTTATAAGCGTTTAAAGTTTCCACGTTTTGTCCGACCCTTCCGATTGACTCGGTCCACTGTGCGTCGGTTACACTTACCCAAGTTTGAGACTCTTGCCGTCGTTCCTGGGAAAAACATCGTTTGGAACTGCAGATTCAGACATCGCCAAATTTCCCTCGATGAAATATTTATTTTCGAGGAAAGTTATGAATAGGTGGACTGCGTTAAGCAGAAAGGGATCAAGCTACATCAGCTATTGCCAAATTTAATTTTTTATATGGAACGGTCATGCGGATTTTTGTGCGAATTTCAGTGAATTTTCTCTATTTTACGAAACAAAATTTTCAAAGGAATTTGCACAAACGTTTGCTTGTGAAAAATTAAGTTGTCCAGTTAAAGGCAACAGCTGATGTGGCTTGGTTCCTTTCTGCTAAACGTGGTTTAGTATAAATGGAGATTTGCACGGAAGTTTTTAATTGCATCATTTTAGAGTTATAGCTAGAAGCGCTGATTTCGCAGTTTTTTTAAATAAATCCTCCCTTATATGGGAAATAGTATAAAAATAGATTTAAAAGTGAGAAAATACACCGTCTAGTGACGTCATGTGATGGAATCTCCCTTTAAAACAAATGTATTTCAGCAGAGTTGGTTAGTTTGTCATATCTCCTCAAATAATCGTTCAATTTATGAACTAATAGGGTATCCTTGTGTTCAGTTCTATCTGTAGTTTCCTCTCAACACGAAATCCATCAAATTTTAGAAGTCTGCAAATTCCGCATTATTAAGATTTTCAAATACCTGGGAAGAAGTTAAGCATTTAAGGTCAAATAGACACGAAGTTTTTTTTTATAACTTTCAGAAAACCGAAAAAACTGCATAAAAATTATTTATTACGAAATACAAAGAGCAAGATACAATGGGTACATCAATAGTTAAGCTATACTAACTTACGACTACCTTAACCTAATTTTTTTACAGTGTGTCTACCGTCAGTAAAAACGGAAAAATATCAGGAAAGTCATGTAATGCATCAAAAAATTCTGAGTGCTGCAAGCAGTTTTTAAAGATTTGATTCAATTCATACAATATGTGGATTTTCTGAATCAAATGAGTGTCAGTTCATTCGCGTGAAAAATCAGGAAGTCTCGTTCAAAATATCCGAAAAACCAGGAATATATCTCACCTTCCAGCCGAAGTATCACAATCGCGTACGACGCAACGAAGTTGTCCGAAAATTTCACCGAATTTTCTGCGTGCCGCCGATCAAATTCACTGAAATTTTCAAACAGATTCAACCAACAACTTCTCCGTAAAAAAATTAAATGGCAGCGTAAAATTTGAAACGTCGCATGGCGTTTGTGATACTTTGCCCGGAAAGTGACGAAATCAGGAAAATCCAAAATTAAATTTGAGTTGACATTCTATTTCAGACAAGAGACACATTTTTAACTGTTTCAGAATAAAGTGTGAACATAACTATCCGACAAAATTAATTGGAATTATTCATAAGTCTCCGCAAAATCCGCTTTTTACCTACACGGAGAAAATTAAATTGCTAATTTAACACTTTTGTAGTTAAAAAAGTGACTGACATGTTCCAATGTAGATTTCCAATAAAAAAATGCTAATTTCACCACCCGCTTGGTTAAATTAGCTTTCAACTATTAGTTGTAAAATGTACATTCGAACATTTCAGTCACTTTTTTTAACAATTGAATTGTTAAATCAGCAATCCATTTTTTCCCGTGTAAGGATATTTGGCATCGTCTGAAGGCTCATACGGCGTTCTTGCATAGGACAGGACGACAGCTTAGTCGCAGACGGATTATTCCGCCAGCGGTGGGGCGCGTAGCACCAGCGGCGAAGTTTCCTACTTAACGCGTGTTTAATGACTTTTGTTCAAATGTTTCAGTATGGATGGTTCCGACATCTGTTTCGAGATCGTTCGCCGGGCAATGGCAGGGTTCGTTTACAGCGAAGCAGTAGCCAGGTAAGAAATTACTACCCCACTCCTTATTACACCAGCGAGCATTGTTCTTTCATCGGTTTTTAGAACTTTTTTAACCGTATTTCATGAATTTGTATCGGTTTAATGCGTGAGCGTACCGCTTACATAGAAAGGAAAAGTAACTGACATTAGTTTTGATGTCGGTGGAGTGGCGTGCTCTGCGATGTATCAATTGATCTGCTATTCAAACCTATGGAAAAGGATCGATAAATGACATGAAATTTTTCAGATCATCGATTTTTTAAAGGCGTTAGAGCTGAAAGGACGCTTACTTTAACTTTCAAGTACTTGGAACAATACCACTAGGGAAAATGTTGAAGTCCAAAGAGAAAGACAGATGTATTGATCTGTCACAGTACATTTGCCTGAAGTTTTACATTGCTAGACAACTTCGCTGACACATCTATAAATCTGCTATTAAAACCTATGGGAAAAGATTGATCAAGAGGTAGTTCGCACAAACACCTTAATAATCGATTCTTTACCACAGCTTCAAATGGGAAAATATCGAAAATCGATCATTCACGCCTCGCTACCGGTAGATGGGAAACACGGAGTAAGACAAGCTGTTAATTGATTTTTTGTGTGATAGTTCTTCTTGCAGTGTCAAGTCCTAGTTTCTCCAGATGTTTTAGGCCTGTGGAAAGTTTTAACTGTGTAGTTCTAATGAACCCCAATGAATAAACTCCTTGCAGGTAAAATCGCACGGGTATCACGGCGGGCGCATCAGAAAAGTTTGAAATCCCCTATGGCGCGGTATTTGTGCCGTGGCGTTGGTAACTCGTTTTTTGTCATGGGAACGGAGTTTTGTCATGGGAACGGAGTTCCCCATGATATTAGAATCGTTCCGTTGCTTTCGCTATGGGATTCCCTATACCTCTGCGACCTTGAGCGTTTCGCCCAGTCTCCGATTTTTGGTTGATTTTCCGATGTATCAAAAACCGTTGTATTTTTTAGCCAATCATGTCTCTACGTCAAGTTGTGTTGATTGCTAAAATTCGCTTTCAGCGAGTTTTTTTCCACCTTGAGATGTCGTGTCTGACTGGTAAATCTGCGCAGAACCACGAAGTTCCGTTTTTAGGCAAATTCTTTTTTTTGGGAGGTTCTGATTGGTTATTTTTCGCCATCAGTTTTCTGTTCGTTGGTGCAAAAGATCGCCTACCTCGGTGCTCTTGAGAAGCCGCCATTATCCCACCTCAAATTTGAAAAATAGAAGTAAAGAAATAATAACCATCGTACAAGGTGGAAAATTGTTCTGGAGGACTCGTTACGGATAAAGAAGTCAAAATCAGAGCTCGATTGATTGATTTAATTCATGGATACGCAAATATTGCCTTAGCTCAACTGCCGCGATCGGAATGCGTGCTGGGATGAACCTCGAGACGCATTAAAACAGTGCGAACCATGGCTCCTACAGCAATACAGCAATGCGCTTCATATCATCCCAAAAGCAGTCAAGGTCTCTTGTGATAAGTCCCGCCCATTGCCCGAGTCTTTTGTATGCTATTTTTACTCTCGCCCACGTGGATCCATTATAGCCTAGTTGACTAAACCGCCTCGTATTTTTGATTCGGTGCGGGCACCCGGCGATCGGGAGTTCGATACCCGACGATGGGAACTACTTTTTAATGGTTGTATTGAATGTTTTAGACTAATCATCAAAAAATAATTAATAGTAGATGATAAATGTACGAACATTTTCTCGTGAGTTAATATGTTAAACAAAAATACTGGAATATACCTTCTTCATATAATCAGCCACATGTTCCCCCAAATTAATGACGTTATTTTCTTTTTTCAATAAAGTTAATTTGCATTCAACGTTCGTAAGTTAAGCAAAAAGTACCTATTGATACAAATAGAAAGACATGAAAATAGTATGTCTAACATTTCAGTTGTTTTTTTTTTTTTTTTTTTTGTTTTTTTGTTTTTTCAATAAAACAAATTGACTGGGACTAGAATCATTGTGTCTCTGAAGACAAAAGCTAAGTTTTTTGATACAGAAATACTAATATATTCATCCTTTATATAATCAGGGAGATGTTGACCCAAATATTGATGTATATTTTCTCTGTTCGCCCAAATTAATGATGGTATTTTCTTTTTTCAATAAAATTAATTTACATTCCACGTTCTTAAAGCAATATTTTCTCCAAAATTCAGCAAAAAATAACAATTTATACCTACGCAAAAAGTAAATAAATAAATAAAGCAATGACATGAAAGTAGTATAGGTAGTACACATCTAACATTTCGGTTACATCTATTTGAATGAAAAAAATGGCAACTTAGGAAGCACATAGGTCACTTATCGACGGTGAAACTACCAAACCACGTATCTCGGTTTGCGACGTCGCAGACTTCCTGTCATACTTTATTTTTTAAATGAAAAGCTACTTAACGTCCAGTCTTGAAAATTTCCGTGATTTTTCCTCTTCGTGCGGAGAAAATTCTGTGAAAATTTCAAGGAATGATATTGATTTGGTCTACTTCAAAAAAATAAAATGTGAGCGGAGATTTTTAAACACCGCAAACGAGATACGTGGTTTGGTAGTTTCACCGTCGTTATGATGCGTATTCGGGCATATGCGTAGAGTAAAAATATCATACTTTACGCCGAAAAAACGAAACTGAAAGTTAAATGCGTTAACTTCCAAAAACCATACATAATCCAACGAAAATAAATAATTGGTAAATAACAGCTTTCTTGTATGCAAAGAAAAAAAATTAAAAATGTTAAAAAAGAGATGTCGACACAAAATTACATAGCCCCTTCAATTCTGAAGATACTACAAACGAACTGTACCTTAAAATTTTCATATCCCAGAAGCAAAAGTTCCCATGACGAATATTGCTATCGCTAGCGATTGCAAAAACCAACTTGTTTCTAATTTCTCTCTTCCGCAGACAATTTTGTCCAGTCATCAGCGACAAGGTTCGTCTACAACGAGACTGAAGAAAAAACCTAAATGAACAAAAAATCTCGTAAACTGCTACAAACTCTCGTTACGAATGCTTTCAGTCGGCTCAAATTTTATGTTTTTGCAAACCAAAGAAATCAGTAGGGAAAAACCGATTGATATACTTCTTCAACGTTTTATCCTTCGAAAGAGAACTAATCAACGGTTTCTTTTGAAATTAAAATCAAGCAAAATTAAATGGGGTGTGTAGGAGTTTTCGCCGAAGAAACTCAAATTACAAATCGCTGATTTTTTTAACGCTGCCATCGAGCTACGCATTTTTTTGTATTAGACGTGGAGATTCTGTTCTCAGAACAGCCATTCTTAGTGGTTCCTTATTGGGGAATGTCGTCCATTAGGTGACGCGGCGTGGATAAGGGGTCGAGGGCGCGGGCTCCCCCCCCCCCCCCCCCNATTCCGGAGTGCAACAGCGTGTTCTTGCCCCGATAACGCAAGTCACACCTCAGCGCGTTACCCTGGATTGATTACGCTGATCCGATAATCACCCCGCGCCGTTACTCTGATCCGCACTCCCGTCCTAAGAAGTCTAAGCACCGCCGCGCCGCACAGTGGATTGTGTTGAAGCTGAGGTCGGACGAGAAAATTTTGACTTAAATTTCAAATTTCGGTGTTTATTTCGTTATAAATTAAATTTCATGGGGTGTTTCTAAGATGGAATTTCACGATGAAACCGATGAAATCACTCTTAAACGTTTTTGTTTCACGTTTTAAAAAATATAAACGTTCAAATTTTTCAGATTTTGTCCGGCTTTTCTTACTGACTTGGTCCAGTGTGCGCCGCCGCGCCGTAAAAGCCTATCATCAACGTCGCGTCGCCATATTTCTTCACGTATGAATCGTATTTAGCAGGAGGGAACCAACGCGATCGCGTTGAAAAAATTTAAGGAAAATGTGGAAATTGTAAAATTTTAGACACCGAGACACGCTATCATTGATACGCCTTAACGGCACCGTAGGTAGGTATCTTGCCGTGGACTCCTAAACTATGTGACGCTCTAGGGTGGAGGGAGGAGGGGTTGTAGAGGAGAGTGTTACGCCGTTTTTTTTTTTACGTGTTGAAGTATAGAGACATACGACACAACAGTGTTATAAGGGGGGAGAGGGAAGGTTAAAATGCCGAAAAAGTGCGTTAATTTAGGGACAGCCCCTATGTAGAGAAATTATGGCCGCTTGGATGGATATCATGCAAATAACGGTGGTAACAAAAAATGGCGGAAAACTAAATTTACCTTTACTTGAACCTTCATTTTTTAAATTTTAAAATACAATTTAAATTTTTATTTTGTTTTTATATATTTTTAGAGTAATTTTCTTCAATTCTATTTAGCTCAGAGGCTTATATTTAATCAACTTATTTCCAGTACTTGACCTCTAAAAACTGGGTTTACTTACCTCGTAAATTGAAATTATTAGTTCGTAAAGTTCTTAATAATATTCACTACTACACTTCGTGCAAGAACGAATTCCTTTTCTGTTAGTTGCATTACGGTAATAATTTTTTCCACATAAATAACAACTTTTTGGTTGCGTTCCCTGTTTTTATTAACCATGCATATCTGATAACCTGATTGAATGTGATATTTTTACTGTTAATTTTATTTTCATAATTAATTACCTTTCTACACAACTCCCGTAGCTGCAATGACAGCTGTATGAGATATTCCTAAGAAAATAATCTGTTAGAGGGACAATCATGATCATAAATTACTCCACCTTACTGGAAACCGACAGGACAGGGACAGGGACAGGTACTCAATGAAAAAAAATTCTCGGCGTTTTTACCACGGTCCGTTGGTACCTTTACCATCTCAGTTTTTTTACCAATTATTGGTAATTTTACCAAGACAGACTGGTAAGCTTACCTAAAAACCGGTATTTTTACTGTTTTTTTTCAGGTAAGAATACCACTTTTATTGGTAATAAATTCCCGGTAACTTTGCCATTTTATCTCGGTAATTCTACCACAGTCGATAAAAAATATTGGCGTCTTTACCAAGGTCCAGTAAAATTACCGAAAAAGTTCAATAATTTTACCGAGATTTCTCAGTAAAATTACCAATTCCATAAATGGTAATTTTACCAAGAAAAAACTGGGATCAAATAGAACCCTGAATTCTTGGTGATTTTACCCTTTTCTTTGTAAATACACAGATATTTTTTTTTCAGTGCAGGGACAGGTACACGCCTACGTGTATGAGCTGTAGCCGAGGGCGGGATAGGCAGGCGGATTATGATAACCGGATCCGAACGATGACAATTTATAACCGAATAACGGGGGCTGTATTGTGCGAACTGCACCAGAAGTCTGCGCGGCACCAGCTCTGCCACTAGGGACAGTTCTAGTTGGGGATCCCTCGCCCCCACTCTCCCCCCCACNCCCCCCCGCCATGGGACGACCCCTCGCCCCCCGCGTGACCGCCACCACCGCTCGCATGTCCACCCCCACCTCCCTTCTTCGAAGCAACGTTGAAAGACTTCCTGGAATTATATCTCCGAGAAGTTCGGGGCCAAACCCAGGATACCCAACTAGATTTTGAACTGGTTCTTGAGGTGGTCCTTGAAGTGGTTCCTGAAGTGGTATTTGAATTGTTTCTTCCGGTAGAAATTGGTTGTACCTTTTGCAGGCCACTTTTGGTCAATTTAAGGTAGGAGTTTCTGTCTGCGAGTGTAAAGGTATTGATATTGGTGTTGATGTTAAAAGGATTGAACAGCGGGCACAAGTTCATCATCCCATTGGTGTTAACTTGGCCTTCTAACAAGTAGGTTATGTAGTGTAGCGCATTGCAAGAATTAGCTGAACAGAGAGAAATTTAATGTTAGGATCTTGGTTTTCATCGAACTTAGGAGAAGTGCTGAAAGTACAAAGGGTAATTAAGCTAAGTTGTTGAGTAACAAAAACGTGGATCGCAATCAACTGTGTTACTAGCTTTATCTAATTTTGAACCAAGTCTCATCAAAATTCTCTCATCAAAATTTTGAGCAGAATCCGAATCTTCAATCGAGATATCGAGTAAATGAAGTAACGATGACACAAAAAGTGGGATAAAAGCTGTAAAAACACACACATATAACAACCGTACGTTTCGGGGCGAAGCAACCAATCCCTTCCTCAGCGGCTAAAACGGAAAAAGTATAATATCTAAAAAAACTACCTCCTCCCCATCTCGCCAATGCTTAACCTATAAATCACAATCAAAACAACAGGTCGCCGCGGCCACCGAATGGCAGCAATGACCGATCCCGCAAAACACAACAAACATCTAAGTACAGGGTGCTCCAAAAGAAACAGATCAGACACCGATACAGGGTGTCTAAAGGGGGCCAAAAAAATTGATGGTACGTAGCACTTATTGTTAGCCTGTCAACATCAGCGTCATCAGCGCGATAGTTGCACACTGAGTCCCTATTTCTTATGATGAGCAAAGTCATTATCTTCGTGCGCTAAGATTTTAACTTTATCGAAGTAAAATAATAATAAACAATAACAATATAATACACTTTATTGTCATTGTAAATGACGATTCGAATTTTAAATTCAAGAATTGAATGTGGGGGCTATTTCCTTAAATCTTGTATTGGATTTTAATTTTATTTTCATATAATTTTTACCTTCTGAATTCCAATGATGAAAGAACTGAAATACTCGTATCGTTTATGAAAAATTGGTAGGAAAACACTTATAAGTTCACTGGGAAATGTGTGTTTTATCAAAGGAAATTTGGTAACGCCCGCAGGTTCATGCGGAGTTCTTCCTTAGGACGGCAGCATAGGGAAGGAGCTTTTTCTTGAGCGGCTATAAATATGGTCATACTGCCGTGCTAAGGAAGAACGCCGTATGAGTCCTGAGGCGTTGCCAAACTTCCTGTGACAAATCACTAATATTCTGGAAAGTTTCTGAATCTTTTTCTTCAAATTTCTCAGATAATTTAGTTCAGATTATGGCCCAAATTCTCTGAAAATTTTAAGGAAAAATATTAAAAACTTTCCTCAAAGATGTATATTTCTTCAGAGGAAATTTGGCTACTCTCGAATGTTCATACGGCGTTCTTCCTCAGCACGGCAGTATAGGCTAACGTGAAAAAAAAACAAAGAAGAATAAACTTACAGTTGTAGGGCAACAGTACGCCTTCGAGCTGTTGGGCGAGGATATTGGCCTTGCCGCCAGTTTTTAATTGATTCTCAGAGATGTCACACAGCTCTCCAGCTTCGAAAAGTAATGGGTTAGCTCCCGTCAAGTTGGCCAACTCGTAGGTGGCACCCTTGGCCTGTTTCGGATTTCCTGATGCGCATTGTAGGTAAAAGAGCCTTTTCTTCGTTACTGCGAGGAACCTGCCGTTGGCTTGACCGCACCATGTTTTGCTCCCAAATTGCTGGGTAGTGACGATGGATCCTTGCTTGACACAATTCTTCATTTTCAAACACTCAATAAGTTTGCCGGAAACGCCCTGAAATTGCGTTCAGCTGCATTCGTTCAAACATAGGAGGCCAAGGAGTAGCCGGAAGGCCACAGGCACCACCATTCCGCCGGTCTAGCCTCTCTTACGGCTGTAGAAATGATAGAATCTGTAATGAGTCTGTTCTGTAATGTCGAATGAACCACTAGACAAGGTACAAATTTAAGCATTCTGTTACATGTTTCTTAATCAGAATTTCACGTAAAATACGATTCACGCAACGAAAATTACTGAAACCAACTCCTAACGAAGATATTAACGTTTTTATTTCACATTGGTCACGAGGGATTTGAACTGCCCGCTCACAAGAAACTCAAAGCTCTACGTGAGTCAAATCGCGCACTACAACGGTTTCAGGGAGCTTCTCAATCGAGAAATGTTCATTTCCCTCCATGTGTGTTCAAACTACAAGCAATTTGCTATAGCTGAGACAAAGTGCCAAGATTGAGGTTGCCAGATTTTTATATCGCAAGAGACTGTCATGATAACGTTTAGCGCGCGATGTGAATCACGTAGAGCATTGAGTTTTCATGAGTGGGTGAGTTGAATTCACGCATTAAGAATCATTAAATATTTTCGTAAGGTCTTGATTTCGGTAATTTCCGCTGTGCGCATCGTGTTCTACGTGAGATTTTGGTTAAGAAACATGTATCAGAATGCTGAAATTCGTACCATGTCTAGTGGTCCATTATGAGCTTTTACTCTTACGCACATCGCTAAGAAAGCCGAAATGAATAGGCGGATCCAGCAATGTGGCAACACCGAATTTCCTCCATTTAAACCTATGCTAAATAATCGATTCTTGTCGGAGCACCTGGCCCCTCCAAGAATCGATATTCTATAGCCCTAAATGGAGAAAATCCGGTGTTGCCAAATTGCTGGTTCTGCCAATGCCGAGTTGCAGTCTGGAAAGATCCATCCCACGGCGCGGCGGGTCCACCATTGGCGATTCTTGGAAGTTGGCGACTCCGTTCATCCTTCATTTGGATGCATGTCAAATGGTCGATTCCTGGTGAGGCACCTTACCTCACCGAAAATCGATATTTTCAATGGACGTAAACGGAGGAAAAACAGAGTTGCCAACTTGTAAAATAGCCATTGCGGGTACACTTTCGATTGCACGATCTCTCGGTCCTCTACCGCGATTTATGGTCAAAGTAACTGTCATGTTTCGCTATCCAGATTTTGCGATTTTGCGATTTTTTCTCGGACGTATGAGTACATATTATCATAGAATAAATATTTAAATGCTCATAGCTTTTTTCAAACAGTGGGAAGAGGGAGAGAGAGAAAGTTATTTCTATGGCCTATACTCCAGTTGAAGCCTTACAGCAGATCGGCCACCATAAGTTTGAGCTTCAAAAGAAAAATCGCATGTTCTCTCTTCAAAATTTTAAAAAGAAAGCGATTTCGACAATGAGTAGTTCAGAAATAAAGTCCGGAGAGAGACACTGAAAAGTATTTTTTGAGTTGGAGCAAATCATCACTTCAAAAAATGGTTACTTCTAAAGACACTGCTGTCTACAGTGTGACATTTGTTAGACAGATAATTTGACAAATGGTGAAATGAGGTTCTCAAGTCAAATTTTTCCATCTTATTGCCATATTTCACTTTATGCGTTTCTTTTTTTATGGTATTCATGTTTCAATTAAAATATGTAATAATTCAACGAAATTAATCGCCAAAACATCGACAGGATCCTGATCACGAAAATCGTGAATGGTATGCCAGTAGGTAAGGGACTTTTGCAAATATGATCCTAAAACTTTGCCCTAAAGCCTGGAGCTTAACGAGTACAGCGAACTGTAGGAAAGAAATGTCTCACCTTCTCCGTTCGTTGGTTCTTCTTTGGAGCTCCGAAAAACACACCTCGTTATTGAAACAACTTCAACGAATGCAGCTCCGTAGTGACCGATTGATCTGATATATACGAGCTAGAGCATACTGTATGATACTGCCGTGCAAAAGAAAAACGCCGTATGAGCCTTCAGGCGTTGCCAAATTTTCTTTAATAAATCACGAATTTCTGGGAAAACTTGTAAACGTTTTTCCTCCACTTTTTCAGGTAATTTTGTTCGCAATTTCACCTAAATTTCCTGAAAATGTCAAGGAAAAATATTCGTAGCTTCCTTCAAAAGTAAAAATTTCATCGAAGGAAATTTGGCAACTCTCGAATGTTCATACGGCGTTTTTCCTTAGCTCGGCAGGATAGGTTCCGCTCTGCGCGAAAATGTTATTTTCAGCGGCTTTTTAGGAAATGACGCATTTGCCGCGCGAACAGCCGTCACTCGAAACAAAGAAAAAAGTGCATTTAATGGAATGTCGATCACCGGAAACAAAACGAAAAAACTAAAGCTCTTAACATTGAGTCCAACACCAAGCATAAAAGCACGATTGTGACAAGTGAAATGACACTGACTAGTTTCAAGGTTTACAAGCAGGAAGAAAAACCAGGAATTTTCGTTGAAATTGTATTGCACTTCAGGTTTTCTAGTTGAAGATCGGGCACATTAATTTTTTTAAGCGTGCCAGTAGGGCTCGCTTTTTGAAATCACTCGGATGTACCATAGTACATCACACCGATCAACCTATGCTATTCAACGGGCGGTCCAAAAATGTTTTTCCTCGGACCCGTTTTTTTGTATTTGAACCGTTATACTGTCAAGCCTTAATATAATGATTATTCATCAAATAACCGAATGAATTTGCCCTTGAGAACATTCTTCCATCAAAAATTTATTATTTCATTTGACAGAAACCTCAAATAAGCATTTTCTACGCTAGAACGACTCAAATCTAGCTAGAAGATTCTTTCCCGCCGCAACTTTTTAGCCAATTTGCGTCTTGTGTTGTTATCGAGTTAGTTTAGTTTGGTTACTCGAGTTATAGTTCCGTGAAAATTTGACTCAACAACCGGGATTCGAACCTGGGGCCTATTGACATAGAGTCAGACGCGCTGCCGGCAACAATATTTTCCCGGCCATTGAAAGAACTAATATTATCAAAGTTGACCACAATCATTATCATATTTGGTCTACATTAAGTTAATGAAAATATTTTTAAAAAAATTCGCTTTCCACTCTGGAGTTATTCATTATATTGAACTGTTCCTCGATGCGCATTGACTTTTGATGCCTGGTTCAAAAATCGAATCGCATTCACGAATAGTCAAAAATAGCATAAGTGCCTCGAACTGAGGAGAAGCAACTCTCGACTCGCCGAAGATGATAGGAGGATGATGCAGGAATCTATCGATACACATGTGTGTGTAAATTAAGGTAAAGGAATTAACGAGCTTTCGAAAAAAATTTATATTTAGTTGCACCAGGCCTTTCTAAGGAAAAGAGCTCTTCAAGGAACAACCATGACTTTTACCCAAATTAGTTTTCTTATTTTTTACAATTTGTTACTTAAAAATAAGTACTCATTTTTATGATATACAGGGTGATCCAAAAGTCCCTTCCACCCCCTCTAACTTTTTACCTAATTGAGGTAAAGATTTGAAACTTGGGGGATATTCCTAGGTCAAAGGGAGCTACTTTTTGGCCCCCCTAAAATTTTCAGGGGGGTCCCCCTTGGGGGGCAACGGCCCCCAACTTTTAATTTTCAAATAGGTAGACCCCCTTTGTGATAGCTCGTTCGAAAGAGCATAAAAAAAGAAAACTTTTCGCGCAAACTCGAAGTCAATATCTTAAACCGTTTCAAAATGGCGGCCGGTTAAAGTTCAAAATGGCCGAAAATTCACACCGGTTATTTGTCGATAGATTTGCGCGAAAATCGGTATGTAGGGGTATTTTGACACGAGAAAAACGAATTTAACGTTAGATTTTCAAAAAAACCGAAATTTTCAAAATGGCCGCCGGTTAAAGTTTAAAATGGCCGAAAATTGTCACCTCGGTTTTTTGCTGATGGATTTGCCTAAAACTTGGAATTTGAGAGTATTTTGGCATAAGATAAACAAATTTGAACATAGATTTCTAAAAAAAATCAATTTTTGGTCATTTTGAACTTTGACCGGCGGCCATTTTGGAAATTTCGGTTTTTTTGAAAATCTAACGTTAAATTCGTTTTTCTCGTGTCAAAATACCTCTACATACCGATTTTCGCGCAAATCCATCGACAAATAACCGGTGTGAATTTTCGGCAATTTTGAACTTTAACCGGCCGCCATTTTGAAACGGTTTGAGATATTGACTTCGGGTTTGCGCGAAAAGTTTTTTTTTTATGCTCTTTCGAACGAGCTATCACAAAGGGGGTCTTCCCATTTGAAAATTAAAAGTTGGGGTCCGTAGCCCCCCAAGGGGGGCCCCCCTGAAAATTTTAGGGGGGCCAAAAAGTAGCTCCCTTTGACCTAGGAATATTCCCCAAGTTTCAAATCTTTACCTCAATTAGGTAAAAAGTTAGAGGGGGTGGAAGGGACTTTTGGATCACCCTGTAGGTAGCTTAAGACTAGATTTTTCCTTATTAATTAGGATATCTTTACATGCATTATTTTATATTACTTGAAATCTACTATTAAGTATAGTTCCTATCCTCTGTAATCGTGTCTTGATGTGTATTTACATGAACATGTACGATATTATGTACTTAAACCTTTCAATTAAGAGGTAATACACTGGAGAAAAAGTATCTTGGATCCAGAGTCCAGACTCTTAAAACATTTGATAAGCAAAAATATTTTTGATTCAGTCAGATTTTTGTTTCTTCTTTTTTTCTGACGGTCATCTTTGACTTTTCACGGTTATCACCAACCACACTTGCTGGCAACTTGGTTGCTGGATGGCTGAGCCAATCTGCAGCCTGTTTGTTGTTTTGTGCTTGTCGGGTAGACATAGATGACATAGATCAAAATGCGGAGCGTGATTTGTCTTATCGCTGCTTTGTCGTGCCTATGCCGGACGGAACTCACGACAAGCCAAAGGCATCTCTTATGTTTCTGACAGTATGTCGTCCTTTCACCTGACAATGGCACGATAGAGCAGCGGTAAGACATAACCGACGAATCACGCTCCGCCTTTCAACCTATGTCACCCATGTCTACCCTGGAAACTTAAAATTTCAACAATCAGGCAGCAGAAGTGGAAACCGAAGTGACCATTCTCTCCCTATTAAGGTGATTCGATGGACGCCATATTTTGTGTCAGAACGGCATGCGCTATATCGCATCAATTGGTTCCATTTTTTCAGTCATTCGTCATTTTTCTCCAATTTTGAGATCGCAATTCTGTTGTCAGGAGACTAAAGCACTCACTTACCAATTTTAACAAAGAAATTCAACTTAATAAAGGCGTGGTTTTTTAGAGAGAAAATATCTCATTCGAGTGCAGTTTCGATATCAGTATCGAATGCGGTGTTCTCTCTCTAAAAAAAAAAAACCACGCCTTTAGTACGTTGAATTTGTTTGTTAAAATTGGTAAGTGAGTGCTATAGTCTCCTGACAACAGAATTGCGATCTCAAAATTGGAGAAAAATGACGAGTAGCTGAAAAAATGGAACCAATTGATGCGATATATCGCATGCCGTTCTGACACAAAATATGGCGTCCATCGAATCACCTTAAGGCACTCTAAATCCAGTGGCGTGTTGTGCTTTGCGATATATCGATTGATATACCATTCAAACCTATTGAAAAGGATCGATAAACAGGATGTTCTCAGCGAACACCTTAATAATCGATTCTTCACCATAAGTTTAAATGGCAGAACAATCGATACATCGCAATTCACGCCACGCCACTGTCTAAATCTGTGTATTGAAGTATGCGAGCAATCAGAGATTCGATTCATCCCGGACCGGAGTCTCAGCGTCCTTCGACTCCCTCCTCTTGAAGCTCTGCTCGACCTCGTAGAGGGTCTTGTTGTGGGTCTCGGGGAGCGCGAAGACGGCGAGGAGGACGGTGCACAGGGACCCGGCGGCGTAGGCGAAGCAGAGCCCCGAGACCTGGAGCGCCGCGAGGGAGGCGTAGTAGAGCTTGATGGCGAGCGACTGGGAGCCCCAGCCGACGAAGAAGATGGCGCCGGTGGTGGAGCCCCGGACCCGGAGGGGGAAGACCTCGCCGGAGAGGATCCACGAGATGTTGGTGACGACGGAGCCGAGGCTCAGGTTGGCCGCGAGCAGGGCGATCGGGAGCCAGTCGAAGGGACCGGGGGCGCCGCGGAGGAGGAGCTCGTAGATGCCGGCCCCCAGGGACGCCAGGGTCACCAGGATGGAGAGGGTGATGGTTGCAGGCCGGCGGCGCATGTAGGAGATGCAGTAGACGCCCAGGGTGCAGTTCGTTACGGCGGTCGCGACCTGCGGGCAGGAAGAAGGACCACAGTCCGCGATAAAGCTCTACTAAAGACGCATTTACTGGCGTCCAAAGGAAAAACGTCGTATCTCCATTCGACATTTTTTCGATTTTTTTTCGGACAGAATACTATTCTGCAAGAAAACGAGCAAATATTCATCCTTTATTTTTCGAGTCGATTGTGGCGTACCCTTAGAAACTCAAAATTGAAGAAATGAAGCCTTGCAGGGTGTCTAGCATCAGGAACAACCGGAGAAACCGGAAAATATTAGGAATTTTGGCCGATCAGGAAGAAATCAGGAAAATCGGAAAAATCGGACGTTTCATCAGGAACTTTTCTCACGCGAATCTCCTCAGCGGAGATTGTCTTACTGCTTTTTGCCTACCGTGCCAGGAGTCGAGAAAAATCAGGAAAATATCAGGAATTTTCAAAATGAAAAAGTCAGAATTTTTTTATAAAATAGCCGGAAGAGGCAGGAAAGAATCAGGATTTTTCAAAATTAACAAATACTAGACACCCTGATATAAAGCTCTACTATAGACGCATTTACTGTCGTCCGACGTAAAAATGCCGTATCTCCATTCGACATTTTTTCGATTTTTTTCGGACAAAATACTATTCTACAAGAAAACTAGCGAATATTCATCCTTCATTTTTCGAGTCGATTTTGGCATGCCCTTAGAAACTCAAAATCGAAGGAATGAAGCCTTTTCATTTTGGGCGCTTCTGGGTACCAGATGCGCCCTTTCCAGCCGTTCGACTCCCCCGATGTAACATGTACTATACTACATACCGTTTTGCCTTATGGGTAATGACGCCATTCTGGTACACCCGGGAAAATTTGATTTTTTTCTGCATCTGGTATTCGTAAAAGTTTTCGTGAAATGTTTTGCTTTTAAGCATAACAATCTCGCACGGACGTATTACCTGGTTAAACTATTTTGGGGCTTCGTTATGCTTAAATGCCTCATATTCGAGGTTGTAGTTTCAGATTTATTCGAAAAAATCACGAACAGTCACGTGATCTCTTCATTTTAGTGACGTATTACTGTGCTATTTTGTGATTGGTTCATTCTCTCGGCGCAGCATCGTCAAGCGTCAGCTGTTTGCGGCTCTGGGTTGAAGGTACCATCTTCAAGAAGGTTAATCTTCAGCTGTAGTTCCGAAAAAATCCACCACGTCGCGCTGCTAAAATCCGACTCCGAAATCAGTGATTATTTAAATATCACAATAGGTATCTTAAATTCTAAGACTCATGAGTTCTAGCAGCATACGTCTGGAATCCTTAGTAACAAACGCGAGCTTTGAAAGTCTAATAATAAAAGCTGTAAATTGATCCCAGTTTCTCTTACGGGATATCTGTAAGTGCGAGAGAGACAGCTCACGGTGGGAGAGAGATATCTGCCAACTGCTGAGAGCGATCAAGCGCGATTGGTTGCATCAAGGTTATCATGCTTAACCCTACTTTTTTCTGGGATCAAATTGCAGAGCTTCAGAAATGACTTTTCACGTTGTTTTTAGGGTCAATAGGAAGAAGAATGTTATAGCTAGAACTTATTTATCTTCGATTTAAACAGAAATTCCTTCAACTTTTATAAAAGCTCAAGGACTCACGTGGTGCTGTACGGACTCTAAAACACAGCGGTGGCGCCCCCTGCGCGGAGAAATTTCTTACTTCACGCAGCTGTAGATACACCTTAAGGTTATGTCAGAGAGAATAGAAAGTTAGAGGCCCGACTCGATGCTAGGTAATTGAAACAGATGCGCTCGCAGCGCGCTCGCTGGCAACGTACGCAACTACTATTTTCTATTGTTTTCCAGAGACTAGCGGCGGGTATGTTGCTGCCGGACCACCTTCACGTAGGCAATTTGTTATACATCGTCCGTCCGCAATACTCTCGCTTGGCCGTATGAAAACGTTCCTCGCTTGTGCAGTGTTAAAGAAGCGCCCTCCGACGCTTTGGCGTTGGAACTGCTTGTTTGGATTTTCTTGTGTTAGAGCAGTTTGTATGGGAGAGAAATATAAAATTTGTAATGGAGTTACGGCGTTTTTGGTGTGGACGGCAGTTTAGTGGTGACGTCACGGAACGATACTGTCGTTTAATAACTCGAAAATCAAAACGTACCCCAACAAACGAACATAACGTCCAAAATGAAAAATTAACGAAAGAATGCGAAAAATAGAATAAAACCAAAGACATAAAGACGGAGCGCTCGTATCTAAAAGCACGGGGAAAAAGTGAAGCTAGGTTCGGCGCTGCGCGCTTGTGTGAGTGTGTAAATGAGCGCGGGAATCCATGGCGGCAAACGGAAATTTGATTTGAACTTGTCCTCTTGATTTTTCCACATTTCATCTTTGAAACGTATTTTAAATTCCTAAAACGAATATACTAAGAAAGTTCGGTCTGCGTCCTAATATAATACACCTACTTTTGCTCGGTAACAGGCAGTAATCTCAGATTCCAGTGTTGTCGAGTTTAGACTTTGTCCGGAGGTGGCTACCGCCACCCATGATAAAGTTAGTTTTTCTTCTGCTCATGGTGGTTCTGCAGGTTCAAACAGGCCGTTACAGTTCTAGATCAACGTTACTCCCAAATGAAATTAATCGGTCGACGACGGACTGAAACTAACCTAAAGTTAAAAAAATATGAGTGTGTACCTGAATTTGGGCAAAAATCAACCTAAAATACTTTGTTTCCGCAATTTTATTTATTAGTTCCCGCCCTACATTTGAATTCAAACTTGTCCCGATTTCGCCGCCAATCCTCTAGCCAATAGTAGAGGTGATTGAAAAGAAGCTCTAGAAGCTTCATTTTTTGCTTTTAGTGCTCCGTCTTTATGTCTTTGAATAAAACCGAAAAATTAATCAATGGGACTGTAAAATTATGAAAGCTAATCATTATCCAAAACGTTCGAGACTACATTCACGAGAATTGACGATAAAATGAGCTCGTGACAATACTTAGTCATCAAACGAACTCCTCAACTATCCAGCCTATTCCTCGCAGAGTCTCGTGTAAGTTCTTCTAATCATTCACTTTTGAGGTAATGTTAGTTTGTTGGAGCACATTTCGACTTTCGAGACATTGAAACTATATCGAAATGCGACGTCACACTGAATGCGTCTATTTTGAACGCGTTAAGAAGAACCAACCCACATCAGCTATTGCCAAATTTAATTGGGAATCTTAATTTTTTATATGAAAACGGTTGTACGGATTTTAGTGCAAATTTCAGTGAATAACCTGCTTAATACGAAGCATATTCTTCGAAAATTTCAAAGGAATCCACACAAGCGTTCTCGTGTAAAAAATTAAACTGCCTAGTTAAATTTTAAGTGGTTGATAATTATTCTTGTAAACTCTACAAAAATATTTTCCTGTTATTATTTAAGAATGTCTCTTAAGTTATTAAAAATGGCTGTAAATCTATTAATGTTTATTTCTTCTTTTAAGCATTTGAAATATCTTTGTCTCCCCCCCCCCCCCTCCCACCGCCATTTTACAAAAAAAAACCCCGTTAGTGAACATTTTACGACAGTGAAGTTGCGAAGCGACTTGAGCGCGCACGGTGGTATACGCGCAAAGCATGAAGTATCCTTTCGACTTGTAAGGCGCTCCTGTGCGCTCCGTGTCATCGTTTGTTTGCGCAATGCACGAAGTATCCTGCCGTCTTGTAAGGCGCTATGCGTCTCGCACCGTGCGCGCCAGTCGCTTTGTGTTTTACGCGATTATGCAAACTTGCGGCGTTATGATTTTCACCGTATAATTTTGAAGTTTTTTTTACATTTTGTTGGCATTATTGTCACCTCACCGGACGACACTTACGCCCTGTCCCCGCGGGATGTTTCATGGGATTTGTCCTAGGGAAAAATCTCACTTGCGAAGTCGGGAAAAATATTGAGTTAGTCAAAACTAATCACAGTGCTAACTAAGAGTCATTGTGGAGTCCCAGGAACGACTTCAAAAGAAGAAGAAGAAGAAAGGATGTGTCCCATTATGGAGGGTATTTTGGCCCTAGCTTTGGTCGAAAATTGAAACAGCTTAGAATAATGTCATGTATTGTCAAATCGAATCTTTATCATCTACCCTGTGAGAACTTGTCTTTATTTGAGGTGTTTTGAAAGGTTTTTGCCTGATTTACAAGCGCAAAGTAGTGAAGTTTTGCAGTTTTCTCGAATAATTGCTCAGTTTCGGTCCTAAATTAGATTGTTTATGTATGAGCACAAGCGATTACTACTTTCTTCTTTAAATATGTTAATCTTTAGTACACCCATTACAACAAATTTAAAGGAAAAAGTGGTAGTCGCTCGTGCTCATACATAAACAATCTAATTTAGGACCGAAAATGAGCAATTATGCGAGAAAAATGCAAAACTTCACTACTGTACGCTGGTCAATCAAGCAAAAACGTTTCAAAAACACCTCAAATAAGGATAAGTTCTCACGGGGTAGATGATAAAGAGTCGATTTGACCATACATGACATTATTCTAAACTATTCCAATTCTCGACCGAAGTTAGGGCCAAAATACCCTCCTTAATGGGACGCATCCTTTTGTTGTGTTGTTGAACGAGGAAAAAGCCCAGAGGTCTCATTCCTGCGATTCTAACTTGGAAAAAATCCCGTGAAACGTCCCATGGAGACAAGGCGTTAGAGTAAACTTACCGACATGATATTTGAAACGTGCAAAGGATCGTATTCAGTGCCGAGTCGCTGGACAATATCCTCACTATAGGAATTGATCTGGTAGCCCCCGGTGGTTGCTTGAAACACAAAAAATTTAGACTTTCTGCTTGTGGACATTTTTGCTGTAGACCTTTTATTTGCATACCACTAAGCGTCATTGTGGAGTCCCAGGCACGACTTCAAAAGAAGAAGAAATTTTGTTGTAATGTTTAACGGGGAAAGAGTCCAGAAATCTCATTCCTGCGATTCGAACTTAGGAAACATTCCGCGAAACGTCCCACGGAGACAAGGCGTTAGAGTAAACTTACCGACATGATATTAGAAACGTGCAAAGGATCGTATTTAGTGCCGAGTCGCTGGACAATATCCTCACTATAGGAATTGATCTGGTAGCCCCCGGTGAATGCTTGAAACACCAACAATAGCGACACAATGACCAGCGGCTTCCATACCGTCGGCTCGAGCAATACCGCAACGCTCACGTTTTCGGACACGGTGCGGGCCGACAACTCGAGCAACTGGAGTTCGGCGCGGACGCTGGCGGGGCTCCGGCCGAGGGCCTGGAGGCTCCGGACGGCGGCGTCGGGGCGCCCGGATTTGTAGAGCCAGGCCGGGGACTCGGGGGCGAAGAAGTGGACGACGCCGAAGCCGAAGGCGGTGAGGGAGAAGATGCCCGAGGCCAGGTGCCACGGCAGGTAGCCGCCGACCACGTTGCTGATCAGGATGCCGACGGTGTAGATGGCCGCCGTCGCGCCCAGCAGGAGGGAGCGGTACTCCTTCACGCTCAGCTCCACGAGGTAGACCAGGGCCACCGACTCCAGACCTGGGAACATCGGACGGGATTGAAAAGGACATGAGGAAATGGAGATGTTGCATGTGTGAGGAATTTGCGATTTGACTGTTGATTCATAGGTAAAAGTTCGCGAGACGCACGATGGTGCCACTGGTTTTCTCTGAAATCAACTCCCAAGTTCAGAAAAAGCTCTCAAGTTGAGGCCAAATGGAGGGGATATCCCACGCTATCCTGAGAGTCCACGCCTACTTCAAGACAAACTCTCCATGCAAAGATAGGGAGCAAATACATTGACAGGGCTGCCACTTTATTTAGGGACTCTACAACTGAAAACACGGCAACTCTGCTAATGTATTTGCTCCCTATCTTTTCATGGAGAGTTTGTCTTGATGTAGAGGTGGACCCTCAGGATAGCGTTGGATATCTCCTTCATTTTGGCCTCAACTTGAGAGCTTTTTTTGAGCTTGGGAGATAATTTCAGAGAAAACCAGTGGCACCATCGTGTTTCTCGCGAACTTTAACATAAGAATCTACCGTCAAATCGCAAATTTCTCACACATGCATTACCTCCATTACTTCACCTTCCGGCCAAAGTATCACAAGCACCATGCGGACGTTTAAATATTTCCGATGCGATTTTATTTTTTACAGAGAAATTTCATCGGCAGCTCACAGAAAATTCAGTGAAATTTTCGGACGGCTTCGTTGAACAATTTCTCTGCAAAAACAAAATAAAATCGCGACGGAAATTTTGAAAAGTCGCATGGCGCCTGTGATACCTCATCCGAAAGGTGAAGATAAGAATAAACTAGGCAACACGTAACGCAATTGTAATGCAATTGTCAGGGTTGCCATAGTCAAGGAGTACCAGGAAAACCTGGAAATGTCAGGGAAAGATCATAAGTCACTTTTGTTTGTTCTGTCGATTTGGTTTGACGTTTCGAACCACAAATTTTGCCTGAAAAATATTTTTAACTGCAGTGAAAGCTCGCTTGAGTCGAACTGTGTAGGGACCGACAAAAAATTCGACTTAGGCGGAAACTCCTCGTAAGCGATTCTCCATTTAACTTATGGACGGGTCTAGGAACCTATAAAAAATTTCAATTAATCTGCATTTCGTCTTAACCGTAGCGAGCTTTTATTGTTTGTCTTTTTATCTGGCATTTGTTCAACTGCCAGGAAATTTCACCAAAATGTGTCAGGGAAATAGGAAAATGTCAGGGAATTTGACTTTCCAAATTCTTTGGCAACCCTGAATTGTCTAAACGTGTAACGCAGGCCAGGCAGGGTTGCAGTTTTTCATGAAAAATAAAATCATGATATTTCATGCGAAACTTTTACGAAAGGAGGGGTATTGATAAGGGCCGTTTTCGGGTACCCCCTACACGGAGAAAAAAACCTCGTGCGTGGGACCCGAAGTTTAGGTCATATGGATCTCTAAAGTTTTCAGATTGAGCATCTGAACACTTGAGGTCTATCTGTCGAGGTTTGAATCGCACATCTGAAATTTCAGTTCTTACATCTGAAGTACTTCAGATGTGAGAACCGAAGTTTCAGATGTGTGATCCGAACCTCGACAGCTGGATCTTAAGTGTTCAGATGCTCAATCCGGAAACTTTAGAGATCCATATGACCTAAACTTCGGGTCCCACGCACGAAGTTTTTTTCTCCGTGTAGCAGAACTCCCAAACTCTACAAGTTTTTGCTCATTGGAGTTCTACATTTAACGAAATACATTATGATATTGTCACTATGCATCATGACCATTCTAGACTTTTTTGATGCGCTCATCGTGATTTTTGAGCCATTTTCTACAAGAGACAACTCGTATTTTTGCTCTAGCTGAAGTTCCAAACAAGCGCATTAAGTTAACAATAAGTGTGGCTGTGGCAAATGCTCTCCTAAGTACAATACAAATCGCAAGTCATAATCAGTTCTCACCAAGTGCAAACCCGCAGATAGTTCGGCCCATGTATATATGCCACGCCTGTGTGGCACACGCTGTGATACCGAATCCGACCCCGCAACAGACGAAGAAAAAAATCAGTCCCGATTTTCGGCCAAACGCGTCCACGACCGGACCACTTAGCAGCGCCGAAAACGGAGCCAAAAGAACGCCAAGACTGGCTGCAATTAAAATGAAATCATCCACAATTTCGAAACATGAAACTTGTTAAGTTTATATCAGCATATACATGCACGGAAAAAAATAGGGTAGTCGACACAACTAGCGGCTAGTTAAAAATGCGCCAGCTACCCGGTAGTTACATCAACAACCATGGATGATGATGTATCTACCGGGTTAGTTGTGACCTCCACAGCGGTAGTCATCGTAACTACCGCACGGTAGCTGGCGCATTTTTAACTAGCCGCTGGTTGTGTCGACCATTTTCCGTGTAAATGGGCCTGTTGCAAACTTCAGCTAGAGCTAGAAGAAGAGCTAGGTTCTCATAGATAACGGCTCCAAAATCACGATGAGTGCATGGGATTGGTCTGCAATACACTCCTAACTTACTAATCTGCGTAAGAAATATGCGTTTTTTCAACTTCCAGCTGCAAAAAAAAAAACAAGTTGGTTTTTGCAATCGCTAGCGATAGCAATATTCGTCATGGGAACTTTTGCTTCTGGGATATGAAAATTTTAAGGTACAGTTCGTTTGTAGTATCTTCAGAATTGAAGGGGCTATGTAATTTTGTGTCGACATCTCTTTTTTAACATTTTTAATTTTTTTTCTTTGCATACAAGAAAGCTGTTATTTACCAATTATTTATTTTCGTTGGATTATGTATGGTTTTTGGAAGTTAACGCATTT
>NW_017564154.1:2750161-2771560 GCF_001854935.1 Bemisia tabaci
TTTCATATTTTACGCTCGCTCCAAAGTCACTTTAGGGCTTGACACTACTTTTTCCTTAGTGACCCAGCCTCGAGCTGTTTAGTGCCCAGCACTCCTCTGACTTGCTGGCTCCATTTGATCTAACCCTCGTTAGTGCCCAGCACTAACATGTAGGTCCCAACCCTAAGCTCGTTTTTTCCGTGCTGGTTATAATTCTGGTATTGCAAGAATTCTCTTTCTCTATTTACGCAATTACGTATTAGATTATTGTATTGTATGAAATCCTGTTATCACGAAGACAGAGTATCATAGAGCATAAACAATAAACATAGGAAAGGTTGTGTCTGATCATGAGTCATTAGAAGGTTTTAGCGTAGTGTGCTGCAACCTAGCGGACACACGGTGCCTTCGATTCGCGAAAAGTTACCTTCAGTACTCACAATCAGTTGCAGTTGATCGATTTCGTTTATTGTCTCATCATTTACCTATTAATATTTATATTTCGTTCATTTATTTACCTATAGTATTTTTTACGTGTCCAATTAGGGCATCATTAAAACAATTAATTTGGCCTCGTTAAGTGATACGTTCATCTTTGATACATTTTCTTCAAATGATCTAGAAAAGTTTATTTTTTGGAGCCGTAATAGTTTTCTCTGTTTTTATGAGAAATCGAGGATTTTTTATGTATTAATATTTCGGTACTTAAGTAATGGATCATTATTTTTCCTATGGATCTTGGATTTTTTTTCGGGGGGTGGGGGAGGAAGCACAATTTTAGATGTTTTAATTATTGCAAATTTTAAAATACTCAGTTAATAGGTAGTAAATTAAATCTGGGACTCATTAAAATTGCGCTCACCGCTGAGCGCTTCTCTAATACCCACGTATTAGAGCTTTCCCGCTTGTTTTTTATCTGAAAACCCACCTATCCATGTCTCCTCATCTGGGGTCAGGTGGATAGCACTGTCCTTCTCCTGTAGCTGGGGGAAGAGCACGCCGGTTTGGCCCTGAACCACCCCGTCGTAAACGAATACCATCATTGCCCCACCGCAAGCGTAAAGCTAGGATAGACAAATGAAGATTAGCAAGTTGACAAAAGTATCCTTATTAAACGAACGCATTACAGTTCGGGGGATTTAACTAGGATTGGACTACATTTTGCAGTTCGTCGTTTTCCCCACGAAAGAAACGTAGCTCCATTTCAATGTTGCCAAATTTCCCCTCGGTAATTGCATGTAAACCAGGAATATTTCGAGCATTTCTAACTGAAAACAGTGACTTTTCCTCAGATCTTATGCAAACCTCAGAAAATTTTGGATCAAAACTACACCGGTACATTTTTGTAAAATAAGTCAATTGTTGGGGTCAATTAGGCACCCTTGGGGTGAAGATACGTTCCTTCGTGGAGGAGATGACGAATTAGGAACTTCCAATCTCTAACTCATCTTAGGTCACATGTAAGGAGTATTGTAGTCCCTAAGTGTAAAACGTTGTCAAATTAGTGGAATGAACTACATCAGCCTTTGCCTTTAGTTTCCTCTTTTGCTGTATACTTTTTGAGAGCAAAAATTGGACGTGTTCAATCTAAATCGTTTAAACTACATCAAACGTTGCCTCTTTGCTCTCTTGATTTATTTTTGGAACAGAATATCGAGTAACGCGGAAACTTGAAAATTGTCTGCGTGAGTGTATTTTTCACAATCTAGGCTTCATAGATAGTCTAATGACGTTAAGTAGTTAAGTTCTCTGTTATGGAAATAAAACGTAAGAGGAAACTAGGCCACGTGGAGCGAGTTACATCAAGTCTGGTGAACCTGTCCAATCAGCTAAACTCTAGTTTAAAATTTTGTGAGAATATTTTTTGTAGTTTAGGCTAAATAGACACGAATTTTTGGGATTATTCCATCATTCGTTGTCATGTGGAGTATTAAAACATGAGCGCATTTTACGCATCATAAAACGTAGTTAGGCTAATTTTAATTTAATTCATCCAAGTTTAATATGATTGAAATGAACAGATTTAACCAGACCTACACTAACTACAGTAGGACCCCTTTTTGCAATTATAGGAACCCCTGTTTTGGCTCATTTTAAAAGCAACATATATGCCATTGGTTTTTCTATGCAGAAAGGTGTTTTTATGGAAGAACCAGTGACAGTGGTTCCTTATTGCGAAATTTAATCTTAGACGTTGCCCAATTTCCTGTCGTTATTTTTTATTCATTAGCAAAAATCCAAGAAAAATTCTGTCTTGAAATTGTATGGGCACGTCTTCTATTGGCTTAGGTGAATTCAAACATTTATAAGGCGTTATGCTGATCAGTTTTCCTGCAAAAAAATTAAATATGCGAAGAAGTCTAGGTAACGTGAATATTACTTAGGCTGATGTCTGAAAAATCCGACAAAATCAATGGAAAATAATTATTAATCGTAGTTCAACGTTTTCTTCCGTCAATTCCCTTGTAACGAGCAAGTTACGGAAATGAATAGTTGATTTGCACCAAGTGAACCCCCTCCATTGCACCGCCTGCATCAATTCAATTGTTAATATTCAACTTCCATATGCGCACTTGTTATCAGGTGTTGCGGAGCGTTCAAAAAACCTCATTGTCTGTAAAGTTACGCTTTGATGATAACTTTAAAACCGATGTTTTTCCTCATATCGAATGTCAATGAAGATAATCTCTGATTTAATTAGCAAGCGTCAGAGCTTCAAATTCCGAACAGGTTATTCCTCTCTTACCAGCAGCGCATGGCGTGCTTTGCGATATATCGATTGATCTGCCTTTTAAACTTATGGTACAAGATCGACAAACAGGGTGTTCGCAACGAGCACCTTTCAACAATCGATCCTTTACCACAGCCTCAAATGGGGAAATATCGATAATCGATCATTCACGCCTCGCCTCTGGGTTTTACATACTTCTCTTCCTCAAAGCTACCGATTCTCACCGATAATAATCTTTCACTCCTTTCAAATTGAGTCAGACTCCCAAAATTCTCCCAAATCCTGACTTTCGATTGTTCGTTTCGTGCAGAAACGGTGCTAATAGGCTGCGAGCGGCCCAAATAATCCATAGTTTCTGTAATGAATATCTTAATTACGACGAATTTTTTCCAGAACTTACCGCGTGTATCATATTGGAGGGCGTATACGCTTTGTGTTCGTTCCGCAAGTCAAACATCATACGACGCTTCATGCTTTTGAAAGGCCGTTTTCTAGGTTATTTAACATGAATATAAATGGAAATTTACATTGTTTAAGAGGTAAAATTCGCAAATTTGTCAGGTTATATTAAAAACTTGAGTCACGTTCTAAAACACTAGAGAGAGTTGGCTCATCCATAAATTGCTGATATCCGTGACAATAATGGAATTTGGCCCAGTCCTCCTTCAGGAAAGACTATGACAAATAGTGAAAATTTGGGAATTCAGAGAGCTTATTTGGACTAGGTACATTTTTCCATGAGGAACTGTTATTTCTGACTCCATCATAAAAGCACCTATCTGCGCGGAGAAACCTATAGCCTGCACGCTGTTTCCTACATGAGTCAGAAGTAGTCGTTCTTATTTGCGAAATGCAGTCCATATGTGATATGATTTAAAAAAAAAAAAAAAAAAAATTATTGAAGATGTATTAATACTCAGTAATAATTGTATTACATTTTGCAATAAGGAACCACTATCTCTGGCTCTCCCGAACAAGCACTTATCTGCACGGAGAAACCGATAGCCTATACGCTGTTTCTTACATGAGTCTGTAGTATTCGTTCCTATTAATTTGCGAAATGCAGTCAAAATGTGATATGATTTAAACAAAAATTATTGAAGATGTATTAATGCTCAGTAATAATTGTATTACATTTTGCAATAAGGAACCACTATCTCTGGCTCTCCCGTACAAGCACA
The DNA here is from genome assembly GCF_001854935.1 of Bemisia tabaci. NCBI lineage: Eukaryota > Metazoa > Arthropoda > Insecta > Hemiptera > Aleyrodidae > Bemisia > Bemisia tabaci. Next base: position 2,754,053 of record NW_017564154.1, read on the forward strand.
TATCTGCATAGGGAAACCAATGGCATATATGTTGTTTCTGAAATAGGCCAGAAATAGTGGTTCCTTTTCGCAAAATGAAATCCGATTTTGATCTAGCTCATCCGTGTGTATGTAAATAGAAGCAAAATAACCAACCGTTAGAAAGCAGCATTTCCAGCTGTGGTTTTTATCCAAGTCCACCCTCATCATTGGTCACGAGATGACACAAACATTCAAGATTAGTGCTAATAATGTCGTTAGTGAAAAATATTTCTCCAACTGCTCGGTCTTCCTCATTTCAGCCTATTAACATCACCTAGTTTAGCGCGAACAATACGAGTCCACCCGAACAGTTTGAAACACTCAACGTTGGACAGCACGGCGACTTGACATTGTGTCATTTTTCTAAACGGCCTATGAAGATTTCTGTCAGAAAAAACTGGTGGCCTCGTATTTGGTAGAAGAGGAGGGGCATCTCGTGGCATATTTGCTCCACCATTGTTTCTGAAATGAGACGGAAATAATGAGACTACTAGTTTCATAGTGTACAATGTCCATTTCGATCGAAATTTAGTCGGACCGCGTTTAGCAAAAAGGAACCTAGCCACATTAGAGATTGTCAAATTTAACTGGGCAAATTCATTTTTTACAAGAAGACCTTTCTGCGGATTTCTCTGAAAATTTCAAGGAATTTGCTTCGTTCTACGCAGAATATCCATTAAAATTTCCACAGAAATCCTCACAACCGTTTACACGTGAAAAATTAAACTGTCCAATTGAATTTGGCGATAGGTGATGTGCCTTGGTTCCTTTCTGCTTAACGCGGTCCAGTTAGGAGTGGATTCTTGATTAGCCAATCGGGGATAGTGGGAAAATAATTTAACTGTGTGCCAAAACAGCCAAAATCCTTTTTAATTAGCAGTATTAAAACGGTATGTCGCAGCAAACTCAAAACGGTTTTTTTCGTTTTTGTGACAAATCACTTTTATGGGCGTTGTACACTTTGGAACTAGTAGCCTCGTACGAGCTTCTTGCCGCAAAAATTTAGACCCATAAAGAGTTCTTATGAATGAGACGCCACCACTTTAATAATTTTAACCATGGTGTTTTCTCAGTTTGAGTTTACCAGGAAAGAAGATAAACTTTTTGCGACGATCGTGTTTGGAGAAACGGCGCGTAATTGCCTATTAGAAGTTTTCGACAGTTACAGTAAAAAATTTGAAGAAAAATAGCCACAATATTCCCAGTAAATTCGTTTCATATTGAAGGAAATATAACAACTTCGGAAGGCTCATACGGCGTTCTTGCTTAACACGGCAATATAGGGGAATAATTGGCCCAAATTTTGTTACTAAAGTGAGTCAAACATTGTGATTTATAATTGGACTAATTTTTGAATGAAGGAACTACTATTTTCTTACTGCTGTATAGAAGCACCTATCTGCGTATGGATCTAATGGCAGTTACGTTGTTTCTAAATGAAACCAGGAATGGTAGAGGTTTATCGCAAAATGTGCTCCAATTGCAAAAGGTAGTTTAATTCAAAATCTCTCTCTAATCGTTTCCTCTAGTTTAGTTTCGAATTAGTGAGCTGAAGCCGTAAGGACATCCCAAAGTGGCGAATCCGGCGCTGTTGCGAATCGCGCCCCACAGATGGCGTTGCTCGCGGCCCCGCAATATGCTAGCGATCAGCGTATTATCGAACGCGTTCCAATGAGAATGAAATCATGAAAACTTGAAAAATTGCCTTCCTAGGACTTCATCTGTCATAACTTTGCCTTAATTTTGTGATAAAAGCTCGGAAGGAAAACTCTAAGTGAAAATATTGGACGGTCCCAATGATTCCTAATATAAGACGGTGCTCAAAGTTTCCGAATCCCCGCCCGCGCCCGGGATCTCTAAATCTGACGATACCTGTCCTGCCTTGCATTTTCTCCCCACTGAGAGGATATTCTACGGTGTGCTGAATGGAAACCTTTTTTGGGTGCGGGGTTTAACGTGCCGCCACCTTTCATGTGTCGATCAGGTTGCTTTTGGATCCCAAATTTTCTTCTTTCCTCCTTTTCCTCTTCTTTCTCTCCTCCGTCTTCTTTCTCTATTTCCGTCTCTCCCTTTTTCCTTTCTTTCATCCTTTTCCTCTTCTTCCTCTCTTTCGTCCTCTTTTTCTTTCTCTATTTCCTTCTCTCTCTCCTTTTCTCCGTTCTTTCTTCCTCTTTTTCTTTTCCTTCTTCTTTCCTCCTTCCTCTTCTTCTTCTTCCTGTACCTATTTTTCCTCTTCTTATCTTGCTTCTTTTTCCGCTTCTTCTCTTATTAACCTCCTTCCTCCTCCTCTTCTTCCTCCTCGTCCTCTTCGTCTTCCCCTTCTTTTTACTCTTCTTTTTCTCTCCACTTCCTTCTCTTTCTCTTTCTCTGCTTCGTTTTCTCCGCTCTCTCCTCCCCTCCTCTTCTTTTTCCTCCTCTTCTTTATCCTCTTCTTATCTTGCTTTCTCTGCCTTCTCTTTGCTTCTTGCTCTTGCTCTTCTTCTTCGTTCTCCGATTCCGAAGACATCTCATTGTCGGTTGAAACTGCCCTCGGTTAAACCAGGGGTAAATCCTGTTGACGGACCAATGTGCGATGTCCCGTCGAAATGACGAATGGACGAGCAGCGGGCGCGGCGGCATGAATGGGGCAAGCGACGCGAACATCCCGAATCTGTGTAATTTTATCGTCAGTGTGAGCGATGAACGATGAACGATGAGTTTCCCGCCAAGAAGTTAATATCGGTCGGGGATGCGAGGTGGGGTGGGCATCAGCCGCCCCACGCCGAGCTACTTTACTCCCCGTCCTCAGGAAAAACCCCCTATAAGCTTTCGATCATCGCCAAATTTCCTCTCTGGAAACTCGAATTTTCTCGGAAACTGCACTCAAACTTTTTTCTTGAGTTCTTATTTCATAACCTGAAGCGTCGTTTCTTTTGGACAATTTTTTTTTTTTTTTTGGACATTGGGATGCTTTTGGTTCCTTATTGCAAAATGCAATCCAATTTTAAGCGGCAGCCGGACTCTGAAATCCCTCATTCCCTGCACCCCCGAAAAAATATTAACAAATACTCTCTGAAATTAGATTTTTACCGAAAGAAATTCGACAACTGTTGAATGCTCATTCCGGCATCGCTTTTCCTGGAATCGACGCGCGTTCCCCGCTACGTAAATATTCTAAATAAATTTGCGGTGCGGGATATTTAACGACCTTCATTATAAGCGGATCCAACTTAGGAGACTAACCGACGCTCAATGAACCTCCAAGAACGGAGTTCTCGGAATCAAGGAGTCGAGGTTTTTCGATTCAACAGACTAATGGACCATTAGACGAGGTAGGAACTAGAACACTTTACAGGTTAGGAACGAGAACACTTTGAGATATTCAAGAAATTATATGCATAGGCATTTATCGGGATACTAGGGAGTTAGTGTTCTCTCTGCGACACCTGAGAACGTCTATCTGTACTACGTTTGCACTGATCCTTAACACCCGTCTTTTGCTTTATGCTTTGAATTTTCATGACTAATTACTCTTGTTTCTGTTATGTTTCAGGTAAGGAAAAAGTTACAACCGCAAATATCCTTACTCTCGAATTATAATGAAGTTGTGGTAAGTTAAAAAATGATCATTTGGACGCATTTAAATCAAAAGCAGTGTTCGAAACTCACCTTTGAGTTTAAGGAGTCATTTGGCGCGTCAAGCTCGATTTTTAAGCACCATTGCAGATTTTTTAGGGGCCAAATTGACTCTTTTCCTATTTATTACGGCGCCTTTTGTGACGCAAGATGTTTTTCCAACCTTTTCCAAGCGACATTAATCTCAATAAGCCGCAGTTGTGCCGACAGAGACTGCAAAAATGAATAAAAGAGGGAAAAAACCAAGAAGCACGCAATCTTTAGTTTTAACCCATTGAAACATCGATCTTTTAGAGTCAAACACGTCAAATTTTGAGCGTTTGGTCGCGCGTACACCTCACTGCAGCACAATAAAAGCACAAAATGTAAAAGAAAAAATTAAAGTGCTCTAGAAATCCTTAAATTTGACACGGAACCACCAATATTTAAAAAACACACTTTATATTATTATTCTCCTTTGATAAATTGATACATATTTTTCCCGCATCCATTTAAATGAGAATAATCAATGCAGAGTGTGCAAACATTTCAAAATCATGAGTTAAAAAACGCTGACTATGCGAGTATAAAGCGGTATTAAAGCCTAACAGAGCGGAGCGGCGTGCTGCCACCGCGAGAGGCTCACTGGCGCCTACAAACCTAAGTGGATACTTCACGCATTGCACAATGCTGGAAGTATCCACTTAGGTTTGTAGGCGCCAATGCGCGTTTCGCGCTGGCCGCCCGTCCGCTGTGCGGCGGCGCCTGAAGCGAGTATTTCTCAACAGAGGTGCTGCACAGTATTGTACGAAATTGAACGCATTAAGAATGACAGGCATCCTTTAAAAGTACAGATGTTTCCTCGCAAAATAAATCAAGATACTTATCTTACACTGGAAAAATCTAAGAGCCTTTAGCTGAGGCAAATATAGAGGTTTATCCGGTTCAGGTATAGCAAGGTGGGAATTTCTTGAAAGATAATTAAGTCCTGTTACACCGAAGAGGTGTAGAGAGTTTTAGTGAATTTTGTCTCATGGAATTGACGCTCCCCCATTTTTACCAAAACTCTCAACTATATATTATTCTCTGTTGGACCAAACAGACGAAACAAAAAAACAAGCAAAGCCTCATTCTTCCAAGACATTTTACATTTTCATCCAAAGCGTTGTGAGCAATTGTCGTTTGTATTTACATGTGGGCTAATTAACTTAGGGTCTCAACTGGCACGTGGACCAAAACTCCCGTGCCGAAAAAACGCGTGGACGTAAATTACTGGAAAAAACAGGTGCGCGGACAATAAATCGTTGACGAAATGTCCTATAACCCTAGCTGAACGTACCAACATTACACTCTACGAAGTTTTTCCGTCGAAAAAACGGTGAGAAGAGTCTTTTTAGTGGACCGTTGGAAGTGAAAAATAAATAAATGAGATAAAAAATAATCAGTGGCGACAAAACTTTTGGCCCTTCAACTGAGAACGACCCTTGACATCATGGCTACAATGTTGCTCTTAGAATTATCGCCCGGCAGTATAGGTCTTTTGCGCTGGTCATAGATTCGTATTCTGATGCTAGATTCTTTTGGATCAACTAAAAATAATAAGATAGTCCAAACAGCAACTTCCTGCTGTCAATATTGACTGAGATATCCCGCTTTGAAAAATTCGGTTTATGACGTCATTCATCGCATGCGATGAATGACGAGAAAACTACAATAGTAGTACCGTGCAGTAGTCGTCTACTGCAGTAGAGACACCCTTGATTTCTTCCACCTGGCTTTCATCAGTCAGTAATGTATCGGTTACTCAACGTGAAACTTGAATGAAAGCAAGGTGGAAGAAACCAAGGGTGTCACTACGCGGTGGATGACATCATAAACCGAATTTTTCAAAGCTGGATATCTCGGTTAACATTGAACGTAGAGTTGCTGTTTGGACCATCTTCTTATTTTTAGCTGCTCCACAAGAATGTAGCATCCAAATACGAATCTGTGACCAGCGGAACTGACCCATTGGCGGTAACATAACGACGGTGAAATTATCAAAATACCAATCTCGGTTTGCGATGTCGCAGACTTCCTGCCATACTTTATTTTTCAGATGGAAAACTACTCAACGTCAATGGAGATGTTGCATGTGTGAGGAATTTGCGATTTGACCATTGATTCTAATGTAAAAGTTCGCGAGAAACGCGATGGTGCCACTGGTTCTCTCTAAAATCAACTCTCCAAAAAAGCTCTCAAGTTGAGGCCAAAATGGAGGGAATATCCCACCCTACCCTGAGAGTCCACCTCTACATCAATAAAAACTCTTAATACAAAGATAGGGAACAAATACATTGACAGGGCTGCCAGCTGCCACTTCATTTGCACATTTCAAACACGGCAACCCTGCTAATGTATTTGCTCCCTATCTTTGCATGGAGAGTTTGTCTTGATTTAGAGGTGGACTCTCAGGATAGCGTGGGATATCCCCTCCATTTTGGCCTCAACTCGAGAGCTTTTTTTGAGCTAGGGAGTTGATTTCAGAGAAAACCAGTGGCACAATCGTGTTTCTCGCGAACTTTTACATAAGAATCGATGAACAAATCGCAAATTTTTCACACATGCAACATCTCCATTCTTGAAAGCTTCCTTGATTTTTCCTCTTTGAGTGAAGAAAAAGCCGTGAAAACTTTTAGGAATGATACCGGTTTGTTTTCCTTTACAAAAAAAAGGGATGCAGAAATTTTTAAACATCGCAAACGAGGTATGTGGTCTGGTAGTTTCCCTGCCGATAAACTCTACCGATTATCCTTGAGGGGTCTCCACACACAGTGACAGTACTTCTTCATCCAAGCCGACTCAACGCAATCGCTTTTTCTCCCGTACAAGTCGAGCCGGCTGACGGAGCCCAAGACCTGGATCTCCGGCTTGTGGGCGACGATCGCCTGGAACACGGCCCGCCCGGGCTCCACTCTCACGATCACCATCATCGCCGACCGGGCACCCACCGCGGAGTCCATCATCCTCCTCAACGACATCACCTCGGCCAACCTGAACCTGGCGCACTCCTGGTAACGCTCCGTGGACTTGTTGTACGTCATCCTGTTGATCTCTTCCACGAGCGCCCGCCCCACGACGACGGCCAGGCGACTCTCGGTCGACTCCTCGACGAACTCCCCGCAGGCGCACCAGTCGAACGGGATCCCCGCATCGGCGCACGACCGTCCCTCGGCGATGGGTTCGAAGAGCCCGCGGCATCGCGGACACCCTGCAGGGACGACGTCCGCCGACATGTTGAGCACCTTGTGGATCGTGACGTGGACCTCGTAGGGTGACGTCAGCCTCCCGGCGTTCTCTCGCATGACCCTCACCTCTTCCGGGTACATCTCCCGGAATCTCCCCGGTACGTGGAAGAACAAAAACGGAAGCCGCTCCTCTATCCAACCGTAGAACGTCTGCCGGAACTCGCCGATCCTAACCCCGTGGTCGCTGAGGAAGACGATGAAAGTATCGTCCAGTACGCCTAACCTCTCGAGGGACGTGAAATAATCGACCATTATATCGTCGGCCGTGCTAGGGATCTGAAGGCTGTTGTGGGTCAGCGAGTTCACCCAGACGACGCCGAAGAACCGGGCGTCGGACGTCAAGCGCAAGAAATCGAGCGAGTAGTTGAGGAGTCTCTCGGCAGAGGTCGTGGGGCCTAGGCAGTAGTTCAACCGGTTCACGATCTTTCTCTTCAGCCCGATGGTTGCGCTGAGGATATAAGGACCGGCTTCGAAGTCGACCGGTGGTTGGTGAAAGCCGTCTTTCCTGAAGTTGAACGTGCTCATGTTGTACTCGTCTTCGGCGTACATGGTGGTGTAACCGCGGGCGCTGAAGTTCTTCCAGACGAAAGGGCAGGAGTCGCTGTCCCGAAGCCAGCAGGTTTCCTCGAGTTGGGGCATGCTGTGACCGGTCAGGATAGGGATGAGGTTGGGGAGGGTGTTGTCTTCGACTTTGTTGTAGCTGTTGTACTCGATCCACCCGGTGCTCCGGAGGAAGCGGAGGGTGGCAGGCATCTGCCGCTGGAAGTTTGAGTAAGAGACGGCGTCCAGGCCGACCAAGAGGACGTTGAAGGTGTCGCGTTGTCGGTCTCGTGGGGTTGGTTTGCGGGTTATTTTTTTGCGTTTGGTTGGGGTTGAGTGGACGTCTTGGTGGACCTTTTGGCGCGACTTACGATTCCGCGTGAAGCAATTTACGTGGACGATCTCTGCGTTGTAGTCCAGTGTGATGTTGCTTCGGAATTTGGAGCAGGGCATCCTCAATCTGTAACAATTTCGAAGGTTTTGAGTCAAAGTTAAAGTCTCTTTATCCGGGTGTCTACAAGCCCGGAAATTCCGGAAAGCACGGAAATAGTACTGATTTTTTAACGGCGGTCCGGAAGTACTGGAAAAGTGCGGAATTCTGCAAGAGGGTCCAGTATTTTTTCATTTTTTGGTCATTTTTGTCGCAATTGAAGCGGGAAATTCAAATTATTAAAATGTGCTGAATTTCGTCAATTGGAGGTACTGAAAAAGTACTTAATTTTTCTGTTGAAGAAGTACTGAATTTTTCGGGAATGTACTGAAAAAGTACTGTAAAAGTACTGATTTTTGGCCAGCCTGTTTTAGTAGAAATTTTGCTCTATAGAGAGAGTTGAAACAACGTGGCTCATGGATGTCACAATGATAATTCTCTCCAATACGATCGAGAACTCCAGGCCAGAACTACTACTCATAATTTTTGTTATAAATATGTAGTTGTTCCAAAATTAATACACTTAAAAGTTGACAAAAAGGCCACCAACTATAAATGTGTTTTCCTAAAATTCACGCTTTATTTGTTTCTTAATTAACTAGTCTCAAAGGGCCCATTTTTGGATCATCCAGGTATCCTTTACGTCTCATGATGTAGAATCAACTTCACCAGGCTACGGTATGATTATAATCCGGGGGGGGGGGGGAGGTCAGTTTTCAAGGTGTCTGCCATAAGTAAAGACCGGAGGATATCAGGGAATTCGATTAGCTCAGGAGAAATCAGGAAAATATTAGAAAAATCGTTTCCAGCTTTTTTCAAACATTTGATCCCTTTCATTAAATGCGTTGATTTTTCAAATTAAACTGATGCCAATTTATTCGCGCCAAACACTAGGAATTCTCGTCTAAAGTATCAGGGAAAACAGGAAAACTCAAAATTAAATTTTAGTACACTCCCCGGTTTTGTAATTTGCGTGGATGACGATTTACCTTCTCGACGGCCCTGTATAGGTACATGGAATCGTTAAAATTCCTCAATCGATACTCAGCTTAAACTAGTGACAGAGGAGGATGGAGAAAACTGAAGTTGGAGCTGAAATCTCACTTTCTACGACTTTCGTTCTTCATGGTTGGCATCTCGGGATAACGATAGTAACAGCAATAAAGAGATTTTGTTTCTTGTTCGCTGAGTCCGTAGCTTTTCAGCGCGTCACGCGAGATTTCCAATGTATAAAGATCTGTTGTCGAGTCGTACACAGCTCTGGTGAGCGGTTTGCTGTCGCACTTAATCGGAGTTTGCGGTTCGATGAAATCCATGATTGATGAGTGAAAGGGGTCCGGTCTTCGGACACGGCAGTTCTCTCGCGCGCCGAGAGTTTTTTGCGCTGTCGCAGAGCCTGAAACCAAATCTGCCGAAAAATTAAGCGGGAAACATAAATAAAATAGGGGAAAACTGAGGTTATGGTAGCACATCAAAATAAGCAACAAGTTTGTTTCAAAGACGTTTTATTTTGATCTTTTCTCTTTTTCTATTTTTCTGCTGGTTTATTGGCTTATATTCCGTTCAGACCTACAGTCGTCTATGGACCACACCAGGAAATAGTGAAGTTGATTTAACATTCTGGTTCCAAAAAACTGGATGCGAGAACTTACAAATTGCTGAATTACACTGGAAAAAAAATACATTGGATCTAGAGTCCAGACTCTTGAAAACATTGACAAGAAAAAATACTCTTGATTCAATCGGATTTTTGCTTGAATCAAAGCAAAATCCGCTTGAATTAAGAGGCTTGGTTCTTGATTTAAGCTAGATTCTGATTAAATCAAGAGTACTTTTTCTTGTCGATGTTTTTAAGAGTCTGGACTCTAGATCCAATGTGTTTTTTATCCAGTGTACCCGCCACAACAGTCAGTTTTACATCTTTGCATTGCTATAGTAACCGCTGTAGCGGGTAGGTCAGCATTTTATAAGTTCTCGCACACTTTTTTTACATTCAGAATGTTAAATCAACTGCACTTGTTTTCGGTGATGTTAAGACCGCGTTTGGCACAAAGGAACCAAGCCACGTCAGCTGTTGCAAAATTCAACTGGGCAACTTATTATTTTACAAGAGAACGTATTATACGGATTCTTTTGAAAATTTTAAGAAATTTGTTTCGTACTATCCGGATAATTTTTTGAAATTCGCTCAAAAATCCGCACAACCATTTTCATATAAAAAATTAAATTACCCAATTAAATTTGGCAACAGCTAATGTGGCCTGGTTCCCGTCTGCTTATAACGTGGTCCATTTAGTGTCCGTAGACATCAAGAATTCTTAGCACATCCATGCTTCAAGCTTTTCAAATTTTCAGGGATTAAGGCCGAGTAGAATCTGTTCCCGCAGATCCTTTTGTCAGTTCTGTGAAATTTTGTGTCACTACCGGGATTCAAACCGGGGACCTATTGACTTGGAGTCAGGGGCGCTGGCCACTACTTTAGGCAAACCTGGCCGTCTACCTTGATTTTGAAGAATCAAATTCTAAGACATAATTAAAATATGTCCATAAGTAAATTTAGAAAATGTGTTCGACAATCCTGGTTCTGGAAAACCTCCTTTAATTGTTAAAAATTCGGCCCTAAATGCTAATATAAGTTTAAACGGTCCTTTGACACATGTGTTATTAGTGAGATACTCAGCCACTCAGCAGCAGCGAGCTTTTAAGGTAAATATCAAAATTGTTTATATTTTTTAGTCAGAAGCATGAAGATGAGGAAATCAAAGTTAGCGACGAACTTACCATTCGATAGATGCATTGGTGGTGCGTATGATGTTGATAACTTCTTGCTGAAGTTATAGTAAAGGGTGAATAAAGTAATGCTAAATATGAATATCACTGTTCTGGCGTTTCGTTGCGTCATACCTTTACGTGGCGGGCAATTTTTATACTTAAAACTAATACGTACATAACTTTTGCAAAAGGTATCAAAAACCGTGTTGAAAACTTGTACTCATCATAGCTAGCACTCTCAACTCGACCTTTAAACACTAATTAAGACCAAATTCCACTCATTTCGTCTTAATTTTAAAGAAGGAAAAAAACGAAATGTTTATGATCCTCATTACTGTGATCACAGAGGTATACTGTCAAACAATACAAGTTTTTAAACGTATTAAAATGCTCTTGAGATATTGTTTTATCTAGAGAGAGATTTGAACGTTACTTCACAAGCTACACCTGAATTAACCGTTTGCGTGTAAATGTGCGAGGTGAGACATCAAATCACACATCCAAGTTCTAACATTACCCTTCGCTCCCGTCATGATGCATGCAAAAAAAAGCTCATAGCTTCAGAGACACGCACTGATGTTCATTACACAGGTGGCTGCGCGTAATTCGCGCTTAATGAAGGAAGTTATTAATGGTAGTTAGGTCTCAATTAATCACATTTCGGATTTTCCCGCCGTTTTTGAGTGAAATTTGAAGGTTGTATCTGAGCCAAAAGCGCTCTAAACCCACGCAAAGTTCCAGTTGGTTTGTGGAGTTTTTGTGTGGGTCATAGTGTTTTTCAGTGCGACCCGTGGCTCAAAGTTGCCACAGTCACAGAACACCGGGAATTGTCAAGGAAAATGACGAAAATGTCAGGGAACATTTGTTAAATCACATGTATTTGCTTTCTAGAATGGGTTTGCGATTTTGAACAACACATTTTGCCTGAATGCTATTTTCAAGTATATCTTCTGAACCCCCTATCATATCTTCAGCTGTCAGAGAATTTCACCAAAATGTGTCAGGGAAATCAGAAAAATGTCAGGGAATTTCAGTTCCTAAATTCTGTGGCAACCCGGCCGGTGGCTGGCTTACAGAAAAACAAATTTTTTATTTTTTTCCCATGGCTAACTCACAGTCCTTTCAAACCGAAGTACATTTCTCCTTTATGACACACTTTTGCGGAACAGAATCCAGTCATCCATGATGAAAAGTCTGAAATGAAAATGAAAATCGAGAATTTAAGGCAAACATATGAGAAAGTGTTGACAGTCAGTTAAAGATCGGGAAATTTTGGTATTTCACTCAGCTTGCAACTCTGATCAGAGTGACGTCATCGGCGTCGGGTAATTACATCGAGCGTTCAAATGCGGGACCCCAACGCTGGGAAAAATGCCGGGAAGTGAAATGAATTAATAGAGTTTCCTCATTCCGCTGGGGCAAAAATCCCTCAATCCTAAAAAACACAAAGGTTAATTAGAAGGGTGGATTCATCATCAGAGGCGCCTCAGCATCATGAATATTTACGCGAGTGAGTTATGTTTTGTCAGGGGACAAGTCGTAGCGAATCGGGTCGATGCAATTAATATTCGTTGATTTACTTTGGAAGCCCTCAATTATTACGAATACAATTTATCACCTGGTTTCCCAGCGTCTGACGGTCTGACGTGGCTGGAATATTAAATTAAGTTCGTGATTATTATTTTTTAAAAAAAGTAAGAAGGAATAATGCACTGCTTAGTTTTTTTCGTCTTGTGTGTTTTAAAGAGCAACTTAATCAACTCAAGACCAAATTAAAATATCAATTTCATCCGGAGAAATGGTGCTGCATTACATGGAAGATCGAAGATGAAAACAAATTTACTTGATTTTTTTGTTTTTAATACTTTATACCTGGCAATAGTCTTTCCCTCGAACAACTGTCTATTTTTCTTGTGTGTGCAAACCGAAAATTTTAAATAATTTCAATTCAAGCAATTCAACTGAATTTTTCGAGGTATACAAGTCAGAATAAATGACAGAATTTGCTCCTCTGTATCCATATTGGTAGATATTCTATCATATCTAATCGTAGCAGAATATTGAGTATAAATGGACCACTAGACAAGGTACAAATTTCAGCATTCTGATACATGTTTCTTAACTAAAATTTCACGTAGAACACGATGCGCACAACGGAAATTACTGAAATCAACTCCTTCCAAAGATATTTAATGATTCTTGATGCGTGAATTTAAACTGCCCGCTCATGAAAACTCAATGCTCTGCGTGATTCACATCGTGCGCTAAACGTTATCTTGACAGTTTCTGCGATATAAAAATTTGGCAACCTCAATATTGACGCTTTGGCTCAGCTGTAGCAAATTGCTTATAGTTTGAACAACACATGGTGGGAAATGAACATTACTCGATTGAGAAGCTTGTTGAAGCCGTTGTAGTGCGCGATTTGACTCACACAGAGCTTTGAGTTTCTTGTCAGCGGGCAGTTCACATTCCTCGTAACCAATGCGAAACAAAAACGTTAATATCTTTGTTTGGGGTTTGTTTCATTAGTTTTCGTTGCGCGAATCGTGCTCTACGTGAAATTCTGGTTAAGAAACATGTATCAGAATGCTTAAATTCGTACCTTGTCTAGTGGTCCATTGCAAGTTATTTACTTGACTTGTCTTCCTCTGAGAATTAATAGAGAAGAAAATAGAAGTAGAGATTTTGAAAAACAGCAATGGAGATAAGTGGTTTCACACTGCAGCCGTCGATATATTTTTCTTAAATTCCCACGAGGAGCACTGGGAAAAAAACACGTTGGTACTAGAGTCCAGACTCTTGAAAACATGGACAAGAAAAAATACTCTTGATTCAATCAGATTTTTGCTCAAATCAAAAGGAAATCCGCTCAAATTAAGAGGCTTGGTTCTTGATTTAAGCAAAAATCCGATTGAATCAAGAGTATTTTTTCTTGTCGATGTTTTTAAGAGTCTGAACTCTAGATCCATTGTGTTTTTTTCCAGTGTATGAAAGAATCCTGAGCGCCTTCAATTTTTCTCTATGCAACGCCGACAACATCAGGACACGAATAGTTGCATCCAGGCGTTGCCAGGGACTCTAGATCCAATGTGCTTTTTTTTCCAGTGTGGGATAAATTCGAGCCTTCAATCTAAGTATAACGTCAAATGGTTTACTTTGTAAATCAGGCTGGTCAGGTGTCGTAATTTCTATAACTAACGTCTGCAATGACGTCATGAGCCTGTATAATCTGCCCCGTAAGCATCATCAAGTCTCAGCGCGCACCGCCTTATTGTTTACCGTCTTTTATATCTATTTACTCTCCCGGTTCCTAATGAAACTCCGGAGATACTCGGGGAAGAAGGGGGCGCTTCTCGACTCAAGGGCCGCACGGGGGGCCGCCGGAGGGGGGGGGTTGCGGCGAAGGGCGGCTGACGAGGTTACAACCCCCTTGTAAAGTGTTTTAAATGAATTCATAAAACACGCAGCGAAGTGGCCGTCACCCGCGGTTGACACGTCTCCGTGCGGAGGGCTCTTTTTAAGAAGCAGGGTGTCTAGCATCAGGAAAAACCGGAAAATTCGGGGGAAAATCCGGAATTTTGGCCGATCAGGAAAAATTCAGGAAAATATCAGGAAAATCGGAAAAATCGGACGTTTTATCAGGAATTTTTCTTACGCGAATCTCCTCAGCGGAGAAGTCTTACTGCTTTTTGCCTACCGTGCCAGGAGTCGTCGCGCCGTCTTTGTTTCCGATAATCTCTCAAAGAAAAATCAGGAAAATATCAGGACTTTTCAAAATGAAAAAAATCGGGAATTTTTTATGAAATACCAGGAAAATATCAGGATTTTTCAATATTAAAAAATACTAGACACCCTGAAAAGGTAAAATTGACGCGTTTAAATCAAAATAAACTGTATCCATCCTGTCATGAGCCCTGAAAGCTATAAGAGTACATGCATTACATGGCTCAATTGGCTCATGTTACATGATGGGGTGTAGTTCCCTTTGATTTAAATGCGTCCGAATAGAAGGTGAGTTCATCGACGCCGGCAACGTTTCTCGACAACGTTGTCGAGTTTTAAAATATAGTTTAGACTTTTTCTCATGAAAGAATTAGACTTTTTCTCATGAAAGAATGTAGAATAGATTATTTTTCGTGTAATGTCGGCGAGTGTGCGGACTCCGACGCACGGTGGATCGAGTCAATCAGGGACCAAGTTCAGCGAACATTGTATTAAACAATATCTAAAAGGTAGTGGCATTGAATGCATCGATCTGTGGAGTCAGCAGCGACCGACGTGAAACGCATAGCGCCTACAAGACTGCATGAATACTTCATGCATTACGTCAAAAACAGTGCGGTCAGCGTGAAATGCATAGCGCCTACTAGACTTCATGAATACTTCACGCATTGCGTCAAACACAGTGCGGTCAGCAGCGGAGTGTAGCCAAGTGCCAGAAATGATGTAAGTAACATTTTCTCTTAAAAAACTTACATTTTATAAATCAAATTTGACCGAACACGGATAAAAAAGTGTCAGGGGTTATCCCCTAAAATTGTGGTACGACCCCAATTTGTTGCATGCTATGGACATTTCCAGTTGATTTTGATAGTATCGCAACTCAAATTGCGGTAGTACCGCAACATTTCGGTAAGTAACCCAATTTATTGGTACAGTATCACAATTAATTGGGGTAATACCACAATAAATTGGGGTAATACCATAATTAATTGGAATTGTCCATATCTGATATCATCCAACAGTCCGGACATAACCCCTACCTCTTTTTTCTCCGTGAAGCTTTTCGAGGCAAGCGCTTCATCGTCAGGGTCACAAAGTAGAAATCACGAAGGTCATAACTTACTTTCAGACAAGGTAACAGATGTCAGAGTGTTTTGATCGGTAAATTTGTTATCAATTGTTACCGTCAATTGTTATTGTGATGTATACTTTGTGACCCTGACGATGAAGCATACTTGCTTTGGAAAGCTTCGGTCAAAGTTTAATAATAAAATGTAAGTTTTTTTTAAAAAAAACGTTCCATTATATTTCTAGCACTTGACTACACTCCACATACCGATCAATCAGAGAGGTCGGACATGAAATCGTTGGCTAAAATTTCAAAGTACGTTTATTTCGTCAAAAATTAAATTTCAATGGGTGTCTCTGAAATGAAATATCACGAAAAAATCAATGGAACCACTCTTAAACTTCTTTGGTTCATATTTTCGAAAATATAAGCTTTCAAAGTTTCAAGATTTTGTGCGATTTCTCCTATTGACGCGGTCCACCGTGCGACGTAATAAAGCGGGCCGATAAATAACTGGTATACGCTATACGTCTCTCCAGCCTGTCATGTATACGAGCGCAGACAGTTTCCATCTCAAGGTGGTTCGTTTTAACCTCTTAATTTAAATGTTTCTTCAACAGAGAGTAGTAAGATGAGGCAAAAACTGATACTTGACAAAAATCCCCTCTTTCAAAAAAGAGGGATGTAGTTATGGTCTTCAAGCAGTTGCATCCAGATCAGTTATGTGACTCCAGCATATTTGATAAAAAAGGTTGATCACAACGAAAATAATCGATTCTAGCCAGTCATCGAATGCTCTTATAGTCAAGCAGAACCTTTTTTAATGATACCAATGATAACAAATCGATATTTATTTCCATCTAAGCGAGAAAAAACACAAATAAATTGCCCGAACTGCATGTAACGAGGTGGAGAACTGATGCTGCGTCCACACCATTTCTCTACCTTTCCATTTAACATAGATTAGATTGGGCACCGTGGCGTGGCGTGCTTTGCGATTTATCGATATTTCCCCATTTGCAGCTATAGTAAAAGATCGATTATTAAAGTGTTCGCTGCGAACACCCTGTTTATCGATTCAATTCATAATTTTAAATGGCAGGTCAATCGATATATCGCAAAGCACGCCACGCCACTGATTTGGCAAACCAGTTTACTAACCGTTTCAGACTTACGTAACAGGCATAAACTGCATATTCGATCATTTCGATCGGTACTAAAAAATTTCCCTCACTGGAAAAAAAAAACACATTGGATCTTGAGTCCAGACTCTTAAAAATATCGACAAGAAAAAGTACTCTTAATTCAATCAGAATCTAGCTTAAATCAAGAACCAAGCCTCTTAATTTAAGCGGATTTCGTTTTGATTCAAGCAAAAATTCGATTGAATCAAGAGTATTTTTTCTTGTCAATATTTTCAAGAGTCTGAACTCTAGATCCAATGTGTTTTTTTTTCAGTGCTCAGTAGAATTGAAAGATGTCGATCATCATATTGTTCAGATCCAATTCGGTATAAAAAACGTGCGATCGTCTCAAAACTACAAACGTATTTCGTTCGTAGACATCACTCGCAACATGTTCCGAAAACAAAGAACAATCGCATTTTGTTCAAAGTCGTTTTATGTTGTGGGGGCGGGACTTATTTTCGCGCGCCAGAGTTGGGAAGCCTTGAAGCAACATTGTTGTACAACAACTGCAACGTGCTTAGAAACAAGTTGTTTTTATATAAGACAGCGCTGCTTTCTAACCTAAAATTGGAAGTTGCTCTCTCATTGGCTGTTCTGAACCGAGTGAAAAAAAAAAAAAACAGAAACACTTTCTTGCTTTGAACAAAATATGACTTATCAAAAGATGACAGAGACTTCTTTACAGAGGGACACTGTCTTTTTTGGTACTGCTGGCAAAAATAAATTGCTGTCTATCGAATGAACACAGGCAACAACGTATTATTCCGAAGGTAAAACATGGGCAATGAAGGCTAAAAAATTTATAAAAACGTCCTGGGCTTTTATACATCTGAATTTTTTAGCCTTTGTTACCCATTTTCCGTGTTTCCCCCCCCCCCCCAA